>OZ010574.1:89805920-89828420 GCA_963932145.1 Acanthosepion lycidas
GTCAGTCAGATTAAGTCTCACAATATATATGCGCCTCCGAAAAACTTAAAATTCGGTTATGAACTCTTGGAAGTGGGAATTTGTAAACAATGACTAATAGTACTAATATTCCGTAGGCTCTTCCCTTTCCCTGAATTGAGCTCTTTCGGTCATTGGTGTGTTTATTCACAGCATGAGTACGTAAAAATGCGCCTTTCTTTCAACCGTACGCCGATGACTTAGGATGGAAATTTCTAACTGTTGCCGAATCAGTCGGGTTTCGATCCCGGCTTGGAGCGATCGGATGTCTAGCCACACTGAAGGGCAGTGATGTAGTCAAACGGTCTCTCTGTGTATTGTATGCGTATATATATATATATATATATATATATATATATATATATATATATATATATGTATGTTTCATTTAAAACGACAGACAAGTCACCACGGTTAAGTTTTTATTTAATGTGCTAACCGTGTTCTGAAAACAAAACACTTCTATAACACACAAAACGCATCCACATAATTCATACACTCTGAAAAAAGAAAACCATCCTTGATAATGGATAAAAGTCTAACCAAAAGCGCGAGCAACAATAGAACATTTGGACAGTTTCTACATACTCTGTATCCAAAAAAGAAAGCTCTTGTGCAAATTTAAGAAAAATTAAATAAAAAGCTTAACCGTAGTACCTTGTCAGTCGTTTTTAATGAAGCATACATAAATACACTATATATATATATATGTGCAAGCGTGTATATATATATATATATACACACACACACGCAGAGAGGTAGTGCTAGATAGATGTTTCTGTATATGTGCTTACAAGCGAATATATATATATATATATATATATATATATATATATATATTTACATCTTTGCTTCTGCTGTAACTGTAAACAATCTTGTTTCGCTAGATCAATTACGACTGTAGTAACTTCGATCCTCACTGGGTGCTTCACACTTTACTTGTACTACATCTAAGATTCGTTCAAAAAGTTATTTAACATATCAACCTATGCACAGTGACTGACTCATTTTGTTTTGTTTTTTTTTGTTTTTTTGCGGTTTATCAATGTTTTATGTTTTCTTTTAAAACCGAAACATGTTTTAGATTGTAATTGTAAGAATCATTCTCTTTTTTGCGAGTGAATAGTGCATTAACATTTTTTTTTCTGGGAAGAAAACAAAGATGTTTTTTTCAGATACAAGTCCTACTATTTAATCCATTAGCTGGGAGAGGAAAAGATATATTTATACCTTTCCCCAAGGGTATTTGCGCGTAAGTGAATGTAGTTAACTCCCACTGGATTTCGAACTCGGCTCTCCGATTTCTCTTCCCGCGCCGATTTCTCTTCTCTGCAGACAGATCGTTAGGCATTTTTTTATTTTTTTAGATTTATTTGTCGAAATACACATGCGTTTGCCCTGGGTGTTTACACGCAGACACATTCTTCTGACGAGCCGTTTAAAGACGACATGCTTTTGAACTCAGAAATAGGATCATTACACGGGAAAATCTTACCTTTGAAAACATTTTTTTTTTCATTTTTTCTCATTAATTTAAACAAAAAAAAAGGGGAAAAGAATCTTATATTTTGATGAATTATGTTGTATTTATTTTGTTTTATTTAATCTATTTTTTTTTTACCTGCTTCCATTTGCAATATTCTTGTATTTAAAACGCTGTAAACACTCGGATTAATGTACGCGAAGATGCACGTGCAAATGTCAATCTGTATCTAGGTTTATCTATTCATCTTGGTCTGCTTACGAATTGCATTATTTATGTTTGCGTGTTTTGCACCTGTTCAAGTGTGGGGAGAGAATATCATTACATGCGCAGCTAATTTGCTACACAGGGCTGTGCACAATTTGCGGGTAGAATTTCACTTTCCCTGACGCACTGAAAGAGCTAGCGAGATCAACTGCCTCTTTCCCTTACGCGCATCAAGGATGGGCAGATGACGTGACGGTTATCCGCGCGGAAAATAGATTCGGTGAGACGAGTTCAAATTCCGGCCTAGTCTGTTGCGTTCAGTTTCGCACTAATGTCCTTCGGCAAGACATTGAATCTATCGCTTTTCTCTACTCCAGCTATGTGCGAAATATCCGGACTGAGTTTGTAGCATTGGATGGCAGCCAATCTAAGAGAAAATGGCAATTCAAAACTGTGGAAAAGGCAGGAAGAAAATACCTTATGTTTTCTAAGAATTCCTGACAATTCACAAATTATAAAAAAAGGAATCTGTGGAGAGCCATGAATAACTATATCCTGAAAGGACTTTTTTTTACAGAAATTCTTTATTCATGAATTTCATCCCAAGGAAAGTGGGAGTGACACTGGTTCACTGGGATTTACATAATGTGAAGGTGAGAGAAAAAAATCTGTATATGGGTAATGAAGAAAGTTTAAAAGATGAACAGGGTTCAAGACATTAGAAGATGGCGATTGATGTTGCATTTAAAATTTTGAAAATTGTGTAGCAACGGAGAGTGTGAAGAAAGGACTAAGCATAAACCACAAGAAAAAAGAATGCATGGTCATCAGTAAAAGAATGAGCCCGAAATGCAATTTACAGGGAACTCTAGAATGAAGCAGGCGCGGAAGTTTAGATAATTGGGAAGTGTCTTGACAGAGGACGGTAAATGCGACACTGAGATCCGTAGGCGTATCGGAATGGCAAAGGGCACCTTCCAAAAGCTGAGCAGATTATTTCCTCAAAGATGAAGAAGAGACTCGACACGAAGGAGAGGTGGTTCTACAGAAGGATACTAAGGATATCATGGACCGGGCACCAATGAGGTCTTAGAGAGGATGTGAAGAAAGGAGGAAGCTTATGCTTAATATCAGGAAGAGGCAGCTGAAGTTTCTGGGACACATAATGAGGAAGTGGGGCCTGGAGAATTTGATACTCACGGGTCGAATAGAGGGAAAGAGAGACAAGGGAAAGCAGCGCTTGACATACCTGACGAGCTTGTACAGGTGGATGATAGAACTTGGGGAGAAAGCAGAGGGAAGGAACTTGTTGAGAGCTGCAAGGGATAGAGGGAGATAGATAGAGATACATGATCGCCTAGGCCCTGAAAGGACACGGCACATAGAAAGTTATCAGGGAAGCAAGTAAACGAAAGTGAGTTCCACAGGTGAGAACTGCGAGAAAAGAAGCTGTTAGTGTAGAAGTGGCGGTTACCTTTAACTATTTCAACAGTAAAAGGGTGGGACCTAGATTCCCGTCTAGTAGCAAACTTAAATTTATGTAATAGAGGCACTATAAAAAAAAAGCTCGACAGGATAGCTGTTATGAAAATATTTGTAGAAAAGACAGAGGGAAGCCACATCACGTCTGTGATAAAGTGACTGAAGTCGAGATGCCAGGTCAGGATCGATTATATTGCAGATCCTTCTCTGCCGAGAAGCTCGAAATGAACAACAGGGGCATCAGATCAGATATGGCCACAGTACTCAATGCACGGACGAAATGCGCAAGTAGACCTGGGTGAGCCTATCCATCTCCGGCTCAAACAACAGCGCATATACTCCAGTTTGAAGGTTCGTCTTGGTCCCAAACATATGACCATTGATTCCATCGAAAGCACCCTCCGCCTTGACCATTGATTTAATTCTAGGAATCGCCATACCTATCACCGAACTGACTTCATTCATAGCTATGAAACCTAATCTACCCAATTGTGCCAGATGACCTTTGACCATACAAGATGCTTCCATCGCTTATTAAGAGTTTTTTTTTTAATTCTGCTGAGTGCCCAGACACCAACCTTTCCAACAAGGTCTGAAGGAAGAACAAGTTTAGTTTCCGATGACCCGACTCTGCGGCAGTTTGTACTGGCTTTTATGGGACCAGTGACACAAGCATGTAATTTGAAGAATTTATTTGCTGAATGTATTTAAAATTCTCAAAAAACACTTTCTTTTTATTTTAATGTTTCAAAATTTGCAACACTTTCTACTAAGTCGGTGCATGGGATTTTGAAAGGCCAGTAAGCCAGAATATATCCCTTTACTTATTAGTTTCGTCACATGTCGAAAGTATTCTTACATGGGTCCCTTTAAATAATATATATATATAGTGTCACAAAATAATGTATACACTCTTTGAATCGTTATATTAGGTTGGTGCAAAAATAATGACGTAATAATGTCGTTTTTTGACGTTAAAAATAAGTCAAAAAACGACATTATTACGTCATTATTTTTGCACCAACCTAATAACTTGTTCAATTTATGTATTTTGACTTGTAAATAAGATTGATACAAGAGAAAGAATACACATTTAAAGAATTTGAGAATAAAATATACAAAAACAACATAGAAAATTAAGTTTTAAGAACATAAAAGCTACTTGGGGTATTGGCAGAATGTTCATATAATGATGAGTTCACATCAAATGTTCAAACTGGTTACCGTTCTGTTCAATACACTTTTCATATCTTGAAGAAATAGACCTATAAACGTCCAGTATCATTTCTTCTGGTATTTTGAGCACATTCTTCTTCAATTGCTACTCTTATTTCAGCAATCGTTTAAGGTTTCCTGCTGTCTTTTAGAAACCCCTACAAAAAGAAATCCAAGGTTGTCAAATCTGGTGATCTAGGTGGGCATTCAAAATGTCCCTTCTCTTCCAATCCATCTGTTTTGCATATTTTTATCCATATAAGGTAATGTATCATTAACTATTAATATTTAAAGAGTGTATAAATTATTTTGAGAAACCCTATACACACACACAAACACACACACACACACATATATATATATATATATATATATATATATACATATATATATATATTAATTTTGTTTTGTAATCCGACATATTTTATTACTTCAAACGTTATTTTTAGAGTCTTTTATCCTTAAAAGTTTACAAACAGACAAAGATGGTTCTCGAGTGGAAGGAACAGCAACAGAGGCGTAGATGAAAGAAAGAGAAGTTTATTTTAAAAGAGAATACACTACTGAAAGACAGGGAGTAACACTTCCCGAAGCCAGTCAGACTGATAGACAGACAGATGAACAGATTCTGGTATGTCCTGTGCACACTACATATATTACAGATATAGTCAGTCCACAATAGGGAATAGGGAGAGTGGAAAAATCCAATACAACCCCCCGAGCTAATTTTCCCATGAAATTTTGCTCAATACCTTTTCTTTTTAGGGTCAGGACATAACTGTTTTAATTTTTGTTCCTCTTCCTCGTACTTTTCCTTCTCAGCAGCACAAAATAGCGGATCCCCATATCTGAGTAGACGCTCCGTTTTATTTCATCTACCAGATTGGCACACTCGAGGAAACTTATTAAACAGACTTTAAGAATATTTAAAATAAAATAAAACGACGAGTCTACACAAAAACGGATATCTACTAAAATTTTCGAGATGCTCTTTAAGAATTGAATATCTAAGATAACATATTTAAAGATTTAATTTCTATATCCACTGCACATTGTTGTGATTTTAACCATGTAAATGACCCCTAGCTACCCGTAACATATAGGGACACAGCCACACCATGCTAGATGTTGCTGCTGTGGTTTCTGTAGGAAATAGATGTTAACGGTCTGTAGTTGCTAGCTCATGATAAATTGGATTTGAATTCAAATTTCCAAGTTCGAATTCAACGCGAATTCATTACATTCACTTACGTGTTACTACCCTTGGGAAAGGTATGAATCCTATTCAACCCCACCAGCTATGGGTTAACAGCAGGACAGACCGAGTTCTATAGCCTTGGATGGCAACAGGTCTATCGCAGAAAGAAATGGCAACCTACTGCGGGAAAAAATCTGATTCGTCAGTCATGTATCAAAAGATACATGATCGCCTAAGTGTGTATCACGCATAGCACATAACTGACTAATTTCTTGTCTATATGCCGAGTTCGAATTCCAGTCGAATCCATTACATTCACTTACATGCTAATACCCTTGGGAAAAGTATGAATCCTACTTTTCTTCCCCATGATATGGGTAAATAGCAGGACAGACCAGGTTCTATAGCCTTGGATGGTAACTGATCTACCGCAGAAAGAAATGGCAACATAATGAGGGAAAAAAATCTGCCTCGTCAGTCATGTATCGAAAGATACATGATCGCCTAATCGTGTATCAGCATGGCACATAACTCACTTACAGACATTTTTTCCAAATAAAGCTATAGAGTTTTATCTACCTTGCTGGGAAAAAAAAAAGATGGATTTATACTTTTCAAATGGGATTTTTGGGAAAGTGAATGAAACGACCTTGAGCAGAATTCGAAATCGACACGCTAATCTCATTACCGCGCCGATAATTGCTTCACTACTCTGACGTCTGCTATACTCGTATATTTCGCAAAACAATTTTAATTTAACAATGAACGAAAATATTTTTTGATTTTAGTCATGGACATTGTTTATAATTAGTTCGAATTTTGCTATAATTCGCCTATGCTGCAAGCAACACTTGCATTTTTCTTACTATCAAAGGAATATTGCTGGAACAGATTCAAATATTTATATTTTAAATAATCCTGTACATTACCGCAAAAAAGAATTTTAGTAAATGCTTACTTTGTACATTTTTTTTTAAATTCTTTAGCTTAAAAAAAAAAAAAAAAACAGTATGAAAATAATATATATATATATATTAAATTTCAATACACGTTTTTTCTTCTCTTATCATTTCTTCTACGTACTTAAAATCTTTAAGTTACAATTGCTGGAGTTAGAAGAAGCTAATTTTTCTTCGCATTGTTTTTTTTTGTTTTGTTTTTTTAAGTCAATGAGCAGCTACGATATCGTCTCCGCTTTCATTTTTCAATGACCTTCTTTAACCTTCAGTATATATATTTGTAGTCTTGCATTTTTCATTGACAGATAGTGTTAGAATCTTACACTATCATCAATTACAGGTAAATTATAAAAATCAATCTCCTGGTAATATTGATTTATACACAATTATCAATGAATATAGCCATTTTTATCTTCCTTTATGTATTGCGTCCTTTCAAGGCATAGGCGATCACGGCTCTCCTACGTGGCTCTCAGCAATATTTCCTTATTAACCTCACTCCTATCCTGGCTTACGGCCATATCACGTTAAAACACCGGTTCCCGTACAATCAGCGAAGTTAAACAACGTCGAACTTGGTCAGTACCTAGATGAGTGACCGATTGAAAATACCAGGTAATCTTGGATGTGCGGGCGGTGTAATGGATAATCGATGGGAATTGTTAATCGAAGAGCCGAGTTCCAATTCAAGTTGGGTTCGTTATATTTACTTACTAACAAATACCATTAAGAAAGGTATGAATCTACCTCTTCTCCCCCAGCTATGGGTTAATTAGTAAGACTTGTATCACTGAAACATTATTATCTGAAAAAAAAATTCTTACAACCTGAAAATATTTTCTGGCTTAAAATAACCAGCAAAGAGTAGATAAACCGTAAAAAACGAATCAATCGATCAATCAAAACCACCCTTATTCTATTATGCTATCAAAACTGATGCGGGGTACTTTTTGAGCGGTGATCAGTTTGGTAGAATAGGAAATTCTACCAAGGTGGTTCCAAGGTTGTTCTCTTTCGATCTTTCAGGTTAATTCTACAATGTGGGATGCCAGGCAAATTAAATTACATATTAGATCATTTTGGCAAAACATTGCAACATTAGCACACATTATTTTATCTTTTCTACAAGAGGGATTATTTTAGCCTTAATTATTAGAAACAGCTACAGATGTTTTTTCAAGAATTCATCTGTCATGTGCCGTGTCCTTTCAAGATATAAATAATTAGGGCTCTCCACAACTTCTTAACCTTGTAGCTGTAAGCAATGTTTGTCCCCTTTCTATGACTCGCAGTTTTTATTTTGCCATCCATCTGTAATGGATAGCAGCTCGAAATGAGAAATCAGGGAGGCGAGTTCGAATACCAGTCGAATTCGTTATATTCACTTATATGTATATACCTTTGGGAAAGGTATTATGACTCCATAAGGGTTACATAACAGAATCGACTGTGCCCTTGGTTGGCAATAATTTTAGGAGAAGGACTCAAAAACTGGATGTAGCCTCAACAAGGTACGTACTATATGAAGCCAATGGAATTCTCAGTGACTCTATGATCCCGACTGCGGTTAACACTGGTTCGTACACAAGCACGTCAGGTATGCTTTTCTCTGTCCCGCTGACCTCCAATATGTTCAGTGAGTGTCAAATTCTCCGAATCCTTTTCCACATCGTGCGAATAACAAATCTCAACTGTTTCTAATTCAAAGTACTGGTGCCTTCTTTTGCCTTGCATTTTCCTTAAGAATTCCTTATTATTCCTTCCATCTATAATATTTTCAGCAGACCTCTGTAGAACCATATTTCTGTTGCATCAAGTCTCTTTTTCATTTGTGAGAAGGTGTTACTAATCTTTTATGCTGTAATTAATTTTTTTTATTTTTTATTTATATAATTTAAAAGCACGGTGGAATAATGGGTAGCGGCTCAGATTGGGGAATCCGAGACCCGAGTTCGAATTCCAGTCGAATTCATTACATTCGCTTACGTGCTAATACCCTTGGGAAAGGTATGAATTTTCTTCTCTTCCCCCTCCCAGCTATGGGTAAATAGCAGGACAGACCGGGCTCTATAGCCTTGAATGGTAACTGGTCTACTGTCTCTACCGCATAAAGAAATGGCAACCTACCCCGGAAAAAATTCTGCCTCGTCAGTCATGTACCGAAAGATATATGATCGCCTAAGCGTGTATCACGCATGGCACATAAGTGAGTAATTCCTTGTATATATGCCATTTCGAATTCCAGTCGAATCCATTACGCGATAATACACTTGGGAAAGGTATGGATCCTATTCTTCTCCCCCCAGCTATGGGTAAATAGCAGGACAGATCAGGTTCTATAGCCTTGGATGGCAACTTATCTACCGCAGATAGAACTGGCAACCTACCGCTGGAAAAAAAAATCTGCTTCGTCAGTTATGTATCAAAAGATACATGATCGCCCAAACGTGTTTCACTCATAACTGACTAATATAGTTTCAGTTTTGTCGCTTATTTTTTTTTTTTTTTTTTGTTACTAAGTTTTCCCCTAATACAAAACCAATCAATTCAAAATTCAATCAATGACGGAAATTGTTGTGTAGTCATAAGAGAAGGTAATTGCAGATTACGAGAATATATAGGATCGATAACAGTTATCGATCCTAGATATTCACGTAATCTAAATCGTAACAGTTTATTCTAGACTTGCAGGGGTTGAGATTATAGGGATCGAAGAAGCATCATCGCGAGAAACTCTTCGACCAAGTAGCGGTTCTTCTTCCCAATAAAATACGAAGCGAATGGGGTGGATTTGACATTGTGTGCATGGCATAACGTGTCCTAGCTGTAAAGGTCTAAACTGGTAGAACTAAGCAATGTAGCGTGTCTGAATATTTGTCACGGGTTAAAAAAAAAAGAAAAAAAAAAAAAAAAAACAGAAAAGAAATACCTAAACTGCCAGCTCTATACAACAGCTTTCTAAGATTAATGGTTAACAATTGATTTGAGCGACTTAAGCCTGTAGGTCTTGGTGAAGACCACTCTTTTTTGAACATTATGGGATGGCGATACAGAATCACAAAGAACTATATCAAATAAGAGAAAACGCATCACTTGAGGAATATCAACAGCAGCAACAAATAAAATGGATAGCATATGATACACAAAGAGGAAATAAGGTTATAATCAAGATACGGACGTTTTACACTACTTCAAATAAAAGGTTAGGAAGGAAACTCTCATCAATACTGGAAAGAGGTAAAACAGCTACTGGACTTGAGAAATTTATTTTGTTGAAAGATTGTTTTAAGAGAAATATTTTACAAATTTCAACCGACAGCGTTACTGGCTCGGTCAAAAATTCCCCGTAGACCTCGTATAAAACAGGGACGGGTAGCTGTTTCCCGAGACGAGACTCTGCTTTTCGACATAGACTCGTCTGGGGATCCTCCCTACCCGGAGGCAGAGAGTTTGACCAGCACGGCTGGAGACGAATATCCAACTGTAGAATATCTACCAACCGCCCTACGCGGTCAGATGTGACACAAGGCCGAATTTAATGTGGCTTATCCGAGCCCGTAGGCTCGACCAAAAATTCCCCAGAGACCTCGTATAAAACGGGGTCGGGTAGCTGTTTTCCGAGACGAGAATCTGTCCTACGACATAGACTCATCTGGGAATCTTCGCTACCCGGAGGCAGAGAGTTTAACCAGCACTTCTGGAGACGAATATCCAACTGCAGAATATCTACCAACCGTCCCATGCGGTCAGTTGTGACACAAGGCCGAATTTAATGCAGGTTATCCGAGCCCGTAGGCTCGGCAAAAAATTCCCCATAGACCTCGTATAAAACGGGGTCGGGTAGCTGTTTCCCGAGACGAGACTCTGTCCTACGACATAGACTCATCTGGGGATCCTCTCTACCCGGACGCAGAGAGTTTAACCAGCTCAGCTGGAAACGAATCTCCAACTAGAGACCAATATACAGTATTTCCTAATGTAATTATGCGAATTGGGGCATACTCATTATCGTCCGTAGATACACTATAACACTATTAATAGAACTTATGTATTAACAGTGACTGCAAAGAAGCGGTAGTACTAACAGCAGTTGAAGTATTGAGTAATGTAGTGTGACTAAGTCTGAAAAAGTTGCTTAAAGTTTTGACTGGTGCCAGTAAATAAGATCAGTATCCCTAAGCTTTAGATAAGATTTCTGTTGCTTCTTTTCTGCAAGTAATCGACAACCAGTGGTCACTATCCTTTTAACCTGCGATCATTGATCGGATCGAACCTGCGACTGTTTCTTCGCATTGATATGAGTATCAAATCTGAATGGAGTTAGGTTTCAATGAGCTTTTCAATAGATATTGAAGATGTCAGACGTTACCGACCAAAAGAGACATATCTGTATTTGAAAGAGTTCACACCCCTGGCCTTCGAAAGAGTAGATTGTTTCTTGTATAGATTTATTGAAAGGAATAACTTCTTCAGATGAACACAGAGCATTAAGACATGGCTGGTTAGAATGCTGTGAGAGGAATAAAATAAAAGAAGCAGCGGCAAGTTGCGCTGGACGTACGAAAGATGGCGGCTGTCGATGACGGTCGCATTCAGTTATTGATATTTGAAATATGATGAGTTGACGGTAACTGGAAGGATTATGATATATTGGATTCTGCCGTACAAAAGAAAATGAAGACGAAGCTGCATGTAGATTTACTTGCTCAAAAAGAAACACATCACAGGTTTGATAAATCTATCAAAGTTAATATGCATATCTTGTATGAAAGCGGTAAAAAGAGCTGTCTAACGGTCCGGAAAAAAAAGCCGATTTCACAAACCAAGTTCGAATTTCAGTTACGATTCACTCAGTTATATGCCATGTGTAATACACGCTTAGGCGATTATTTATCTTACACGACTGACGAGGCAGATTTTTTCCTATTTCTTTCTGCGATAGACCAGTTTCCATCCAAGGCTATAGAACCCGGTCTGTCCCGTTATTTACCCATAGTTGGGGGGGGAGAAGAAGAGGATTCATACCTTTTCTAAGGGTATTAGCACGTAAGTGAATGTAATGGATTCAACTGAAATTCCAAAGCGGCTCTCCGTTTTTTCAATCCGAGCCGCTACCCATTACCCCACCGTGTCTCCTCAGTTACGATTACTTAGCACTGCTCACGGTACTCGATCATTCTTCTTCATACTTCTTCGATTCCTATAATCTTAACCCCTGCAAGTCTAGAATAAACTGTTACGATTTAGATTACGTGAATATCTAGGATCGATAACTGTTATCGATCCTATATATTCTCGTAATCAGCAATTACCTTCTCTTATGACTACACAACAATTTACGCCATTGATTGAATTTTGAATTGATTGGTTTTGTATTAGGGGAAAACTTAGTAACAAAAAAAAAAAATAAGCGACAAAACTGAAACTATCTTAGTCAGTTGTGTGCCAAACGTGAAACACGTTTGGGCGATCATGTATCTTTCGATACATAACCGACGAAGCAGATTTTTTTTTCCAGCGGTAGGTTGCCAGTTCTATCTGCGGTAGATAAGTTGCTATCCAAGGCTATAGAGCCTGATCTGCCCTGATATTTACCCATAGCTGGGGGGAGAAGAATAGGATCCATACCTTTCCCAAAAGTATTAGCGCGTAATGGATTCGACTGGAATTCGAAATCTGCATATATACAAGGAATCACTCACTCATGTGCCATGCGTGATACACGCTTAGGCGATCATATATCTTTCGGTACATGACTGACGAGGCAGATTTTTTTCCGGGGTAGGTTGCCATTTCTTTATGCGGTAGAGACAGTAGACCAGTTACCATTCAAGGCTATAGAACCCGGTCTGTCCTGCTATTTACCCATAGCTGGGAGGGGGAAGAGAAGAAGATTCATACCTTTCCCAAGGGTATTAGCACGTAAGCGAATGTAATGGATTCAACTGAAATTCCAAAGCGGCTCTCCGTTTTTTCAATCCAAGCCGCTACCCATTACCCCACCGTGTCTCCTCAGTTGCGATTACTTAGCACTGCTCACGGTGCTCGATCATTCCCCCATATCTATTAACAGCGGTAGACTGACCAGTGTGTCAACTTGCCCAATGGCATGTGGGCCCATGACTGACAGGGTCGCCTTTATCAAATAAAAATGCAATAGAATAACAAATACTGTTTTAATAATAAAAAAAAAAGTAAGAAGAACTTTTAAAAGTCATCTGCACACTAACAGTTACTCAACTTCTATGAGAGGGTATTTTCAAATTAAGATATTCACTGTCTGAGAGTTTGGAATCATACATATTACTATACATTGAAAAAGCCATTGTTAGATGAATCGGATGCCGACGTAATTATTTGAACAATCATCCAGTGAACACAAACGATTGCTCTTAATATAGTGAACTACATACAATGTGCTTTTGAACAAGTTCTTAATGTGTAAATTGTGCAATAAACTATTTAAATATATCAAGCAATTCAATGTTTTAAAAATCGATAAAAAATCAATTATAACATTCTGTATTTGTTTTTGGTATATACTGCCAGTAATAAGCATATGTAATTACTAATAAAATACATATTTTTCCTCGCAAAAATTTTAATTGCGTCCTTTTTCCATATGACGGCGGAATAATGGGAAGGGGCTCTGGTTGAGAAATCGGAGAGCTGAGTTCGAATTCCAGTCGAATGTATTACATTCACTTAGGTGCTAATATCCTTGAGAGAGGTATGAATCCTCTTCTTCTCCAACCCCAAGCTATGGGTAAATAGCAGGACAGACCGGATTCTATAGCCTTGGGTGACCACTGGTCTACCATAAAAAAAATGGCAACCTACTGCAGGAAAAAAATCCCTGAAATCTACATGATCGCCTAAGCGTGTATTACACATGACACGGAACTGATTGATTCCTTGTATATATGAGTTCAAAGTCCAGTCGAATCCATTACGTGCTAATACCTTGGAAAAGTCATGAGTCCTCTTCTTCTCTCCCCAACTATGGGTAAATAGTAGGACAGACCGGGTTCACTTGGATGGCAACTGTTCTACCGCAGAAAAACTACTGCGGGAAAAAATCTGCCTCGTCAGTCATGTATCGAAAGCGTGTATCACACATGGCACATAACTGACTGATTTTATATAAAACTTTGATTATTTGTCATGAAAATTAAATGATAACATTGTAATTCTGGATGGGCTTTTTTTTTTGTCTTCTGACAACCATTAGATAGTCCGTCATTGTATATTAACAAAAAACATTTCTGTCTTTTTTCCGTTGTCATCATTTCAATCCTCACTCGGTTCTCCGGTAAGGATTGCAGATCTCGGTGATGTGAACATACTCACATATTTCGGTTCTGTTCGTTCAAACAGCAAAGTTCGGGACAGTTTTACTGTCGTCATCAACTCAACTCTGCAGGATTTGGATGGCATTCGCCATCGATGGGGAAATATGTGTTGCAGCGCTACGACACGTCTGGAAATCATGTGTTCCACGTCGTCGCTATTTGCAGATTCTTAAATGATTCCACGTGCCCTGCTTGCAAAGAATTATCAGGTTACATTTGCGGTGATAAGGTGCCACATATCGAAATTCAGACGCATTCACTGTCAACAACCTTCGAAGCCATACTTTTCCATCGACAGCAACGTTGAGTTGGCCACACCAAACCGCATGCCTGAGAGCCTACTCTCGTGACGTGCTTTCTTCGGTGAAGACTCAAACTAAAAGTGGTCACTACAAGATACAGTGATCATATAAGAACCACCATGAAACTTGCAATATATTCCCTATCTTGCTTGTGGTATGCTACGATGGTAAATGTAAAACTAGTGTGGTTGAGTATTCCTCAGCCTTATCACCCAGACCTTAAATTCTGTAGAATATATTATATAGATTATTATCCTTGACATAGGCTAGCATCTTCTGTTTGGATTCTGTAATAATTTTCGAAAGCATGGCTAGATCTCAGAAATTCATGATAGTACATGTAAATGCATCAAGTAAATATTTGATGTAATCAAATAAAAAAGGAGTGTTCAGATCACGTTGATTTAAGTATACGTGTAACTAAGCCTCTTTGTTATCATTGAGAAAGAGTCATATGCAAAAAAAACTCAAAATATTATCTTATATATATATATATATATATATATATATATATATATATAATTATTTATTTAAAAAAATTTATAACATAAATATGTTATAAAATCATTACAAAAATAGCCATTTTGTTTCAACAGCCTCGGTGTCTTATCAAGTGATGATGTTGAATGTAAAATAAATGGTTTTAAAAGTTTCAATTTAATTAACAATCCTTCGCAAGGATTTTTTGTTACAAAAGCTAGATGAACCAATCAAAATACAAGTATAGGAAAATTCAAAAAGCTTAACAACGAAGTCATGTTATAATATCTATTCATATACATGGGTATATATATATATATATATATATATATATATATATATATATATATATATAGGCACATTTCATTGAATACGAGAGACATTGTGCTTTGATTCATTGTTCTATACAATTTCTCATGTGACCCAATATTTTTTTCTTTCAGATGATAAATTATATAAAAACTGTCCAATTGTTTTTGTTATCTGTGCGCTTTCGGCTATACATTTAGCCATTTTCAAGGTGGAAATGTATTAACTGTTAACAAGAAAAAGATGGTTGTATGTACATATTTATATAATGCATAACACCAGTTGACAATAGCAAAAAATTGAATTAATAATTTATTGCGAAACATTTAAGACGTCTAACCTTATAGTTAAAAATAATAATTCACGTCTTAGAACAAAATTAACTAAAACAATATATATATATATATATATATATATATATATATATATATATATATATATATATATATATATATCGTTCTTTTGTTCTTTCTGTAATAGTTTAATTTTTCTGTTGCTGTCTTTTGACCTGAACTTCTACAGTCCCTTCTTTCACAATGAGTCTCTCTTCTGTCTCTTTCTCTCCTTCTCTTGTACGAAAATGCCTTTGTCGTATTCATTTTTGCGTCGCTTTTCTTTGAATGTATCATTCAACTCTGAAATCGTTATTCACCGACCGTTGCGTAAGCAACGTGGAATAAATCCTCGAATAGAAATGAACTCGCGTCGCATATCCTTGACAACACCTTACTGATTAGTCCACAAAGGCATCACCAACAGACGTCATTCGAATAATCCCTTCGCTATTATTTTTACCTCCCATCTCTAAAAAATTAATAATTAACAGTGCGGCATCTTAGAACTTCGACCACTATTGCCCTTACTCGCGGCCCCTCTCTGTTCGGGCGTTCTTTCTCTTCGTTTTTCTCTTTCATCACCACCACAACCCTCTCTCTCTCTCTCTCTTAGTCTCTTTTCTATCTCTCTATTCGTTTATTCTGTTTCTTTGCTTCCTCTCTCTTTCTCCCATTCCATTTCTTATTTCTCTTTTATTCGCTTTCTCTCTCTACTACTTTCCTTCCCCCTTCTCTTCATGTTCATGCAGCTGCCTCTTTCTGAGTTTACCTTTTCTTTATTTATTCTTTTCTTTTTTTGATTGCTACTCTCTGACTCCTTCTTTCGTCTACCCTTCCTTTGCTCGTTTATCGTATGCATTTCTTTCTTTCTTTCTTTCTTTCTTTCTTTCTTTCTTTCTTTCATGCTTGCATTGTAGACGCCAGCGCGTGCGCATGCGCGCGTGCATTTGCGTATTCAGTTCTATTCGGACTTAACTAAATCTTATTCCCACACAACAGTTAAATAAACTAGTATTGAAATTGTTGCCAGTTATTTAATGACTGAATAGCAATTTAATGAAGACAATCTAGTGCTTATTAACCCTCACCAATATATCACCAATATTTACTAATGATTCGCACGCTCAATAAATACGATTACCTGATATGCTTGTACGCGTGTGCGTATGGCACGTGTGTGTACGTGTGTGTGCGTGATGAGATATAACAATACTCAAGTACGTCGAGTCAAATGACAGCGTTTAGCTTACTTAAATACAGAAAGAATAACAGGGTCATAAATAAATTCACTATATTAACAAAGGCCTCGCATAGCTAAAGCCTGGGCCGCTTTGAATAAAACGGATGTAATATGATCTACCAGGCAACTTCAAGTGGAGATTCTTTCGAGCCACCGTAGAGGCGGTGTTAATGTATGGCGCCATTGCCCTTTTTCTGGTGGTCTGAACATCGGGCGTGATAAGGTAATTTAATCTATGGTCACCACATACATTCGGAAATCCCAATGCATATTTCTTCGCATACTGTGTTATCTTTCTTTCATTCTAACCTGAATAAGACATTGGGGAAATATAATAACGTTAGAAGTAATCCTTAAATATAATTCCACACACACACACACACACACACACACATATATATATATATATATATATATATATATATATATATATTAGTATATGTAAGTTTTTTGTGTGTAACAATTGAGTGGCCGTGTGCAAAATTTTGACATGAGACGCAGAGACCCCATACACGTCCACGCACAAAAAAACCTACTGCGCTGACAAACTACAAAGCGACCCCTTTCTTTCCCTCTCTCTGGGAACTATGATAAATGCGAATGAAGTGATGGAAAGTAACCACGAAAAGAAACAGATACACAACTGCAAAAAAAGAAAGAATAAAAAAAAGAAAAAGAAAGAGAGAGCGAGGAATATAAAGGGATAGAGAGAGGAGATAAATATACGTCAGCCAAAACTTGGCCGAGGTTTATATTTTATTTCCGCTTGAATTAGACTTCACATTAACTTACTTTTCTTCGAAGTGTCTTGGATTGTGTGATCGACAATTTTAAATTAAAGAAAATGTACTTGGATTAAACGGAAATTACTTACAATATAATACATATTACATAATATATTCCTACTGGCGTCAATTTTGACGGCATAAGTAAACTAGTTAAAAAATAAAGTTCATTAATTCTTGTGTAGCCACTAACACGCAAGGGGTTACAGGGTGTGGAGGAATTAGGAACAGAAACATTGGTAATGAGTAGAAAGAGAAAAGAGCATTCAGGAAGACGGAAGATAGCGATTGGCATTGCATTTATATTCTGGCAGATTAAAGCTAGCTGGAAAGCATGTAGTCGGAACGGAGTTCCACAAGAGAGAAGTGCGAGAAAAAATTGTTAGCGTAGACGTTATGGCTACATCTAGCCAGCTCAACTGTAAATTGATGCGATGTCGCCGCCAATCTAGTATTGCGCTCAAATTTATACAGTCTAGGTACCATAGCAAAGACCTCATCTGAACAGGTATCATGAAAGTATTTATAAAAGAAAGTCACAAAGAGGCAACCTTATGACGGTCGGCAAATAACTGAAGCCGACCTGCCAGATCAGGACCAATAATATTGCTGATTCTTCTTTGGATTTTATCAATAAGCTCCAGGCAAATCGCAGGGGCACCGGACCATATATGGCCGCAATGTTCTAAGCATGGAAGAATGGAAGGCTTATAGATATGCAAAACAGATTCAAGAGAGGAGAATTGTCTCGTTCGACATAGTAAACCAAATTTCTTAGCAGCTGACATAGGAATGGATTCAGTATAGTCTTTTCATTTCATGTCAGCTGAGAATGTTAGCTCGAGAAGGTTCAAGGTGTCACTTTCCTAGACGATAGCATCAGCCATGTTTATGGAAGGCCGAGAAGGGTCACTTATGATGATTAAAAGAGAGATGTTTAGTTTTGGAGGCGTTCAAATGAAAAAGCCATCTTTTGTTCCCAGTTGGCGACGGACTTGAGATCGTTTTGTACATAAGCTGTCATTTTGACCTTGTCGGATTGATCGGCCTTAGTATCCAGGCAGGAGTAAATGGTAGTTTCATCAGCGTTGATGACAAGTTGAGAGCTGATACCATCGGGAAGGTCGATAATGAAGATTAAAAACAGCGTAGGATCAAGGATGCAACCCTGTGGAAGGGAAACCCGCTTTAATCCGAAAGGATATAGACGAGTGGCCGTTCATCTCACGATTTGATAGGAATTACTGGATCAGTTCAAAAATGTGCCCAGAGATGCCGTAACTATTCAGCTTGGAGAGAAGACCTGAATGCCAGACCATTTCAAAGACTTTCGAGATGTCCAAAGCTGCAGCCCGGGCTTCACCGTATTTATCCAGAGCACAATAGATTCTTTCCGCAATTTTCATTAGTACATCAGCAGTTTAACTGGAGATATATAGACATATGTAAATACAAGTTTCATTGAAGACGACTAACAAGGTAATGCAATTAAGCATTTTATTCAATTTTCTTATGTTTTTGGAAGTGTTAACTTTTCAGAAAGAAAAAAAACTTGTACGAGCACAAAATAAAAGAGGGATTGCTGCCCAAATACATAATTAAGCACACAAACACAAACACACATACACACATACAAACACACACACACATATATATATATATAATAAATTCTGACATTTCAACAAGACTATCTTTTATTTTTTATATTTTGTTACAAAAGAATAATATATATATATATATATATATATATATATATATATATATGCATTTATATATTCGTATTATATATATGGATATATATATATTAGCAGTATTATATATATATATATATATATATATATATGTATGTATGTATGTATTCTGATATTTGGACGAGAAGACTAGTCTTTGATTTTTTTATAATTTGTTAGAAGGGTACTTTAATTTATATAATTTATAGAATGGCACCAAACAAATATATTATTTTAAGAAATTGTGCGACCCAAATATCAAAAAAATATCTTTAAAATTACATGACATAAAACTATAGGAAGACATGCTTTAAATGTTCTTTAGATGCTTTATTAAGAAAAAAATGATATAAAGATGGAGTATTTCAACGCACAATACTATAATACTAATTGTCAATCGTCTTTCCTGAAATATGTATAAAACAAGAACTGCTATCCAAATACGCTATATATATTAGATTATATATATATATATATATATATATATATATATATATATATATATATATATATATATATATATATATATATATTGGTTGCAATGATGTGAGTTTGTGACCCTGGGTTTAACGGTTTTGCGATCGTCAGAATTTGTCTGACGACCGCAAAAGCGTGAAACCCAGGATCACAAACTCACATAAATCCAACCAAATATGTTAGCTCTATCTCTGATATTTAACGCTTTCTAATAAGTACCGCGCTTATAATATATAAATAAAAATACATATATATATATATATATATATATATATATATATATATATATATATATATATACACATACATTTTCACATGCACATATTATATATATATATATATATATATATATATATATATATATATAATACTAATGCATATAATATATTTGGATAGCAATACATACATATATATGTATATAATATATGTATGTATTGCTATCCAAATACATTATATACATTAGTATTATATATATATATATATATATATATATATATATATATATATATATATATATATATATATATATATATATGCTTTATTGTATTATTTAATTTGTTCTTTTAATTTGTCATTGCTATTCAACACGGAAAAAAGGTTTTATTGTATTATTTAATTTTTTTTTTGTTATAAATAAAACTACACTTACCCCCCCCCCGCCCAAAAAAGCAAAGAAAATTACATTTCTTTACGGTAGTGCGCAGTGATTTTCTGCAACGAATGTCTGTAAAAGAAATAAATAGGCCAAAATTAGTCTTACGCCGATGGAAGTACCCCGCACTGTATTACTGAACATTAGCGCAGTAATGGCGGGCGAATGACCAACAAGAAGTCCGATTTTTTCTTGTCGATAAATCCAAAACGGTAGGATTGCTCATAATTTAATTGTTAATTGGGGTTCAGCATGTATGTCTTCACGGAATTATGACGATTTAGGAAAACTTTAAGAGAGATTTAGCGCGGGCGTTAAAAAGCAAATTTACCCATTTTCAAGCGATTTTTTCTAGAAATTTACTGAGTTTATAAGTACATACAATCCTGATAATATTAATTGTTAAGATTACGGGAAATTCAATCATTTTGATGAGGTGTGGTAGTGTATTCATTTTCATAGACAGCCTGTGTATCAAAATATATGTTACTTTCAAAATCAGGGTGAGGTAGAGTAGGGGTGCCTGTTCAACAAATGAGGATGTTTTTCACATGCAGTCTGAATTTATAACACACACACACACATACACACACACAAACACACAGATATATATATATATACATATATATATATATATATATATATATATATATGAAGGCAGGATGTGCGTGTGTCTGTAACGAATGCACGGCCGCAATTTTCGATGGATTTGCACCAAAATTTACATGCACAGGCTCCAAGTTAGTATAGAGCTTAGAAAAAATTTCGCAGTGTGAGATAGGTAAGAAGTAAGGCATGTAGCAACATCTGTGTTTGTGTATGAATTCATCATATATATATATATATATATATATATATATATATATATATGATAAATTCAGATATTTCGACAAGAAAACTAATCTCTGATTTGTTATATTTTGTTAGAAGGGAATTTTAATTCATGTAATTTATGTAATGGTACCACAAGTGTATATTCTTTACGAAATTATGCGACACCATTATCAGAAAACCAATATCTTTTAAATTACATGATCTCAAACTATAGAAAAACAAACTTTAAAGGTTCTTTGGATTTTTTTTATTAAGAACAAATTGCGCAATGAAAGCATATGGAGACAGTCTTTCAATATATGTTACTACGAAATTAGATTTTAGATTTCAATATCGTGACAAGTGGAATATTGTTTTATATTTTTTTTTTCACTGAAAAATTATGAAAGTACTAGCAGCATTGTCCGGTCTTGATTCAAAAATCGTACGACTCATACAGCAATCGCTATCACTTAACTTAAAATATTTTTGCCCTTCCTTGCCTTTAATGCAGTGCCCTTTGCCGTGCTGATGTTGCTACATGCCTTACTTCTTGCCTATCTCACACTGCGAATTTTTTCTAAGCTCTATACTAAACATTAAATCTGTTACGAAAAAAGAACTAAACAAAATGAACACAAAACGATCAGCTTTAAAAAAGGACTCGTAACTGGAAAAACCGAATGAAAAAAGAATGTTAACAGCAAATAATTTTTCACACCCAACCCAGCTATGCGGAATCAGAATCAACGTTGAGTTTAAGCAAGCGAATGAGTCAATTGGAATAAAGTGCCATGCAGATTTAAATTTTTCCAACTTGTGACGAATGCAGCTATCGATATATTTTGCATACTAGCATGCTAGTTAACATTCGTGTCAGTCAGCTGTTGGCTCTCACGCTGACCAATAGAATCGTCCTGCCTATTCGTGGCAGCCAGCTATAGGCTCACACTCTGGCCAGTAGAAAATGGCCACAAACTACATGAAAACTGCCGTAGGAGCATGAAAAATCCATTATTTCCACTATTCATGGGAGTTGGGAAATGCAAGTCGGTGTTGGCCTTGTCACTAACTTGGAGTATGTGCATGTAAATTTTGGTGCAAATCCGTCGAAAATTGCGGCCGTGCATTCGTTACACACACACATCCTGCTTTTTATAGATATAGATAATGGAACCACAAGAAGAAATATTTTAAAAGGTTTATTTACTTTGAATGCTAGAAAAAGAGAAATGAAAGCAAGGAACTAAAAATGTCGTCGGTTAGGACCAAAGCTGGACCTTTTTTGCTTTTACTGATGCAAATTTGTCAATCACAACCAGTCAACATCGAGGTCAACAAAACTGACGTTGACAACATTCTACATCACCAGTCTTTCGGTGTCGAATGTTGCCATATTTTTCAACGCTTAATAATTAATTAATTAATTAAGACTAGTTGACAGTTTTACGGTATTTCTATTT
>OZ010574.1:89830920-89853420 GCA_963932145.1 Acanthosepion lycidas
TTCCCCTTGCGAAGGATTGTTAATTAATTTGAAACTTTTAAAACCATTTACATTCAACATCATCACTTGATAAGACACCGGGGGTGTTGAAACAAAATGGCTATTTTTGTAGTGATTTTATAACATATTTATGTTATAAATTTAAAAAAAAAATATAATTATATCTGCACTGCTTTGTATTGAGCACTCTTTTAAGAATAGTAATTGTTGGTTATTGGAATTCATTCCGTATACACCAATCATATACTTGGGTATATATATATATATATATATATATATATATATATATATATATATATATATTACTAGCAATACATTAAAAAAAAAACAGAAATAAACAGCAATGGATTTTTGTAAATGAAATTCCTAATGCTTCCAAAAAAAGTAAATTGCTGCATGAAATGTCCCATAACGAGTTGATATGTCACTAAGTAAACAATCTCTTTATTTCATTCTTTTTCTCACTAAAATCAGTCCTGGGTATGACAATAAACTTCATCCGGCAGCAAGGCCGCTGATCAGGTGATTAGCGAGTTTGAGAAGCGTGGAACCACCTCTTAATTGCTACTGTTCCCAGGTCAGCCCTGACACCGGGTGTTAGCGCCTCTTAGTGTCTCAGCTATAAGCAAATAGTGAACCACCAAATAAAAAGAAAAAGACAAGAAAGTATAAAAATAACAACAATTTTTATGTAAAGAATATTACCAACAATACCTGTTTATAGCAAAATGACCATAACATTTTTTGTCTGTAGTTGAAGGCATACAATTGCATTCAAAATATTTAAATTTCGGTATTAAATAAACCATAAATGTTGATATGCCGCTAAACTAAATCACTAAAACCAAATTATCGTCTCTAATCTGTTTCCTTCCGTCTTTCCTCGCAATCAAAACGGAATATCCATTATTTGCCCGGTGCAATGGCAAGGCTTAATGCATGTGCTAACTTTCTAGCTATCGGAGGAATAAACTGAATTATAATGACTAACATTATTTGTTCACTGACGTCGTGACGCCTCCCACCCAAGTGGCGTACATGACATTAGCCCTAGTAACCATATATACGATACAGCACTGCTGATATGCAATAATTCAAACTTTAGACTTGAATAATTATGCTTAAAAGATATTTCAAGTCGAAAAGCGGATTTGACAGGTGAAGAATGGTTTTGGCCAATATTTGCTCATTATTGACTCTATTCTAGTGGCCGTTCTGGTTGCCACTCGGCATGCTGAATGTCACATCAGGTCATTTTCAATAGTAATTAAGAACCGTCACCTTTCTTTCACTCGATGAGAGACTGTTTTCGACTTGCTTGTTTTTCCTTTCTATTTCTCATTTAAATATTCATGGAGACCTACCGGACACTATTCGTAACATACTTGTTAACAACACAAATATAATAGCATCATCTCCATGCAAAAAAGGCTAAAAATAAAGGAAGCCTTATTAATAAAAAAAAATCAAAAATCAAAAAAAAAATCAGCACTCAATAATATCAACTATAAACATTGAGACAATATCTTGACTGTGTTTTGAAAATGAAAATATTATATAAATACATACAATCAATTTTTCGTTAACAGTTAATATATTTCAACTTTGAATATGGCTAAATGTATAACCGAAAGCGCTCGGATAAAAAGAACAATTGGACAGTTTCTATTTTATCATCTGAAAAGAAAAAAAAAAAACTAAATCAAAGTTGCTTGTCTGTGGTATTCAATGAAATGTGCATGAAAAAATGATTGCTGCCTAAATACATACATACATACATATATATATATATATATATATATATATATATATATATATATATATATATATATATATATATATATATATATATTATAAATTAACTGATTTAAAAATATGGTCTCATCGCTACACAGGAATTACCATGTTTCAAAAACAGAAACAAAAAGCTTCAAATTCAATTATATTAAATTAATTTTGGAATCCAAAAAATCGCTTGAAGATGAAACAGAAATAATGCTTTTAATTTAATATAATTGAATTTGGATGATTTTAATTTAATATAATTGAATTTGAATGCTTTTAATTTAATATAATTGGATTTCAATGCTTTTAATTTCATATAATTGGAATGCTTTTAATTTAATATAATTGAATTTCAATACTTTTAATTTAGTATAATTTGAATGCTTTTAATTTAATATAATTGAATTTGAATGCTTTTAATTTAATATAATTGAATTTCAATGTTTTTAATTTCATATAATTTGAATCCTTTTAATTTAATATAATTGAATTTGAATTTTTTGGTTTCTGTTTTTGAAACATGGTAATTCTGGTGAAGCGATGAAATCATATTTTTGAATCAGTTAATTTATAATATTTATGCTCTTTAAATTTACATTGAGCACTATTTTGTAAAAATAAAAATATCAATAAGAACATATATATATATATATATATATATATATATATATATATATATATATATATATATTTTATTCGCTGCAACCTTTTCTTTCAAAACTTTTTCGTTGAATATAACAGACAAGACAAATTTGATTAATTTTTTATTTAGTATTTCCAACATTCTTACATTTTACATTTCATCGAAGTAAGGGAGTGTAAAAATTGGCTGAAGATCGGAATAAAGGCTACTATTATTCAAATAGTACATAAAGTATATTTTAAACAGATAAATATGAAAAGAAATTAACAACACTTCAAAACAAAACCCCCCATGAAAATGGATAAAATTGACGAAAAAGCTTGGGGCAATGGACAATACGAACAATTTCTGCACTTCCTTACTCCCACCAAACAGAAAAATGTAAAAAGTAAATAAAAATTAATCAAATTTTCCTTGTCTGCCATATTCAACGAGACACAGACACATACA
The DNA here is from genome assembly GCA_963932145.1 of Acanthosepion lycidas. NCBI lineage: Eukaryota > Metazoa > Mollusca > Cephalopoda > Sepiida > Sepiidae > Acanthosepion > Acanthosepion lycidas. Next base: position 89,833,799 of record OZ010574.1, read on the forward strand.
GAGACACGAACACAGAATAAAGATTTAAGAAAAGAAATTCAGCTAAGAAGTATATCAAGTTACGGACATATTGATCCATCGTCGTCAAATCAGAAAACGATGTCTACTGTATAGGCGTTGCTGAAACAAATAAGTCACAGGGGAAGTAAATAAAAAGGAAAGGAGAAAGGGACAGAAAAAATAGGAAAAAAGAACGAAAAAAGAAAATAAAATTCAAAAGAAAAAGAAGGAGAAAAAAGAAGTGAACCAATTGAAAAAGAAAAAAAAGATAAAAAAAAAAGGATAATAGGAGAAAAAAGAAAAGAAAATATAAAAAAATTACATAAAGAAAACGGGGAAGGTGAACCGGACGAAGAAAAATGAATGGAAAAGAGAAGCAAACACGAAAGAAATAAATAAAGAAAGAAAGAAAGAAAGAAAGAAAGAAAGAAAGAAAGAACAGATAAATGTATTAATGAGGGAAAAAAAAGAAATAAAGTAAGCGAATAGAGAGGAAAAGTGGAAGGACAAGACAGATGGACAGAAGAGAAGGACGATAAGAGAAATATGGCTAGAGGAGATCGAGAGTGAGATTAGACGGTAAACGAGAGGGAGAGTAGTAGTAGTAGTAGTAGTAGTAGTAGTAGTAGTAGAAATAGCAGGCTATGGAGAGACGAGAAGAAGAGAGCGAATAGAAAGAGGGCGAGAACAAAGATGAAACCACGCAAATGCAATGAAGAAGAAAGACAAAAAAGACAGAGGAGAAAAGTACAGAAGTCTGGTGAGAAGAGAAAGGAGTCGAGGAGTTGGAGAAGACGAAGAAAAAAATTAAAAGCAGAAAGCTACAAGGAGGAGATATAAAACGACGAGGAGAAGCAGGAGGAGAAGAGAAAAGAAGATGTTAGGGAGGAGTCAATTAAATAATAGGAGAGAACTTAGATTTACAAAGAGAGTGTCTGGAGGAGACGCAAAGGAAGGAAAAGAAGTTATTAGAGGAAAATAAAACAGTTAGAGGATAGAGACTAAAAAGAGGAAATAAAGTAGGAAGAAAAGAAAGAGGAGGAGAAAAGAGAGAGAAAATGAATTGAATAAAAAGCGTACGAGAAAGATTACAAAGAATAAAAGAGTAAAAAAGAGAAGAAAGACGACTAGGAAAATTAGAACGGGGATGGAAGAAAGATTTAATTTGATTGAATAATTATTTACGGCTTATCAGCCCTTTGCAGGTTAGTTAAATATTATGTTGGTGCAAAAATAATAACGTAATAATGTCGTTTTATGACGTATTTTTTAACGTCAAAAAACGACATTATTACGTCATTATTTTGCACCAACCTAATATTTTTAGATTGTTAGAATGTTTTTTTCTTTTCTTTTTCTTTTTTTTTTTTTAGATAATAATGGTTTAGTGATACAAGTCTTACTCTCTTGGGAGAAAAGAGGGGTATTCATTTCCCAATGGTATTTGCGAGTAAATGAATATTAGGAACCGAACTGGAATTGAAACTAGAGACATTATCCATTATACCACCCGCATATCCAAGCTTACAGCACTTGGTATTCCCAAACCGTCACCCATATAGGTACTGACCAGGCTCGACGTTGTTTAACTTCGGTTAACATGCGGTAACATGTTCCAACGTGATGTGGCCGTAAACCTGGCAAGAAAGAGAAGGATGAGAGAAATTTAAAGAGAAAGGTTATAGCGAGTAGGAATAGGAGAATCTGAAGGAGTTGGAAGCGAAAAAGAGGAGGCGAATAGGAAAAGACGAATGAGAAAAGGGGGAAAAAAGAAAAAGAAAGTGTAAGAAAATGAGAGAGGAGAGAACGGCTAGTCCGAGATGAAAGAAAGAGGTAAAGAGGAAAATGAAGAAGTAAGAGGAAGAGGAATTAGTAGATAAAGCATCGGAGAAAAATAGAAGGCAAAGGAAAAAGAGGCAAGGAAGTAGTAGGGAAAATGCAAGAAGCAGGAGGAGAATGATAGAGGAGTGGGTGGACGATGAAGAAAGCGGGAGGAGGAAGTGGGGAAACTGAAAATGGAGAAACAGCGAGGAGTTGAAAGCCGTAGATAGGCTAAAGAAAACAACGTAAGTGTGGAGTAGTAAGAGCAAGCGGTAATAGCAGTAGGGGGAGGTTGAAACCATAAAGATTGTTCAGGTGTACAACATCATCGCTGATTGCGCATCGATCCTGGTCCCGTTCGTCGTCGCCATTATTTCACCCGACTTGGCCGTCATGTATTCCTGTTTTCACCGCCGTCGATGCCACGTCGGCTGCCAATCGAAACACAAACCTCTTTGTCTCTGCACAAAACGCTTCCTTTCGATGCAGGTGCAGATATCAGCTGCCGTCATCAACCATTCCATCACTTCATTCTTCCGTCTCTTCGTTTTCATTCTTCCTTCGTTCGTTTTAAACCTTCCTTGCGCTTTTCCGTGTATCACACGTATTCCTGTCTTAATTTCTTCAGCTGTATCGCTAATCTTATCATCCATGTGGTTTCCGTAATTTTCAATCTTCCTTTTTTTCTGTTGCTTCTGTAAAGTTCTTCAATTTCTCTAGTTGTATTTTTTTTTCTTCAAAATCTTGTTTTAACGTGTTTATTAAAGTAACTTTTTTTTTTTTTTTTTTTTTTTTTTTTTTTTTTTAACTGGAATCAACTACTCAGATATATAGAATTCTTTTTTTATCATTTTTTATTTTTATTTTCACTTCGAAGGGGTGCTGAAACGTATGTGGGTATTTGATCTGATTTTCGAATACGGATTGAGCCGGGAAATTTTCAGCGCCCTGGAGTGATTTCTCTTTTTCACGTTTCTCTAAATTCACATTTCTAATGTTAGGTTAAAACCTTAATGTTTTTTCCTAACATCTGAATATTTCCTTTCTTTAATCCATCTGTCTTTGATTTTATCCTTCTCTATTCTTTCTTTGTCACATCTTAAGACTCTTTCCTTTATCCATTTTTCTTTTCTTCATTCCTTTCTTTCAATCTTCATCTTTATTCTGTGACTCATTCAGATTTTATTGCTTCTGTTTTTTCTTTCTTCTTACCTCTTCTTTCTTTCTTTGACTCGTATGACACTCTTTCCTCTATTTTTCATTCTTTTTTATTTTATCCTTCTTTCTTTTTCATTCGACTGTTCCAAAATATCTTTCTTGTATTTTTTTTTGTTTATCTTTTCTTTCTGCGATGTATCCATATTTTCTGTCCTCTGTTCCTCATTCTTTTTCTTCATCTTTCCTTACTTCGATCCTTTGCTGTGTATTCTAGATTCTCTTAACTCTATCAATTTTATTTTCCTTATCTTTTTTTTGCCGCCTTCATATTCTTTTTTCTTCTACTTTTCTTTCTTGTTCATGCCTTTCTTTCTTTGATGCTTCCGTTTTCCTTCTTTCTTTACTCTCTTCTCCTTCAAATTATCTTTCTTTTACTATTTTCTTCACTCCTTTCTTTCTTTGGCTCCTGATTTTTCTTTATTTTTTATTCCTATGACTCTTTCAGATTGTATTTCTTCTGCTTTTTTCTTCTTCACTTCTCTCCTTCTTCGACTCCCTCTGATTTTTTTATTTTTTATTTCTTCACTTTATTCTGGGAGTCATTCAGATTATCTTTCTTCTACATTTTCTTCTTCTCTCCTTTCATTCTTTGACGCATTCTGATTTTTCTTTTATTTTTAATTCTTTTCCGCTTCTTTCTTCCTTTCTTTCTTAGACTCTTTCAGATTTTTTCTTCTGTTTTCCTTCTTTCTTTACTCCAGTCTCCTTCAGATTATCTTTCTTTTACTATTTTCTTCATTCCTTTCTTTCTTTGTGTCCTGATTTTTTTTTATTTTTTTTTTTATTTTTATTTCTTCTTCACTTTCTTTCTTTGACTCTTTTAGATTATCTTTCTTCCACTTTTTTGCTCTTTTCTTTCTTTGACACCTTTTTATTAGGTTGGTGCAAGAATAATGACGTAATAATGTCGTTTTTTGACGTATTTTTAACGTCAAAAAACGACATTATTACGTCATTATTTTTGCACCAACCTAATATTTTTTATTTCTTCTTTCTTTCTTTCTTTGACTCTTTCAGATTGTCTTTTTTTTCCTTCTATTTTTCGTTCTTCTACACTCCTAACTTTCTTTGATTCTTTCAGGTTTTCTTTCTTCTATTTTCCATTTTTTTTTTTTTTTACTCCTTTCCTTATTAACCGCATCAGAGTTTCTTTGTTCTTCCCTCTTTGCTTTCTTTGACTTTCAGATTTGTTCTTCTATTTGTATTCCTTCTTTAATCTTTTCTTTCTTTGAAGCCTTCAGATTCTCTCTCTACTATTTTTCGTCTTCATTCCTTTCTTTCCTTAACTCTTCTTTCATCTTTTCCATATTTTCTTTCCGCTAGATTTCTTCACTTAAGTCTTTATTCCAAATTCTCTTTCCTCGATTCTTTTGTTATTCTCTTCATGTTTTCAGTTCTTTTTTGACTTTTCTAGATTCTCTTTGCTTTAACCATTTTCTACATTCCTCTCAATTCATTTTGGTCATTTCTTAATTAATTACAACAGACTTTTTTTTTTAAGATTACTTTTGCCTGTCGATTCCAAACATATTTAAATCCTTTCTGTCTATGTTTGATTATTGCATTTTGGCTATATTGGAATGTAAAAAGTAGGATATATAATGATAGTTGCGGAAAGTATTCTCGCTTTTTATGTCCCGAAAGTAAATAAAATATTTTTATCCTATAAGTGGACCTTTAAATATTTGAACGCATCCCAATTCCCATTTTCCTAAAATAAAGTCGTGTGTAATGGATAGCGCCCAGAATTAAGGAATCAAAGAGCCGAGTTTGAATTCCATTCGAATCCATTACATTCACTTACGTGCTAATACCCTTAGGAGAGGTATGAATCTTCTTCTGGGTAAATAGCAGGACAGACTGAGTTCTATAGCCTTGGATAGCAACTAGTCTACTGCGAGAAAAAATCTGCATAGTCAGTCGAAAGATACTTGATCGCCTAAGCGTGTATCATGCATGGCATATAACTGACTGAAATTAATTATGCATAAATTACATTCGCTTACGCACAACTAACCTTAGGAAGAGTATGACTCAAATCTCTTCTTTCCCCAATTATAGGATTGAATAACAAGGAAACGGGTCTCTCTAGCCGTGCTTGGCAACCAGTCTAGGAGGAAGAAAAATCTGAATTAAAAACCATAACATTTCTCCATGATATCGCGATCTTCTGTAATGGAGATAGAAAGAAACAAATGAATAAGTCGGCACGTGACTTAATGGCGATGACCCGGTTTATTTTCCCGCCTTTTGAGATCTGTGGCAAACTGGAATATTCTATTAAAGAAAATTACATGCAGTTTGAGAATTTTTTCATGTGTCTGCTATTGTCATGTCTTGAATTCTTTCTTTGTTCCTTCTACAAGAATGTAATGTTATGTGACTAAAATCTGATCAGAATACAAGACTAAATCTTTAATTCTTAAAATAATTCTTTATTCGCTTCTGGACTCGTTCAAATGAAAGTCTGCTCTGAGTATATGTGGTTTCTGAGACTGTCTTCTCACGAGGATGGCAACGACCCTACCTTTACCATCGCTTTCTATGGCGTTTATAAAAATTCCCGCCATCCGCTTGTTTTTTTGTGTGCCATAGGTCCAGCTCGACCAGCCACTTAGATTATACATGAGTGACTATGAGGCTCCTCCTTATAAGTCAATTTCCTGAGGTACCTAGCTCTTTTAATATTTTTATGTGACACTGAGAACAAAGATTAATTTCCTGTCCCTTAAGGTAAGCAAAGCACATATTAAGGTTACCACAGATCAACTTCTACTACATAAATGATTCCTAACTGATATTAAATTCGATTCTTTTCTAGCGGGGAAACATATTGCAAGAGAAACTGTTTACAACGCTGCTTTTATTCACCGATCGTTGTCCTCATATGATTGACTTTTTTTCTTTTTCCAAACTGATTTTTATCTCACTGCACGACCTTATGTGTGAAGTAACTTCGTCTCTTTTGAAGAATGTATCATTTAATTGTTAAAGGCAGTCAAAATCATTTTATTGGTGTTGGCTTCAATAATTTGAGTACTTTCTTTTCAATTTATATATATATATATATATATATATATATATATATATATATGTGTGTGTGTGTGTGTGTGTGTGTCCATTTTATATATATATATATATATATATATATATATATATATATATATATGAAATGGACAAAGTCCGGCAATTATTTTAAGACATTTTTATGTTTATACGCTCCTCCTACAGACACAGATATTTAGGTAAATGCTCTGCTTATAATAAAAAGTACTGACGTGCTTTACCGATTGAGCCACGGAGGAGTGTTTTGGTTAACGAGGTAGATTTTACTGTTTTTAAACTACAATTCTCCATGATTTTCTCTCGTACATTCATATCCACTCGATGCGTATCCAAATGTAAACAAATGACGTTACACATTATGGAATTGACAAAGTCCGACAATTATTTTAAGAAGCAGGAAATATTTCGGACATTCAGGCCGGTAAATGTCGTTAATACTGTTTATTATAAGCAGAACATTTACTTAAGTATTTGTGTCTGTAAGAGGAGCGTGTAAACATAAAAATATCTTAAAATATATACATACATATATATATATGTGTGTGTGTGTGTGTGTGTGTGTGTGTGTGTGTGTGTGTGTGTGTGTGTGTGTGTGAATGCCTGACGTTCAACTTCTCGAGAGCACCTCTCTGCGGTTGCTCGGTCTCACGTTGACAGCTGACCTGAGATGGAACAAATACATTGAGTCAATTGCCTCGTCCACCGCAAGGAAATTTATCTCCCTGTGCCGCGCCAGGAAATTTTTCTCCCCGGAATCGATCCTCCAGATCTACAAATCAACAATTCGCCCTTGCATGGAGTATTGCTGCCATATATAGTCTGGTGCCCCTTCTGTTTGCCTCAGGGTTCTTGATAGGCTCCAGAGGCGGAATTTCAATATAATTGGCCCTGCTCTGGCATCTTGTCTACAGTCACTTTCTCACAAACGCGCCGTCGTCTCTCTCTGTCTGTTTTACAAATACTTTCATGGTAATTGCTCCATTTGCTGGTTCCCAGACTTCATGAGTTAAAGCGCCCTACGAGGATGGTAGTGAGGAATTCTACTAGTTTTAAAATAGAGAAAATCAGAAAAATTATATTTAGTGAATTTAAAAATCTAAACTTAAAGATAACGGTATGTACTAAATTGAAAAGGGTAAACTTCCTCGATATAACTCTAGATTTAGCAAGCAACACATACCAACCTTATAGAAAACCAAATGCTAACCCCTTATATATACACCCGAAGTCAAACCACCCTCCATCCATAATTAAACATATACCTTCATCAATAGAAAATAGAATCAGCATTAACTCCGCTAACAAAGAAATATTCCAACAACACAATGGCTTCTATAACGCTTCCCTAAAAAATAGTGGTTATAAAAATGCAAACAGTAACTATAGAGACATTTGCACTAGTCAGAGGAAAAAAACAGGAAAAGAAAAATCATATGGTATATCCCTCCGTTCAACCAAATGGTTAGTATTAAACTAGGACAGAAATTCCTAGCTTTAATTGAAAAACACTTCCCTACCAATAGTAGGCTTAGTAATATATTTAATAAGAACACCCTAAAATTGAGTTACAGCTGCACTGAAAATCTAGAAAGTATAATAAAAAACACAATAATAAAATCCTGAACAAACCCCCATGCCTGAATAGTATAAATAAAAACCCTACACTTAAATTAGACAAATACAGTGAAAAATTATGTGATTGTAGAAACCCAGAAGACTGCCCATTAGAAAATAAATGCTGCGTCAAATCTGTGGTATACCAATGTACTATCTCATCCACTAAGAGTCCTAATACTAATATGATATACATTGGGTCTACGAAGAATGAATTTAAAGCCAGATGGAGGCAGCATAAGTGCTCTTTCAACAATATAAATAAAAGAAATCAGACTTCTCTATCTAAATATTTTTGGCATTTGAAGGAAATGAATAAAACATCAAAAGTAAAATGGAAAATTATAAACAAAACTAGAACTTGTAAAACTTGGGATGACCCATGCCCTTTATGCCTACATGAGAAACTACACATTATTAAGTTTCTAAATAATAAAAATCTATTAAACAATAGACATGAGTTAACGGTTTTTCCCGACATCATCAAATCTTTGCATTGAATAATTAGCATATAATTTAAAAAAAAATCCATACTCCTAATAAATAGCTTAAATACCCTACAAAAAAAATAACCCTTTATGAAGTCGTCAAAAAAAAATGTTACGGCAGTTTTTTTTATATACACAAAACCCTTTCAGAAAAAATAAAATAAAATAAATAAATAAATCTCCATAGACACGTAAACCAGACTAGACGAAATCATCTTCAGTTTTAAATTTAGACACCCCAACCTTACCCTGACTTGACACCTATGAATGTAACTCTATACTAATACAAATTATTAACACCATGCGCCCCTCTTTATATGAACAATCGCGCTTCCATGGTAACATCAAGGGCGGGTTGTTTAGAATCGGCAGGGGTGGGGTGTTAATAATTTGTATCAGTATAGAGTTACTTTCATAGATGCCGGGTCAGGGTAAGGTGGGGGTGGCAACACATGTTACCATGGAAATTTTTGATTTCAATTCTGAGCATACTATTAAAACTCGTAAATTTCAGAAATAAGTCATTCCCAAAAAAATTTCGCTTGAAGATGGAACAGAGCCTACTTTAACTCAAGTTAATTCAAATATTATTTTGAAGTTTTCGGCTCTTGTTTTGAAACATGAGACCTCTTATGTAGCGAGTTGGAATCATATTTTAAATAAATAATTATATATATATATATACATATATATATATATATATATATATATATATATATATATATATATATATATAGAGAGAGAGAGAGAGAGAGAGAGAGAGAGAATTATGTAGTTGGACAGTAATTCCTCTTTTATATAAATTTCAATGAAGACGATTGCCAAGGGACCACAATTAGGCGTTTTATGAAAATTTTCTTGCATTCGTAAAAGTGGTTTCTTTTCTGGACACTAGTCAGTTATCGGCCATGTGTGATACACGCCTAGGCGATCATGTATCTTTCGATACATGACTGACAAAGCAGATTTTTTTCTCTCAGTAGGTTGCCATTTCTTTTTGCGGCAGACCAGTTACCATCCAAGGCTATAGAACCCGGTCTATCCTGCTATTTACCCAGAACTGGGGGGAGAAAAAGAGGATTCATACTTTTTCCAAGGTTATTAGCACGTAAGTGAATGTAATGGATTTGACTGGAATTCGAACTTGGCATATATACAAGGATCAGTCAGTATGTGCCATGCATGATACACACATAGGCGATCATGTATCTTTCGATGCATGACTGACGAGGCAGATTTTTTTTCCCGCAGTAGGTTACCATCTGTTTCTGCGGTAGACCAGTTGCTTTCCAAGGCTATAGAACACGGTCTGTTCTGCTATTTAACCATGGGGAGAAGAAGAATATTCATATCTTTCCCAAAATTATTAGCACGTAAGTGAATGTAATAGGTTCGACTGGAATTCGAACTCGGCTCTCGAATTACTCAATCCAATTCCGCTATTCTTTACTCTACCGAGATGATCTGTAGATCCGTGCACATTCAACTAATCTATTACCTATTATCCAGAATGTCTATTTGTTCTAATGTGCATGTATATTGATTCAAAAAGAAAGAGCAGATTTCGAAAATTTAACAAAACAAATGCGGGGAGATTGACACATTAAACACATTACTGGATAGGAAAAGGGTCAAATTTTATCATCTTAAGTTTACACTTTGCAAATTGCAGTACATAAAGCTATATTTCCCTGTAGTGTGTTCATTTTAAGGGTTGACACAAATTATAACAATTATTTAAAATCTGAAAATGACAAAAATAGAAGCATTTACCCAAGAATGAAAGAATCATTTATTTTAATAACTTTAAAACTTTTCCCATCTAGTAATGTTTTGAATATGTTTCTGTCTCTTAACATTCGTTTTTTATTAAATTTTCGAAATCTGCCCTTTCTTTTTGAATAACTGTTATAGAGTAGTTTCACAGTGGGGGCTTGTATTTCGGTCCTAAAAAGGTTCGACGTACAAAACGTTAGGAACTTGATATAATAGTTAATGACGCAGCAATCTAGTTGTGGTGGTTGATACTTTAATGTCTGACATCGACTGACTCACTCAACTCACTGATCCCCCTGGCGACTGCTACTACTACTACTTATTATATGTGGGAGAGTCTATTAACAATACAATAGGTGTGTTCCAGTATAACAATAACCAAATACATATATGGATGGGAACGTTTTTAATTTCCGAACACGGCTAGTACGTTGTGGCTGTGTTTATAGTTGATATTATTGAGAGTTGTTTTTTCTTTTGTATTATTATTATTAACGTCTCCACTATTTCAAAATATTTTGTGCATCTGGATGAGTTTATTATGTTCGCATTTTTCACATGTTAGGAATAGAGGTTGTTGGTAGATCTATGTATGTAAGACCTAATAGGGCTATGATTCGAGAGAGTAAGTTTTCTTGATGAGCATGTAGTTGTACGTCCGATGTAATTTTTATTCATGAATCTGTTTTTATTAGGAACACGGTTCCGTAAAGGGCATGTAAATTCAACAATGATGTTGGTCCTATGTATGGCCGCTATTGAAAGCACAATTTATGCGGGCCTATCTCGTCCAAAACGAGACGATATTTGCACACATGCAAATTTTGGCCGTATTGGAATAGCATAAAAAGCGGGGTACTAGCAGCAGGACATAACCTAAATCATTCATCGGACAGCGTGCAATAGAGCTGGACGTACGGATTGAGAGACGGACAAAGAGGAATTCGAAGTAGGCGCGGCTGAGCTGGTGTCTGTTTCACAACTGTCCAGTGTAACGGCTGAGAAAAGGAGCCACGCAATAGATTTCCTTTAGGCGACCGAAGAAGAAGAAAAAATAGCTGGCCTGTCGGCGAACACCGCACTGCACTTTTTGACCCACCTCTCATCACCATTTTTCTCTACACTATGTAGTTTGAATTTTTGCTGGTGTGTTGTTATTGTTGACGATGAAGTTGGCATTTTAATTTTTTTTCGTAACGGACAATTAACTTAAACAGTGTATATTACATCTATCGGCCTGCTCATTCGAGATATCTTAGTAAATATAAAAGTAAATCTCGAACAAAAAGTTTATCATTATTGATATGTATGTATGTATTTTGTATTCTGGGCGACATATCTTAAGGGCTATGAGGTAACATACTATGACTAATCCTGGTTTTATTTTTTGATTGTAGTGGGAATAGAAATTAATTAGATCATTTTTGTTAGTCGGTTTACGATCAATGTTGATATGTAATTTCTTATTGTTGTGCACTAATAAAATGTCGAGGAAAGGTAGGGAATTATTTATTTCAAATTCATGTGTGAATTCGATGGTACGTTCAAACTCTTATTATTATGTTTAATAGATTTATATCTTGAGGAAATAATAAAAGAACGTCATCTATGTATCTTAAGTAAGTGGAGTTTTTAGGTATGATGTATCCCAGAATTCCTAAGTGAAGAAGAGAAACACATTGAGAAAACATTTAGACATTTTCACTACCTACATCATTTCATCATCAGCGTTAGAAAAAAAAAACTTCTAAAATCCAAATATAACAATAAAACTACACACCAAGAGAACATCTAATATTAGGTTGCTGCAAAAATAATGACGTAATAATGTCGTTTTTTGACGTTAAAAAATACGTCAAAAACGACATTATTACGTCATTATTTTTGCACCAACCTAATACTAACAACACAAAATTAATAATCTACTCTCTAATACTTTTTGAACAAAATTTCTAAATAAATTAGTTATCCGTCTATATTTCTGAGATGAGGTATGATGTACATTATTTACATTATTCGGACTATTGTCCTCATCTTTGTCGCCATATTTATTACAACGTTTCGGCCGTTGTACGCTCCGGCCTTCTTTAGGTGGTTGGAATGTGGAACTGAACCCTTTATTTCATTCACTGGGGTAGACTGTTCTAGTTCCAAGTGCCATGTTTGATGGATGTCAGTTATCAGTTATCTCCTGCTAATTTTTCCCTCTGAAAGTTCTCCACTGCCTTAACCGGGTATTGAACTCACACTCTTTGGGTCCTGTCACTGGATCTAACCAACGCCTTTATCCACTGTGCCATGTGTCCTTGAGGTTCAGTTCGACATTCCAACGACCTGAAGAAGGCCGGAGCGTACAGCGGCCGAAACGTTGTAATAAATATGGCGACAAAGGTGAGGACAATAGTCCGAATAATGTAAATAATATAAATTAGTTATCCCTAATACGAAAATCTTTGACACAACGTCCAAGACAATCGGAGATATACTTAGGAAGAAAAATAAATCCATTGCCACTTTGAATGTGGGTACTTATTAAATAAATTGCTTACAATTTAAAATAATATATGTATGTATGCATGCACTCGATAACATCATAAATGTGTATGTGTGTTTGCGCATTCAGTGAGCTGCAAACTGTTTTAATGTTAGAAAAATTATTCCGACAACACTGTCATCACATAGAATTTTGCTGAAGATGAAGGCTTTTCGAGGTACCGTCATTCCGTTTAACTGCTATATTTTGAAAGTTCAGAAAACAAAATAAACGGCCTCTTCTAGAATCCTATAATTACTCCTAAACATTCGCATATATACACAAATAGAACAAACACGCGATCACACACACATGCACAAAGTATGTGCGTGCGTGTACGTGTGCATAAGTTTAAATCGCTTTCGTTCTTTTTTTTAGAAAAAAAGGTCAATAAGTTTTCCTGCGCCCCGTTCTAATTTCCTTGAAAAAAAAACGTAGAAACAAAAGAATGAGTTTTAGCCTCTTTTTTTTATTATTATTTATTGACTGTTTGCATTTACTTACTTTTTCAGCACCCTAATGATTTCAAACCGTTAGCTGAAATTATCACTCGATCAATACCCGCAAGCGAACTTGAGCTGATTGATAATATTATTATCTGTTTAATCAGCCGTAACTCCTTCTGCCGGATGGCTATTCAAATTTCGTTATTTATTTTAACTTCCTTCCTTCACAGCCACTGTCTCAGTTCCTCGTCGTTATCGAAAGTAAACCTGCTGTCTCTTGGCGGCTACAAACCCTTCTTTTTTTTTTTTTTCCTTTTTCTTTTTCAATCTCTGTTTCATTTGCCGTTTATCAGGTGACGACGCTTTGCAAATTAATCTGCTGTGATAATTTGTTAAGGTACCCGACAAAACTGCATTGTCAACTAGAAAAAAAACCCCCAAAAAACTGATGATTTCCTTTTGAAACAATATAAACGTGTATGTCGACATGGCATACGCGTTTCGATTTGTCTCACAATTTTTCACCCATCTGAATTCACATGGTGAATCCATTTTGTATTGCAAAATTACAGCTAGAAGATTTTTCAATTTCTAGAAGCCGTAATAAAGAATTTTGTTTTTGAGTCCCGCAGCTGCAAGTGTCTCGTAGCCATCCGCCTCATCTTACGACCCTCCAATCTATGATACGCCCCACTCTACTACCTCTCAATTTTTATAAGGTAGTATTCATATAAAATACAAATCTTATTGGCAACCTAATTATGTACAATGATGGATTAATATTCAATATAGGGGAATAATTTAACTAGAAAAATTGAAAATAAATACAATGTACCTAAATACAATTCTTATAATAGATCATTCCATTCAATTTATCTAAATACAATTCTTATAATAGATCATTCCATTCAATTTATCTAAATGCATCTTATAATAGATCATTCCATTCAATTTATCTAAATGCATCTTATAATAGATCATTCCGTTCAATTTATCTAAATACAATTCTTATAATAGATCATTCCATTCAATGTATCTAAATGCATCTTATAATAGATCATTTCATTCAATTTATCTAAATACAATTCCATCTTAAATAAATCAACAATGTTTTGCGGCAATTTTTAACATCAACTTGACATTTTTCTTGTTGAAAAGTCGAAGAATTTTAACACGTTCACCATTATGGATAAAAAAAATTAGTGAATTTTAAATATTTTTTTTTTCGAGACTTAGTATGAGCAGAACAAATTCACGGATTTGGATGAAAAAAAAAACTCAGAATGGATGTCAAAATCCGCGAATATTTTTCATCCTTTAATAAATAGTCAGTTGCGCTTAGTTTAATTTGCAACGTATATAAATGTAGGTAGAAAAAAGTAAATGTTGATTAGATAGCTAGAGTCACAAAGCACTGCCCGCATCGGTCGGGGAATTCGGAGGTAGTAAGCACCGGCACTGACAGGGAATCTTCCTCTGTGCCGACCCACGATTTACACCGTCTTGGGTTATCGTTGTGCCTTCGAGCAGCAATTGGTTTGGTTTAAGATGCCGCTTCTTGGGGGCTCGTTCTGCGGTGCAAAAAAAAGATGTGTGACCCCGTCATCAAAAAAAAAAAAAAAAATCATGGACGACGCAAAATAATTTACTCACGTACGAGACGAGATATACGCTACTTGTTTTTGTTTTTTGTTTGTTTGTTTAACATGGAGAAATCGAAGAGTTCTTTGTAGCGCTATCCAGGGTGGATGAAAAGTCATAAACCGCAGCTCCCAGCCCACACTCTTCTCTGACTGTCGACGCTGGTCCGAGATAGATAAGAATGTTGCTGCGGTGGAGCTGTGAAAGTCAGTTCTCCAACTTCCTGCTCCTGTTTAATGAGCACTATCGTATATCATTACTTTGCTCGTTAGAGATTTTCTTGTCCGAAATCAATATTTTCTACGTGTTGAAGAAGGAGAAAATAACACACACGAACAAAGCCAAACATGCAAACTCAGGTACACACACAGACACCTACCCACACGCGCACACAAACACAGGCACATAGAGAGATACAAACGCAGACAAAACACATGAGTGCAAAACACAGATATACATAAGTACACATAGAGACACACACAAAGGCACACGAAAAGACTCACACACACACAAACTGAGGTACACTACAAAAAATAAATGAATTTCTACCTTGCGAAAAAGATAATATTGAAATTAATCTGACCTCATTAAATTATCGTTCATCTCATATATAAAGTACAGTATATGTGTGTGTGTTTGTGCGTGTGTGTGTGTCCAAGCAACTCCTCCGCTCCCACCAATTATCCATAGCTCGTTGAAAATTCCGAGAAAAGTTAGACGCAGAGAACGATTTTCGCTGAGCTCAAATTGCCGAATTATGCGAGGTTAAAACATATATATTAATATATTATACTATCCATTATCGTGGTTCAAGAGGAGTAACTCTTGTGACACCATTTAGGGGTGCAAAAAGAGGGGAAAAGAAGGAAAGGAAAAAGAGAAAGAAAAGAAAGAAAAAGAGAGGCGAGACTTAACTATTATGATAAAGTGAGACCACCCACGACAGAGACATTTGGCAATGTTATTTTGATAATGGAAAAAATAGTGAAAATTCTGACGGCCATTGTCGTAGGGCTAGCTGACAAAGTCCAGGTTGATACATAGTTTTTTTTAAATAGATAAAGAATTAACTGTGTTATGGTGGCAAGCAAATTATCGGAGGTTGGTGAAAATTCCCTGTGAGGAAAAAAGAAAGGAAAAGAGAGGCGAGACTTAGGAAAGCCACCCACGACAGAGACATTTGGCGATGTTATTTTGATAAATGAAGAATGGTGAAAATTCTTATGGCCATTGTCATAAAGCTAATTGACAAACACCAGGTGGATACAGAGTTTTAAATAGATAAAGATTTAACTGTGTTATGGTGGCAAACAATTTAATAGGTCATCTGTTGACCACACACAAAGAGAGCCAACTCTAGGTTGGGTCTTTGTCGATGGGAGCTGTCATTGAGAGAAAACACATCTGGGCTGTGTTGGAATTTAAATATGACAGCGAAACAATATTTCGTTGGCGCCGAAGAATGAGTGTGTCTGGTTGACTAGCCTCTTGGTGCTGGCGAAAATCTGATTGAAGAATTCCATATGCCGTGACTTTAGGATGAGAATTGAGATTATCACTCTACGGGTCGCATTGTCCTCTTGGCGGCCAGAGAAGAAGAGAGAAACAAAAGAAAGAAAAGGAAAAGAAAAACATACTTTTTTTTTTTTGAGCAAAATATATATATTTTTTTAAGAACAAGGCTAGTCTGGTCACGCCCACACTGTTGAACGCCATTGGCTGAATGTTAACGAGATCCAGGCGGAGGTGATCATGTGACGCAAGGGGGGAGCCCGCCGCCGCCCATTGAGAGGTAGGTATGAGAAGTTGCTGCGGGGAAGTGGGAAAACCGTTGACGCCCCTCTGAAGTATGGTGAGATATCCATATGAGAATAAGAGAAGGTGGGGGTAAGAGAAAACTTCCAAAAATGGAAAGGAGTGGAAAATTCCTGACCGAAAATAAAGAAGTGGACTATGGATTTAGAATTATCAAGGAACCTCAAACCCCGACGAGACCACCCCGGTTTGGGTCGGCGTCCATATAAGCAAAGTCGCAGCGAGCGAAAAGCAGTTCGAGAGTTCGAGAGAGAATTTTTAGTTGCAGTTAGTTCGAGACCGAGTTCCAGTTGAGAGCTCTGAGGACCCGCCACGAAGAGCTGACCAAGATTCGCGCAAATTCCGAACTTATCTTCTAACCAAGAACAATTTATTTTTTGAAGAACGACTTAGACTCACACCGCCAAAATAAGTTTAATGAATTTCGCCTGAAGACACACCAAGAACCAGTTTCTTAAAGGACAGACAGCTTAGATATTAAGACTCGCCTAACAAAAAAAAAACAAAAAAAACAACGTGTCACGAATCCACATAGCGGGTTGGGAGATAGACGTAACCCTGTATCCAGCAACAGATATAAAGTATTGTTATCCTTTTTTTTTTAATAACTTGAACTTTTCGAGTTGTTATTTTGTTTTCTCTGACATCTATTTGTGTGATACCACCCTCATTCGAACTCAGCTTGCATTACGGCCCCGACGACTGATTGATTTCCTCTGCCTAGATCAATTCACAACGTGGGTAGGCAGACTGGGAATCAATGTAGTTACTTCGGTAACCAGGCGTTGGAGGCGAGTTGGGAACGACGAGGCTGTTATCGGATCTAACCCGATTCCCATCCGAATCGCCAAAAGGTTGGGACGTCACACTTGGGTGCCGCGACCAATACCAAGCCAGTTGGTCGTCACAGGACGGGATAGCACGACTGACGCAGACAGGCGGACATCACGTTTGGAGCGACACCCACCGAACGAACGGGAGTGGCCGACGTCGCAGTTGGCGCCGTGACCGGGATAAGATTCTGGATCGGGTTCTGATGTCACACTCTTATTTTCCTTTTGTATCCAAAATTGCAGTGCATGTTTTATTATAAATAGCTTAAAAGCCGCAGTATCGGCCAGTATTGAAGCTAGCTCCCGTGGAAGACTCTTGGTTTGGCTATCATCACAATAGCTAGAGAAGTGGAGATGCGATAGTCATCAATAAACTACAGAAGAACTCAAAATTGATCACTGCATTTAAGTATTGAATTAATGTTTTAAGCTTACCTTTTAAAGGTTCAATGATAATTCTTCTGCTGCTACTTAATTTAAAGAAGATTTGATGTACGTAGGTCCTTACTTTCTGTACAAAGAATTATTTTTATTTCATGGGAGACAGAACGGGAAAAAAATTATAAAATAAAATTGATATAGTGTAAAGATGGGAAAATAGAAATTAGAATTAGTCATACATTCAACATTTGAAGAGTTAGAGAAATATAATAGCTAATTAACTAAACCCTATATCAGGGAATCTATATGAATAAATGCGAAATTGAAGCTCAAATTCTCCCAAGAATTCTGAGATTAAAAAGCCACATTTCTACTTTATAGTAACTTGGTATTTATTCGACACTCCACGAAGACGCGTTGTGACACAAGGTTGCTTTAATGTGGGGAGCTCGAGTGAGTACACCCAGGCTAGGAACAAAAATTCTCCGAGCCCCCGCAACCGTCGGTTGTGCTGGCCTCGGTGCGAACACCGATCCCTCTCTCTGGTGCAATGAGAGAGCATGGCTCCGGGCAGCTGTTCCCCAGAGCTGGGCACCTCTCAGTATAATTTTCCTCTGTTGCGATTTTGTCCTTTGAGCACACTCAGCCCAAAGACAGTGACGCAACTGAAAGATGATAAATAAATGTGTTACACACGACTTTAGTGTAATTCGTACTTATTCCGTTCTACAACACCTGGGCACACAATAGATGGAGCAGGCGCGAGCAAGGAGCATAAGTTGAGGGCTGGGAAGAAAAATATTGTCTTTAGAAGGGGGACTATCGAGCGGGTGTACATTGTGGACGCCAATCAGCAGGACTGTTTCTTTCAGCATTTGCTGCTGCACACTGTCAGAGGTCCTACATGATTCACAGACCTGTGAAGAAATAATGAAGAAGTCTGTACGACCTACAGATAAGCCTGAGACAAACATGCCCTACGGGAGGTCGATGCACACTGGGACCAGACACTGCGGGGCCCCGCAGTCAGCAGAGCCCCAAGTCATCTGCGCCAGCTATTTTACCTCATGTTGATGACATGTCGCTTGGGTGAACCTCTCAAGCTTTGGGCGACCCACAAAACCAACATAGTAGAAGGAATCCGACAAAAGATTCAAAGTGAAACATCAGTAGAAATTGTCACGTTCAATGATGTCATCTACAAGGAGGCATGTGTTGACTTGGACACCCGAGCGCATGGTATGGGAGGCCAAGGAATTGCCACATTTGGCCTACCTCAACTTGGGAAGGCAGTAAACAACCTCGCAATTGAGTACACGCGGTAGACCAGCTATGACACCGAGGAAATGACGACGTATATAGCTGATAACGAACACAATCTGATAGAAGACCAACTGGGTGTTTATAACATGATTATGTCAAATATTGACGGTGAAAGAGGCGATCTGTTCTTCCTTGATGCCCCCTGTTGGAACAGGCAAATTTGTTTTAATTTTAACGCTACATCTCCTAAGGGGTATATTTTCTGTGAGCACACAGAATACCTTTTCAGGGTTACTTATTTTGGATTACTACTTTCGGATAACCGATTTTCTTGTTATTATTATTAAGCCGCTTTCCAATTTTGGTATTATTGTGTCTATTGTACTTATTGGTATTTCCTCCAAAAATCATAGGAGTGATGTTTGGATATTCTCTGTGAAGCCCTTTTCAGTGATAAATATTTTGAATTGTTACTTTCGGATAACCGAAAAAAGAATATGAGAACGAGAACAGGGGATAACATCTGCTTTCCCAGGAATTACTGGGTACGTCAGCTAGTAATTAATAATCAGAAGTGAATAATCAACGAATAAATACAAAATACTGTCAAGTAATTAATGATAAATAGATTAATATATAAATAAAGATTTAAATTTAACAAACAACCCTATACAATAGCTACTAAATAAACGCATTCTGGACCATAATTTCTTCTTTTAGGTATTAG
>OZ010574.1:89858420-89878420 GCA_963932145.1 Acanthosepion lycidas
TCAGTGATCGCGCAGGTCAGTGTTGCCAACATTGTGTTAAAGTTTTGTGTGAATTGATTTGATGGTTTTTGAAATATTATAAAAAAGTTATCTCGATAATAATTTGGCACGCAGTGTATATATATATATATATATATATATATATATATATATATATAAGGGGACGCGGTGGAGTAGTATTCGGCGTATGAGTGTCAAACACTCCCTAGGAACTGCATGACCCTCATACGTCGAATACGACGGCAGAGTCCACTCCATATCTATCTATCTATCTATCTACCTATATATATATATATATATATATATATATATATATATATATATATATATATATATATATATATATATGAACATGAAGTGTTAATTCATTTATCTTTCACAGATTGTCTTCTGGAGTTCTGATTGTTCGCATTCTTTTGCGAAATAGAGTCTTTAGTATTGCTGTTATTTTCTATCTATCTACCTATCTATCTATCTATCTAAACACACACACGCACACACACACACATACATATATTTGTTAACTTGAGCGTTTTTTTATGTATTTGTATAATAAACCTTACCCTCGTTGTCACTGCTAACATAAGCTTCTAGTTTTCAAGATAAACAGGAATATATAAAGCAATAAAATAAACACAGAAACTAGAATTTGAATTTTAAAAAGCGTAAAATTAATCATCTTGTTATTCTCTTTCGGGAGATAAATTGAATGAAAACGGTGTATCGAGATGAATGAAAAAGTCTACGATAAACAATCACCAATTTGATTTTTCGTTTATTTCTTTCTGTGGTGATTTACTTTTAATGGAAACATTTCCGCGTACATGAGGATAGAACATCTTCCTTTTTCTCTACCTTTCTGTTGCTAGCGCCATAGATGTGTTCAAAAATCATTTCTTTTTTCTTTATTTTTTTCGTAACTACAGAAAACGATGAAACTGAAGATGGAAAAAACAAAAAAAAAAAAAAAAAAAACCAGAAAAGAAAATAAAGTCACACAAGACCTGCGGCGTAAGCGCACAAGTATGATACGAGCTTGAGATAATCGTGTTTTGGCTTTTGAACCGTCATTTTTTTCCAGTTCTTTTTTAAAGTTTGATCACACACATACACACACGCGCACTTGCACGATCACAGTTATCTATCTATCTATCTATCTATCTATCTATCTATCTATCTATCTAACTAACTAACTAACTAACTATCTATCTAACTAACTAACTATCTATCTTCATTAGGCGTGGACACGTTTTGTTACAATTCTATTTTAAAATTTCAATGGAAACATCGCTGGGACTTCTTTTGCAAAGAATATGGCTTTCGCTACACTAGGTCAACTGCTGATGCGTTAACGATTATTGTTGAGGTGTCTATCAAGCTTTAGATGAGAAAGGTGAAGCTCGAAGGCGTTTGATATAATTTGGCTTGCTGGTTTTCTTCACAAGTTGAAAGGTTATGGCATTTCTTGTTGAATTTTTGATCTGATTCAATCTTTCACATCAAATCACGAAAAGGAAGTTGTCTTGTATGGCCACGCTTCTAGATCCTTTTCTATTAATGTAGGTGTCTTTCCAGGGCTCTGTCTTTTCATCTACATTGTTAATCATTTTCATAAAACGAAAAAAACAAACAATTTTTTCAATGACTAATGCTCTCTTTATATTACTTCGATGGCAAGATAAAATCATTTACTATGCTGATTCGACTGCTTGCGTTAATATTATTATTATTATTATTATTATTATTATTATTATTATTATTATTATTATTATTTTATTTCCTTTGATTTCTGGTGTGTACTCATTTCTTTCCGGGTCCCGCCTAGAGACCTAAGGTCAGAAATGGATGACATTTTCCACTGACCAATTAAAAAAATCCCACACATAATTTACATAAATAAAGCCCTTCGTAAGACGTGGGCTGTACTCACGAGAACAATTTTTTGTATAATATATATATATATATATATATATATATATATATATATATATATATATATATATATATATATTAAGACATATTATGTTTATACATTCTTTTTATAGATACAAATATTTAAGTAAATGCTCTATTTATAATAAACAACATTTACCGGCCTGAATGTCCGAGAAATTTTCACAGAAAATATTCGTCCTCCGACAGGATTCGAACCTGTATCATATATATATATATATATATATATATATATATATATATATACAAGTATAGGATTCGTGTATACGGAATTAATTCCAATAAACAAAAAATACTATTCTTAAAAGAGTGCTCAATACAGAGTAGAGCAAATATAATTATTTATTCGAAATATGTTATAAAATCACTGCAAAAGTAGCCATTTTGTTTCAACACTTCTGGTGTCTTATCAAGTGATGATAAACGGTATCACCCCATGCAAGGCAGTAAAGCCACTAAGACACAAGGGGTTAAAGGTTGTTGAAGAATTTGAAACAGAAACATTAATAATGAACAGGAAGAGAACAGAGTAATCAAGAGGTCAGTAGATGCCAATTGACATTGTATTTAAATTTTTACAGATTAAAGTTGTCTGGAAAGCATGTAGCCGGAAGCGAATAGTTGGAGCAAAGTAATTGTTAGCATAGAATTTACGATTACATCTAACCAGCTGAATGTCAGTCGAGTATTGCGCTTAAATTCAAAAAGTCTAGGTACCATATCGGCGAGCTGATCCGAAAGGGCACAGAGAGGCAAACTTACGGGGGTTGGAAAGTTGGCTGAAGTCGAGCCGCTAGATCAGGACCGATTTTATCAATACTGATTCATCTTTGAATTTTGTCAAGAATCTCAAGGTACATATTGGGTGCACCGAGTCATACGTGGCAGCAATAGTCTAAAACATAAACACCGTTTTGTAACTTTCTGTCACTTATGTCAGTTGCATCTTGGTTCAAAACATCGGGCATGACATTTTAACGGAATGACTATTATGTTTATTTTGTTTATCTCTATATAGATCATTGTGTATGTTTTTGTGATGCACTATGTGTATTTTTTTTATTTTTTTATTTTTATTTTTTTTTACGCCCAAATTGTTGAAATTTTACTTATTTAGTTCTTAAATTCTAACTTATATGTATGTATATGTACGTATTTGTATGTATGTGGGTATATATATATATATATATATATATATATATATATATATATATATATATGTGTGTGTGTGTGTGTATGTGTGTGTATATGCATGTATGTGTATGTATGTATGTACTTGGCTACGGGTATATGTAGGTATATATTTAGGGGTGTGTGTATTCGTATATGTATGTATATGTATGGATATGTGTGTATATGTATATATTCATGTATACGTATATGGATGTAGGTATATGTAGATGGATATATATGCAGGGATGTGTGTATATGTATATATATATATATATATATATATATATATATATATATATATATATATGTATATGTGTGTGCGTATGTTTTGGTATATATGTACGCACATATATGTATGTGTATGTATGTATGTGTATATATATGTTTGTATGTGGGTATATATGTGCGTGTATATGTGTATGTATGTATAGCTAGACGGATAGATACGGGGATACATTGTTTTTTTGTTTAATTGTATAGAAATGTAAGGTTTTAGGTATATATGTTTATGCGCATGTATGCGTATGTTCATATGTACATGTGTGTGTAAATGTGTAAGTAGTGGATGCGTATGGATGTATGTGTGTATATGTAGGTATGTGTGTGTACATTTTTGTATGTATATATATATATATATATATATATATATATATATGTGTGTGTATATATATATCTGTTCTTTGTATGTGTGTGTATGTATATACGTGTATGTGGGTACATGTGTATTTATGTATATGCATGTGGAAAATGTGTGTATATGGTATAAGTGGATATATGTGTATATATGTATGTGTATATATATATATGTATATGTATGTGTATGTGTGTATGTATTTATATGTGTATGCGTGTGTACATGTATATGTATGTGTGTATGTGTATATATATATATATGTATATGTATATATATATATATATGTATGTATGTGTGTGTAGTATATGCATGCATGTATGTGTGTAGATGTTTGTGTATATGTATGTGTGTGTGTCTATGTATATATGGATATATGTATATATATGTATATATATGTATGTATGTGTATCTGTATATGTGTACATGTATATGTATGTATGTGTGTATATATATATATATATATGGAGGTGTGTGTGTATGTGTATATGTGTATGTGTATATGTATATATGTAGGTGTAATTATTTGTATATCATATGCGCGGTAATTATTAGAAAGCGCTTAGTATCAGAGATATTGAATCAGATATATGTATATGTGTGTGTGTGTGTATGTATATGTATGTGTGTATGTATGTGTGAATATGTGGATATATGTGTATGTGTACATGGATATATGTATGTGTGTATGTAGGTAAACGGCGATGTGTATGTATATACGTGTATAAGTTATTGTGTATGTGTGGATTTGCATGCATTTTGAACATAAAAATATAGGTCCTCGCCAGATTAGATAATCGTCATATTTATTGTTTATAATATTTGATTTGTAACCTGCAGTCGATATTATTTTTGTCAAATTTTCTCAATTACACAGCGTCCCTTTCAATTTTAATTTCATCGCCCCATCTTTCTTCCCCACCACTTCTTTCCTTACCTCTCCCTCCTTCTTTAAGATTTGATCGGCCATGGTGTGTGTATGTCACCACGAAATGTATCTTTATCGTATTAGACATCCGACAACAATCATTTTTCCCCCTTCAACTCACACCTAGTTTTTAAATAACCCTCTCTGTTAAACCCCTCTCTTATGAACTAACATTCGTCCCACACTCTCATAATTACACTCTCTCTAAATTCTATTTTTATTTCCGGAGTAGGTTTTTTTCTGTTTTCTTTTTGAATTTGTAGGTCTGATGAATTGGATCGTATTTACGATTCCAATGGAATAAATTATGACCATGGAATATTAGTGTTTAAGCCTTTTTATTATATCCTTACTCTGTCCTGGACATTGAGTTCTACCTGGATTCTATCCTCTCGGAAAGCAGAGTTCGAGAGTTCGAATTCCAGTCGATTCCATTACATTTACATACGTGCTAATACCCTTGGGAAAAGTGTGAATCCTCTACTTCTCCCTCTATGGGTAAATAGCAGGACAGCCTTGGATGGCAACTGGTCTAGGAGAAGGGCAACTCTGAATTCAAAACGGGCGGAGGGTCGTTCGGGGACCTTGTGGCACATAGTGCACCAGGTGGATGGTTTCCGATTGAGAGCGTTCGGAAGTATGTTAATGTGATTAGCTTAGCTGCTTCATCCTTCAAACTAAAATAGCAAATGCACATCATGAAACTCACATATGCTGGCCTCCCACCCCTCTTAGTCATGAACAGAGATGTATAGTTGGTCTATTCGTAAAGGACGTCCCCAGCTGGTTCGTGTTAAACAACTGACAAGAAAATTTAAGGGGCTTTATTTCTTTGGTAACAAAGAAAAGTATACCGAGCTGTAACGTTACATTTGTTCTTCTTTATGGCAGCGAATGTTGGGCGATTTCCTCAAAGATGAAGAAGAGACCTGAGGTGACAGAGATGTGGTTGCTAAGGATATCATATACCGAGCATGTGAGCAACGATAAAGTCTTAGAGACGATGCAAACAAGGAGGAGTCTTAAGCTTAACCTCAGAAAGAGGCAGCTGAAGTTTCTGGGACACATAATGAGGAAGGAGGGCCTGGAGAATCTGATACTCACGGGTCGAATAGAGGGAAAGATAGACAAGGGAGAGCAGCGTGTGACATACCTGACGAGCTTGAGCAGGTGGATGACAGAACGTGGCCTGGGGGAGGATGCAAAGGGAAGGAGCTTGCTGAGAGCTGCAAGGGATAGATGGAGGTGGAGAGCCATGATCCTCTATGTCCTGAAAGGACATGGCACATAAAAAGAAAAGAATTCAAAAAAGACAAAATAAGTACATGGTAACACTTCCAATCAATTCAGATCAGAAGCCATGAAAGCCATACCTGGTGAAGCTACAGAGCACTTCTTCTTCTTATTATTATTATTAATATTATTATTGTCATTATTATTATTATTATTATTATTATTATTATTATTATTATTATTATTATTATTATTTTCCCTTTTTTTTCGAAGCAAACGCTACTTGACTGCTTTGTAATAATATAATTTCCGATATGAGAAGGAATGTTGGATAATCTCCCTATGAAGAAGAGCCCTGAAACGACAGAGACGTGGTTCTATCTCCGAATGCTGATCCTACCATCGCCAAAATTGTTACAAGTTACAAGGAAGTTTTAAGGGAAAGAGGAGACAGATGCTAGCAGTCAGAAAAAAATACAACTTAAATTTCTGGGATACAGAATAAGGAAAGAAATTCCGGAACATTTAAAACTCACAGGTTACTGGTCACATGATAAAATCAAACGGAAGTATCAATAATTCCATCCTCCATTTTATCTTTCCCAGAAAAGTATTGCACTTGGTACCTTCTGCATTTCTCCTGGAAATGAAGTTTCCCTTTTCTTCTTTTAAGAGAATCTTGTAAAGACAGGATTCAATAAATAATATGGGGTTGGGTGCGTAAAAAATTTTATTAGGACGTTTAAAGGAAACATTTTAAAAGTATAGATTCACACAATATATATAAATATATTAAAACAACGTTAGGGATGAAGAGTAAAGATAAGAGAAAACATAAAGTGTTGAACTGTAATATATAAAAAGAAAAAACAGGTAACCAGTTACCTCTACTTTCTCTTCAGAGTTCAACTGAAGACAAAAAATAAATATGTGCACAACGACTAAGAAATACAAGCAGAGAATCAGGAATGTAAGTCAGATTTAGATTCAATAACCACCCCTTCTGCTTACAGATGAAAGGCCATTAAGACAGCGTACTCGGGACCCTATATATTAAGTCCAAACAACCATCCAATTTCAGTAACCAAACTTTCTGCTTACAGAAGAAGGGCCGTTTAGACAACGTGCTCGGGACCCTATATATTAAGTCTAAACAACCTTCCCTTTTCAGTAACCAATCTTTCTGCTTAAAGAAGAAGGGTTGCTTAAACAGCGTGCTCGAGGCTTATTAAGTCTAAACAACCTTCCCTTTTCTGTAACCAATCTTTCTGCTTAAAGAAGAAGGGCTGTTTAGACAGCGTGCTCGGGACCTTACATATTAAGTCGAAACAACCTTCCCTTTTCAGTAACCAATCTTTCTGCTTAACGAAGAAAAGTTGCTTAAACAGCGTGCTCGAGGCACTATATATTAAGTCTAAACAACCTTCCCTTTTCAGTAACCAATCCTTCTGCTTACAGAAGAAGGGTTGCATAGATAATGTGCTCGAGACCCTATATATTAAGTTTAGACGACCTTCCCTTTTTCCCAATACAAGAAGTTATATTTCTTCGATTAATTAATGGGGAAGACGCAGACTAACGTAATCAAGCTGAACTGTAATGTTCAGCGTTTCATTTAGAATTTTGGCGATGTTGGTTCTCTCCAGCATCATTTGATCATTGTCGTTCTCTATTGGCTGTGGAGAATCGCTTAGCAATAAATCTCGATTACGAGACTTCGCAAAACACCGCTTGCACATTCGACCACTTACGCTTCTATTCGCACGTGATATACACCTTAAGGACTTGGGCGATCATGGCTCTCTACAACTTCGTCCTTTGTGGCTCTAAGTATTTTATTATCTCTCTTTGTCCCTTTCATCCATACACGCACTCGTTCAGTAGATTACTTACTGATTTCCTCTTCTTCTATTACTTCACTATGTCACGTGTTTGTCACATTCTCTACGCACATTTTCTTCAACATATGCCCCAGAAATAATTTCACCTGTGTCTTTCTGATTGTAAGTAAAGGTTTCCTTGTAATTTCAATTCTCCTTTCAACTTCCTCACTGTTCATATACTCTACTCGTGTTATTCTCAGCATTCGTAGCTAGAACCACATCTTTGTCGCCTCTTGAACAACATTTACAGCCATTTACATTATTCCTCATCTTTGTTGCCATATTTATCACAACGTTTCGGCCGTTGTACGCTCCGGCCTTCGTCAGGTGATTGGAATGTCGAACTAAACCCTTTATTTCGCCCGCCGCGGTAGACTGTTCTAGTTCCACGTGCCACAACTCACAACTCTTTTGGGTCCTGTCTATCTAACCAACGACTTTATCTTCTGTGCCATGTGTCCTTAAGACATGGCACGTGGAACTAGAACAGTGAGCGAAATAAAGGGTTCAACCTTCTAACCACCTGAAGAATGCCGGAGCGTACAACGGCCGAAACGTTGTGATAAATATAGCAACAAAGATGAGGACAATAATCCGAATAATGTAAATAGTGTACATGACACTTCATTTCAGAAATATAGACAGGTATATATTTACAGCCATATATGAGATTATATGCTATATAGCAGTTCAGCACTTTTTCGTTGTATATAACATGTTCTTATCTCTTAACAATTTACTTGTTTTCTGTTAGACTTTTTTTGTTACATTTCTGCGCGTTCGTATTTCTGTATTTAAGCATCTTTCAAGCCTGGTTAGTACCTAGCTGGGTGATAACGTTGGAATACCAGGAGCTCTAAGTTTAGATGTGCGGGTGGTGTAATCGATAACGGCTCAAAATTGGTAATCTGAGAGTAGAGTTCTAATTTCAATTGGGTTCGTTATATTCACTTACGCGCAAATACCCTTGGGAAGGTTATGAATCCAACTCTTGCCCCCCCCCCAGCTATGTGTTAATTAGTAGGACTTGTATCAGTAAATCATTATTATATCCAAAAATAATTTATTTCGATCTAAAAATAATTTCTGACTTTAAATAACCTGTAATGGGTTGATAAACCGTAAACAAAAACAAATCAACCAAGCATTTCTGTATCAAGTTTTCCTTGTAGTTCCTTTTCTCCGTAAAATTTTCTCATTCCTCATGTGTTATGTCCATAGTATTTTCAATATTACATTACCGAACCCACAAATTCTTTTTTTTTTTTGGCTGAGTCCCACTTGTATTTCTTTCTTCTTTTTTTTTATAAAAAAGAATAATTTACCGGCCATTTTGTTTATGGTTTCCATCTCAAGTATTAAACAAAATCAAGACAACGTCTTTGATTTAATTTTTTTAAAAATGCACGCTGTCACAAGCGGTTATTTATAAATTTAGTTAAAACTCAACGCACCTAGTGCCATCTAATGACCAAGAATGAAAGAGGTTCTTCATTATTTAATGTTTAATAACACCCTCTTCTAGCGTTAAATTTAATCGATGCGGGCAGGTGCCGTTGTGTTTAATCAATTTGAGGATGCAATATCTGTCGACGTTAAAAGAAGTTTCAGTCTTACCGAACTACTGAGCCGTCAATCAAACGACACACTATTCATTGGTGGCAAGCGCTGAGGCGCGAGAGCAAACGAAGATACTTTGAATCTAACATTATTTCTCTTTCATCAAATGAGTCCTTTTGGCTGATGGCACGTACTGAAGATTATATATATATATATATATATATATATATATATATATATATATATATATAATTACTGAATGAAGAATTAGTTAACCAACACAGGAAACCATGATTTACAAGAATTTGTACTCAGTAATCACGCCAAAAACTGACACTGAACCAGGGACAGTATCGATAGATCAATAAAAAAAACTCATTTCCATTTCACACTCATCTGCAGCCTTTTAAAATGAAGAAGATTAACACTTGTTTAGGACTGGGTTACCGGTTGATTCTAATGTCTTCTTCAACTCTATACATCTGACATCTCACGGTGAACTCCGAAATACTATTCACTAATTATTTTTTTCAACCAATAGGAGCAGATAGGTTGACCTATCGCTCGGTTCACACCCTCCCTGGTTTTAAACACTGTTAGAGGTTTATTCTTTGTTTTATGTCTAGGGCCGGGTTTCCGGTTGCTTCTAATGTCTAACTCTATACATCTGACGTATTCCTCTGAACTCTGAAATAATATTCACTAATTTTCTTTTTCTCCCAATAGGAGCAGATAGGTTGACCTGTCGCCCGGTCCGCGCCCTCTCTGGTTTTAAACAATGCTAGAGGTTTTTTTTCCTTTGTTTTAAGTTTAGGACTGCGTTTCCGGTTGCTTCTAATGTCTACTTCAACTCTATACATCTGACGTATCCCGCTGAACTCTGAAATGCTATTAACAAATTTTTGTTCTCCCAATAGGAGCAGATAGGCTGACCTATCTCCCGGTTCACACCCTCCCCAGTTTTAAACACTAATAGAGGTTTATCGTTTGTTTTATGGTTAGGACTGGGTTTCAGGTTGCTTCTAATGTCTACTTCAAATCTATACTTCTGACGTCTTCCACTGAACTCTGAAATTGTATTCACTAATTATTTTTGTTCTCCCAATAGGAGCACATAGGTTGACCTATCGCCCGGTTCACACTCCTCTCAGTTGTTTCAAACGGCAGTAGAGGTTTCTCCTTTGCTTCTTGTTTAGGACTGGGTTCCCGACTCCTTCTAAAGTCTACTTTAACTCTATACTTCTATCGTCTTCGACTGAACTCTGATATATTATTGACTAATTAAATCTTGACCTCTTCAAGTATATAGCCATTATCATTCCTGCATAGCTCTAAAAACTTCTCTTCTTACCCCCACCGTTTCTGACGCTCATACAACACTACACAGTAATCCCTCTACATTGACTGGTTCTTGAGCCTTGTATTTGGCGAACATTGGTCAAAAAAAGTTGGGATTTGGTATACTTGGTCATTGAGTGTGCGTGAGTCAGAGTAAATGTTCAACAAATTTGATATTCATATAATGGGTTGGTTTTGAAAGCGGGGTCTGCATAAGTCCGGGGTTCCGTCAGATAATGAACTGACGCCGGTTGTTGATTTATATCATGAATATAAAATTAGAGCAACTGAGCTCGATAACTTTGTCTCTCTTATGGCCCACGTTTTCCGTATTCGCTTTTCGGACAGTACAGCTTATGTCTCCGTCCTCTTCCTGTTTGAAAGGTTGAAGTGAATTTAGTGAAGGAAATAAAACTATTTTTTGTCTGAGATTTATATCTGGAATTTTGTTCAAACCCGTCTTTTTAAAAATAATAGTTGGTAACAGTTGGCTATCCTCAGGTGAATATTGAAATTAATATGATGAATTTAAAAACAGGACAATTTAGCTGAATAATAAATCTGGCGCCACACTGGAGAGAAGATCCGTCACAAATCGGACACAATATGGCTGAACTTTCTCATTCCGACTGAATTCTGATTTAACATATCAAATGTCAAACCTGGTAGTGTAAATCTTGTGACAGAGAAACAATGTCATGCATAGGACTGCCATCGAAAAACAGAATTATTATATATAGATCTGTACCAAATATTGGGATTCGAATAAATACAATCCATTTGAAATAAAGATGATTTTTAAAGATCCAAAGATGGCGACTGGATTCTCTGGAATATTTCTTTTTTTAAAGAATCCCTCAAGTTTCAAACTTTAGAAATTACTGACTTAAACGGATTAATAAAAAAACGAAGAGTTGCTTCAATATGAATGATGAATTGAAAAGTCAATATTTTAGGTATTAAGTTATACTTTACAAAGCTTATCTTAGTGTACCACCCTCCAAAATAATTGAGCATTTAATTAAACGACCGCAGTCGGGATAAAAGAGACTTTGTCCATTTCATTATCTTTTCGCACGTGATTTTTCAAGGGCTACATACGGTTTTGAATCCCAAATATCCTGGTTGTCAATTGAAGGTTGAAGTGCTCAGTTTGTCATACTAGCTGGGGGACAATAGATAGATAAATATCTTTCTAATATTTCTCTATCTGTGCCTCTCATATAGCCGGCGTTTTTCCGTACTCGCCTTTTGGACAGTACAGTTTATGTCTCCATCCTCTTTTTGTTTTTAAACAGGAAGAGGATGGTCGTAGTGAATTTAGTGGAGGAAATCCTATCCTTAGATGAATATTGAAATTGATAGTATGAATATCTGGACAATACTAAAATCAGGACAGTTAAGCGGGACAATAAATCTGGCGCTACAGTGGAGAGAAGAAGCGTCACAAATCGGACACAATATGGCTGACATTCCTCCACGTATCTTCCGACCGAATGCTGTACATGACATCAGATTTAACATATCAAACCTGGCAGTGTTCATCTTGTGGCAGAAAAAGAATGCCAGGCATTGGGTTGCTGTCGAAATATAGAAATATTATACATAGATCTGTACCAAATATTGGAATTCGAATAAATACAATCCATTTGAAATAAAAATGATTTTGAAAGGTCCAAAGATAGCGCAGTTCCTTTACAACGATGGAGTCGCTGGAATATTTCCTTTTTTTAAGGATCCCTGAAGTTTTAAACTTTAGAAATTACTGACTTAAACGGATTAATCTAAAACATGAATATTTGCTTCAATATAATTGAAAAATTGAAAATTTCGTCAATATTTATAATAATAATCTATGGCTTACAAAGCTTAGCTTTGTTTGGCACAAGACCAAAAAGTATTGAGCGGTTAATTAATAACCACAGACTTCGTAAATTCCCCGATATTTCATTAGTCGTATTGTATGTGCTTCTCCAGGTCTACATCGAATTTTGAATTCAGATTCGTCCTTTTTCTGTATTTATTACCAACTAAGGCTGAACTGTCATACTATTTAACCCATAGCTGTGGTTAGAAGAGATGGATTCATACCTTTCCAAAGGGTATTTGCACGAAAAGAAATGTAGCGAAATTGGTGTCTGCAGTTAAAAGTTTAAATTAATAACATGAATTTACAATTAGGATAATTGAGCTCGACAATAAAACCGACGCCATGATGAAAGGAAGATCCGTCACGAATCGGACACACGGTGGCTGAAGGTCCTCGACAATAAAACCGAAGCCATGCTGAATCGAAAATCCGTCACGAATCGGACACACGACGGCTGAAGGTCCTCGACAATAAAACCGACGCCATGAGGAAAGGAAGATCCCTCACAAATCGGACACACGACGGCTGAAGGTCCTCGACAATAAAACCGATGCTATGCTGAACGGAAGATCCATCACGAATCGGACAGACGATGGTTGAACGTCTTTGGCAATAAAACCGACGCCATGCTGAACAGAAAATTCGTCACGAATCGGACATACGGCGGCTGAAGGTCCTCGACAATAAAACCGAAGCCATGCTGAACGGAAGATCCGTCACGAATCGGACACACAACGGCTGAAGGTCCTCGACAATAAAATCGACGCCATGCTGAACGGAATATCCGTCACGAATCGGACACACGACGGCTGAAGGTCCTCGACAATAAAATCGACGCCATGTTGAACGGAAAATTCGTCACGAATCGGACACACGACGGTTGAAGATCGTCGTCGAATCCGTCAAACGGAATGCTGAACATGACTTGAGATTTAGCATGTCAAGTATTGAAACTTATATTTCGAATCTTATGGCAAAAAAGATGCCATCCTTCACACAAGTAAAGAAAAAGAGAAATATGTACACATAACATATTTATTAAGATTTTTATAACTATAAAGCATTTAAGTAGTTGTGTGAGTACCCGGCGAACCGAGTTCAAATACTGAGTCAATTGCGCTCATTTTGTACTATGCCGTTGGGAAAAGAATGAATCTATCTTTCCCTGCACCAGTTTATTCCGTGTTCGCCATTTTAACAACAGAACAAGGATCGATTAGGCACTTGCGTCGATATTATAAACAGGATCCCTTTTCCGAATTGAGTAAAAAAAAATTCCATATTTCTCTATTCCAACAATTGTCGCAGCCTAAGGAAGGTCTAAAGAATGATAATGTGCAAAGATGATTTCTAAAATCCCATTAAGTTTATTATGACAATAAAAAGGTCATAATTTAAAAAGCTTAAGTCCAGAAACCCGCCATTACGTTAATAATGGAAACACACAGAAGCAAGAGAACGACAAAAATGGAAGAAAAAAAGGAATGTGTCAATAGCTTATCGTGCATAATTCCTCACACTTCCACCAAAGTAAATCAATAAACAGAAAGACAGAAAGCAAATACACCTCTCTTAATAATATATAGAACCCAGTACCGTGTAACCCGGATATAAGAGACCCTGATATAAGATAAACCCGGATATAAGAGAGATTTTATCTGGTCCCAAATTAGAGCCATACTTACCTAAACAAAATAGACCAAACCCGGATATAAAAGAAACCCGGATATAAGAGACTCTCTTATATCCGGGTTACACTGTATAATATTTTATAAGCAGATCATATTAAATCCACACAACCAATCCTTCTGTTTGCACAGAAATGGTTGCTTTGTTTTAAAAGAGATTGATTCCAGGACTTTTATTTCCTCATGAGTTTTACGAGTGGACCAGTTAATTTAAGCAGTGCCAATTTTCGTAAACTGCCCAATGATGAAGAGTTGCCAATTATTACAATTTTTACTAGTTTTTTCTTAATTTTTTTTTTTTATTACGTGGTGATATCTATGGAGGCACAGTGGATTAATGGATAGCGGCTCGGATTGAGAAATCTGATAGCCGAGTTCAAATTCCAGTCGAATCCATTACGTTGGGAAAGGTATGAATCCTCTTCTTCTACACACCACCAGGTAAATATGGGTAAATAGCAGGACAGACAGGGTTCTTGGATGGCAACTGGTCTACCACAGAAAGAAATGGCAACCAACTGCCTGAAAAAATCTGCCTCGTCAAATAGATACAAGATCCCCTAAACGAGTATCACGCATGGCACATAACTGATATCTAGTAATCGCCGTCGTCTAATGTGTCGTCGGGGATACAGAGAGGTCCACATTGCTGTGTCGTGTCCCAGATCTTGTTTCTTCGACCCATTAAGCCAGAATAGACCAGTATTTTCTGTCGTGACTCGAAGTAGTTTTGGGGACAGTTTCTTACTTCGAGGCGACATGCGTGGTGTATTCGTTTTTGAAGTTACCTTCTTCTAGAACACCTTTGCCTAAAGAGGCGGGACCTAAAAAGTAGCAGGTGGTTTGAATTCAAAGTTTTCCACTATTTACATTATCGCCTTGCTTGGGGTGGATCGAATGAAAAAAAAAAAAAAAAAAAAAAAAAGAAAACTTCTTCCCAAGAACTGCTACTTTGTTTGTCTAATGACAATAATTTATCTAAGAAGTCCAGACATGTTTGTTTCGTCATTTATTACAAGATAGTTGGTAACGAATCTGAGAGAAAGAAAACTTTGAGTATCTGCCTATATTTCTGAGATGAGATATTATGTACACTTTTTACATTATTCAGACGATTGTCCTCATCTTTGTTGCTAAATTTATCACAACGTTTCTGACGCTGCACGCTCCGGCCATCTTCAGGTGGTTGGAATGTCGAACTGAACCCTTTATTTCGCTCACTGGGGTAGACTGTTCTACATAATAATGTATAAATTGTACATAATATCTCATCTCAGAAATAGAGGCAGATACTCAAAGTTTTCCTTCTCCCAGATTCGTTACCAACTATCTTGTAATAAATGACGAAACATACTTGTCTGGACGTCTTAGATAAATCATTGTCATCAGACAAACAAAGTAGCAGTTCTTGGGAAGAAGTTTTTTTTTTTTTTTTTTTTTATTCGATTCACCCCAAGCAAGGCGATAATGTCACTAAAACGCAAAGAGCTACTGGGAATGAAAGAGAATAAAACGACATTTAAAGAATTCAGAAACCAAATCCTAAACAGGAAATAAAGGAAAACCCTTAAAAATTGTAAAAAAAAAAAAAAAAAAAAAAAAAAAATCAAAAGATTTAAAATCATTAAAATCTCATTTCTGTTCAAAAATAGTTTCACACAGACAACACTCATTTGTGTGTAAAATTAGGATCACACTAGCCGCAAATTCAAATTCCCGCATCACCTTCATTCCCTACGTATTTCTCTGGTAAGATGGACATTCAACTCCGTAAGCTTTTTCTTACAAAATGGCTACTGAAACAAAGTCCCGAAACCAACAATATCTCTTATCTCTTCAAGTCAGAAGTCAATTGTTGTCTATCCGTCACATCCTCGTAAACTTCACTTCTTACCTCATCCTCTACGTTTATATCGGAGGTAGGTGATTATGGCTGTCCACGACTTCTTATCTTGTGAGGCTTTTAGCAATTTTTCACCAGACTAATATTTACTAAATATTTAATTCAAGTTGTTTTCGTTAGGAGAAGTTTAACAAAAGCATCCCCCGTGTAATGATTTCGAGCCCTACATTTTCCCGCCTGTTAAACTGACTTACGTACATTTCTATTTCACTGTCTTTGTGGATAATAGATGATTGTCCATGGTAGAGGTTCATGATCGCTCCATAAGATTTAACCTCTTGCCAAAAAAGAATTAATTACCTGGACTGTCCTTATCCGAAACTAACTTAGTTGCGTATTTCTAACTGGTGCCAGAGTCCAGAGTTCCAGATGTTGGATGTTGATTTTCTAAGCAGACATGCAGGCTAACATTCTTACCTCGAAGATTGGCGTAAGCTCTCTCTCTCTCTTCTCTCTCCTCTCATTTGGCCTTGTGCCATACTAAGCCAAGTTTTGGAAAGATCTTGAACAAATCTTATCCGTTATGGTTGTCGCCTGGGGCCGAAGTACTGTTTTCGCGACAGTATACAATGACCTAAGACATTTCCTTTCCACAGAAAAACAACAACAACAAAAAATTTTAAAATAAGCAAACGGAAAACTAATTCTCTGTGAAAGCCTGTTGTAAGATATAATGAAGTCCCTCATTTTTCTTTTCTTTTTTTTTCTTTCATTCATTCTTTCTTTCTTTTCTACTTTCCCATTGCAGAATCTGTTTGCCTTAAGAAAACTAGGGACCGAGAATGGTAGTCTGTGAGAATGGCACCAGCAGTCATGTCAAGAAAATCGTAAAAAAAAATAAAAGTCTTCCACCAAATGCAGGAATTCCTGGGTAATCTGCAAATGGTTATACACAACAGAGGAACTGAGTAGCCATTACTGGAACTCTGGAGACTAGTAATAAAAAAAAGAAAGAAAGGGAAAAAAAAGATACCAACGAAAAAGACAATATCCTCAGGGTAGAAAAATTGTTTTTTCTTTTGTTTCTGCATTTTGGCTGCCATTTTTATGCCCTTAATGATTGAATATTCTTTCCTTTACATTCACATCTAGGACTTTCTTTATTCGAATTCATTCTACCCGACTCACCCCAATTTCTTTTTATTCATTTCTCGTCTGTCTTCATTCTTTTATTCTGATTCAGGTTCGGGTTTTTTTTGTTTTTTTTTCATAGAGAGGCCCTCACTTTTCTGTCAGTTTTTCTTTAATTCTCTTTCGTACTGATCCTTTTCAGCCATTTTTACGACAATTTTCACTTTCTTTAGGTCTACTTTTTATTGTATATCCTTCTCTCTCTCTCTCGTTCTCTCTCGTTCTCTCTCTCTCGTTCTCTCTCTCTCGTTCTCTCTCTCTCGTTCTCTCTCTCGTTCTCTCTCTCTCTCTATCGTTCTCTCTCTCGTTCTCTCTCTCGTTCTATCTCTCTCTCTCTCGTTCTCTCTCTCTCTCGTTCTCTCTCTCGTTCTCTCTCTCATTCTCTTTCTCTCGTTCTCTCTTACTCTCGTTCTCTCTTACTCTCGTTCTCTCTCTCGTTCTCTCCCTCTCTCCCGTTCTCTCTCTCTCTCTCTCTCTCTCTCGCTCGCTCGCTTTTATATTATTTTTCTTTTTTTTCTTTCTTTATTTTGCCATTTTCTCTTTCCTCAAATCTCCTTTTATTCCCTTGTTCTCCTTTTAATTTGTTCCCTTATTCTTGAGTATGTTCGCGTATTTGATAGTTTTATTTCCAATTGTTTTTCACGTTGCTTCTTCTCTTGTCTCGCAGAGTTTCTTATCTATATTTTTATTTGTGATATTATTTTCTTTTATTTCTTTGCTTGTCTTGCCCTGCCTTTTCTTTCCTTTGTCTTTTCTGCTTTCTCTTCTTTAATCTAGTTTCTTTCTTCTTTATCCATCTCTGTAGTTCATTTCTTCATTTAAATTCTCATGAATTCTCTTTCAAGGCGTTTTTTTCTTTATATTATTAGGTTGGTGCATGACGTAATAATGTCGTTTTTTGACGTTAAAAATACGTCAAAAAACGACATTATTACGTCATTATTTTTGCACCAACCTATTTTTTAATTTATTTTTCTTCACTTTCTTTCTTTCTTTCTTTCTTTCTTTCTTTCTTTCTTTTTATCCTTCTAATGTTCTTATTTCTTTTTTCTTTCTTTTCTTTTTTCAGTCTCTCTTTTTTTCCCTCTTCACTCTTTTTATTTTATCTTTTTATCGTCTTTTTTTTTCCTTTTCTTTTTTTGTCTCTCCAAGCTCTAGGGAATTTTTTCCTTTCTCTTTTATTTCTGCTCCTTTTTTACATTTTCCTTCCCTCTTCTTCATTTTTTACTTCTTTCTCCCTTCTTCGCATATTTTTTTTATTTATTTTGCGTTCATTCATTTTTTATTCTTTTCTTTCTTCCATCATTCTGGTCACTTTAGATTTCTATTCCTTTTACCCTTCTTGCTTTCTTCATTCTCTTTCTTTTTGTTTTATATTTTCTGTTCTTAAATAACCTGAAAAGGGTTGATAAACTTTAAAAGACAAAGAAAATCTTTCTGCCTACTTTCTCTTACTTTTTATCTGTCCTGCTTTCTTTTTTTTCCCTTTTTCCATTTTCTTTTACTTTCTTTTTTCCAAAATGTTTTTGTTCTTGCACCTATTCTTATTTTTATTCTTCTTTTCGAAACATTCGTTAAATTATTCAATGGCTGGTCTTCTTCACACTTTCTTTCTTTCTTTCCTTCTTTCTTTCTTTCTTTCTTTCTTTCTTTGTATTCTAATCTCTCTTGATTTTTCTCTTCCACGTATTCAACCATTTTCTCCCCCCTTTCTTTCTTTCTTTCTTTCTTTTCTTCTTTCTTTCTTTCTTTGTATTCTAATCTCACTTGATTTTTTTCTCTTCCACGTATTCAAACATTTTTCTCCCTCCTTTCTTTCTTTCTTTCTTTCCTTCTTTCTTTCTTCCTTTCTTTCTTTCTTTCTTTCTTTCTTTCTTTCTTTCTTTCTTTCTTTCTTTGTATTCTAATCTCTCTTAATTTTTTTCTCGTCCACGTATTCAACCATTTCCTCCCCTTTCTTTCTTTCTTTCTTTCTTTCTTTCTTTCTTTCTTTCTTTCTTTCCTTCTTTCTTTCTTTGTATTCTAATATTTCTTGATTTTTTCTCTTCCACGTATTCAAACATTTTCTCCCCCCCCTTTTTTTTCTTTCTTTCTTTCTTTCTTTTTTTCTTTCTTTGTATTCTAATCTCTCTTAATTTTTTCTCTTCCACGTATTCAACCATTTCCTCCCCTTTCTTTCTTTCTTTCTTTCTTTCTTTCTTTCTTTCATTCTTTCTTTCTTTCTTTCTTTGTATTCTAATCTTTCTTGATTTTTCTCTTCCACGTATTAAAACATTTTTCTCCCCACTTTCTTTCTTTCTTTCTTTTATTCTTTCTTTCTTTGTATTCTAATCTCTCTTGATTTTTTCTCTTGCACGTATTCAACCATTTCCTCCCCTTTCTTTCTTTCTTTCTTTCTTTCATTCTTTCTTTCTTTCTTTCTTTCTTTTTATTCTAATGTTTCTTCATTTTTTCTCTTCCACGTATTCAAACATTTTTCTCCCTCCTTTCTTTCTTTTATTCTTTCTTTGTATTCTAATCTCTCTTAATTTTTTTCTCTTCCACGTATTCAACCATTTCCTCCCCTTTCTTTGTTTCTTTCTTTCTTTCTTTGTATTCTAATCTCTCTTGATTTTTTCTCTTCCACGTATTCAAACATTTTTCTCCCTCCTTTCTTTCTTTCGTTCTTTCTTTTTTCTTTCTTTGTATTCTAATCTCTCTTAATTATTT
>OZ010574.1:89880920-89888420 GCA_963932145.1 Acanthosepion lycidas
TACGGCATAATAAACGACCGCTTATATCAACGAAATATACAACTAATTGGACATACTTTGGCTAACGACTGAATTTAAGTATTTCCAACGTTAATGTTTGGAATTCCATTTACCATTTGCGTTTTGTATTTCTCTTACGATCAGTATTCGCTTCTTCCGCGTTCTTTTTACAACATTATTTCGTTAATTCTTTTAATTCTACTACTACTACTACTACTACTACTACTATTATTATTATTATTATTATTATTATTATTATTATTATTATTACAACAACTTATTTGATATTTTATGATTATTAAACTTCTGGGAAACGTGATACCAAAATCCGAAAGAGCACTAGAATAGCAAAAGATGCCTTCCAAAAAGTAAACCAAATATTAAGGAACAAGAACATTTTGTTAGAAAAATACAAAAGAATCCTGAGCTGCGATGTAACAACAATCCCTCTATATGGCAGTGAATGCTAAGGCAATTTCCCTCCAGATGCAGAGGAGATGTTGTTTTACTGAACGATGCTAAGAATAACCTGGATCGAACATGTAAGCAACGAGGAAGTTTAAAAAAAAATGGAAAGGTAAAAGGTCTCCCTTATGCGTCGGATCAGAGAATGACATCTGGATTTCTGGGACATCAAATGTGAAAAGAAGGCATGGAAATTTTAACATTCGCAGGATATATCGAAGACACAGAAGGAACAGAGGAAACAGCTAGTAACCTAACTAATGAGCTTGTGTAAATGAATTGCAAAACACGAACATTGATAAGAAGGACAAAGGATAGGAAATTGTGGAGAGCCATGATCATCCATGTCCTGATGGTACACGGCACAGATCATAAGATTTCATATATTTGTGGAATAATGAAAATGAATAATCTCAAATAATAATAATAATAATAGTTGTGTCTCACGCGTAGGATGAGTTCTTTAATTTTGGACGACAGTCGTCCTGGATGTGGTATTTTGAATAAAATTACCTTTTGGCGATTAAGGATAAAACGTAAAAAAATACAAATCTCAATGTCTACAAACAAAAACTCATACCGAATCGGTCGTCACCCGGATAAACAAGGACCCCGTCCCTCAGAGAGGAGCCAGTCTGGGGTCGACAAATCTGTCACTGGAACAAACTCTTCCACCAACAA
Organism: Acanthosepion lycidas; assembly: GCA_963932145.1. Classification (NCBI taxonomy): domain Eukaryota; kingdom Metazoa; phylum Mollusca; class Cephalopoda; order Sepiida; family Sepiidae; genus Acanthosepion; species Acanthosepion lycidas. Next base: position 89,882,067 of record OZ010574.1, read on the forward strand.
TGAGACACCTGGTCACCAAAATCGGCTTAACTCTAACATTGGATTTGGTGACTTAATGTCAAATGAGTTAATAAAAAGAAAGCAAACGAAATGGAATCGTGAAGAGTTTGAACAAGTCATGACATCTTTTTTTACTGCACTTGAAAATCCACAAAAGAAGATTAGAGATCAGACATACCAAATATAGAGAGACATGGTAGGAACTACAATATGGCCCTATCTCGATAGAAATATGCTTACCAATGTCCACAGGGATATCATGAGAAATAAGAGACTCTCAAATACAGAAATAGATAAGATAAAGCTAAATATTGGACGAAGTACAATCAGGCATAATCCAAAGAAAAATGAATGGAAATAGATAATATGACAAAAAATGAGATACAAACTAAAATAAATAAGACACAAAATAATGATCTCTCAGGAAATAAAACGGAAGAATCGAGCTGCGACATAAACAATTGTACTGATTCGGATTCTTTTAATGATGAAGATGAATCAAACGACATTAGAGCAAAATTCCTTGAAAACAAAAGAGTTGAATCACTCAAATAATCAGAACAGTAACTCACACCCAAATGCTAGATAATGACTGGCTTCCAAAATTCACATTATAAAGCCCAATAAACATATTGCGCAAACATATAACACCGCATTGCAAACATTGTTGACATTATAGAAGTAAATGATGTCATATATGCAACAGCTTTGGGAGGTACTGAAAAATTTTAACATCAAACAAATAAAAGATTAAACGACAGACAAAAAGAGTCCAGTTGGAAGGTAAAATTTAAGCGGGAAATTGAGGAAATCAGATGTGAGTTATCGATACAAGATGAGATATTAAGAAATTCAACTGCTTCCATACAGAAAAGCAAGAAGACCAAGCGGAAATATAAAATGAAAGTGCAAAATTTTTGGTAGAATATTTGGAGCAATCCAAAGGAATATAATTACAGTTCAGAGTAGATCAAACGAGAACAAGAATGAATGAAGGGTAAACTTGTGCAAGAATAGAAAAGTATAACTAAGAATAATGTTAGGGAAGCGATAGCAAAATCCCCAAAATATAAAATCCCCATTAAATAAAAAGGTACAGAATTTTTGGCTTTATCATATGTCATCAATCCATAAAACTCTTGCTAATTGATAACCCAAAAGAAATTTCCGAATGGATCACTGAAGGTAATAATCTCTAACAAAAACGCATGAAACAGATGGTACAAAAAAACTTATAGGTCAATAACATGTCTGTCCATCACACATAAAATGATCACGTCTGTCGTGACAAACTGTATTTAGTTTTTTCTTGATTAAAACATTCTTCCACTGGAACAGAAGGATTGTCGGAGAGGTTCATATGCAGACAAAGATCAACTACCAATAAATAAAATGATCCTGGAAAATTAGAGGAAAAAAGGTAAAAATCTCAGCACAGCTTGGATCGATTACCGTAAAGCTTTGATAGTGTGACTTAAGGCTCTGGAAATGTAGAAAGTCTCCAAGGTAATAGTAAATTTCCTTAAAGCATGGAACTGTGGAAAACCACATTATACTTAAATCACACCAAAGGTACTGCCAATTCCAGTTGTTGAAAAATCCGACGGGGAATCTTTCAAGGAGATTCCCAGTTTTCCCTTCTGGTCTGTGTGCCCTTAATTTCCCTTTCGCAGTAATAACTATGGATATAAAGCAAAAAAAGAAAATGTTCAATCACCTATTCTACATGGATGATATTAAACTCTTTGCAAAAGACGACAATGGGTTGAATGGTCTCCTCAATAATGCAAAATGCTTCATTGATGATATCGGTATAAATGTGCAAAAGTGAATTTCAAGAAAGGGAGAATTACAGAAACATACTTAACAGATCTAGATTTTGTTACAAAGATTAGAGAACTCGAACATATATACCTAAGAGTCAGCGAAGGATATGAAATAGAGCATACCCAAATTGAAGGAGAAAGTAATAAAAGCATATTGCCGGCAGGTGTTAAATACTGAGTTGAATTCCAAAAACAGAATATCAGCCATAAACACTTTGGCTGTCCCTGTGGTGCAATGCAGTGTCAACATCCTTATTTGGACCATAGCTGAAATTAAGCGAATGGATGTAAAAACGAGAAAGCTTCTCACTTGTCACTGCATGCATCATTCTAAGGATGATGTTGATCGTCTGTATGTGCCCAGATCCAAAAGAGGTAGAGGATTAGTTCAACTAGAACTGTCCAACAACATGAAAGAAATAAGAAACTTTATTCAGTAATAAAGAACGTAAAATAAAGCAAATGCAATGTACCAAATGCAGAAACAATGGCAAGATAAGCCTCGTTATGGTTAATACCAAAGAAGCTGATGCAGGGAATTTCCAGTATCCATCAGTCGTTACGCAGCGCAGGATAAAAAGCTGAAACCGAAGATTTATTCTTGCTGAAAAAGGGCCAATGCTTGTTAACTAGAAATTGCCGAGCATACATACTGAAAAATTGTGTTGACCCTCAAATTCAGATTCTGTAATAAATATCCAGAAACAATTGACCATCTTGTATCAGGTTGAACGGTGTTAGGACCCATTGAATATAAACTCAGCTTGATAGAATGGGCCAATATCTGCACTGGAAAATATGTAACTTTTACGGAAAAGAAACTGAAAGAAATGCCATAAGCGTAACCCAGACCAGGTTTCAGAGATAGGACCCATTTATGAGACTTTACAATACACACAAACAGAAAAATCAAATCTAATCGCCCAGATATCGTATTCAAATAACACAAAAACATAATGTGCTTTCTTATTGATATATGGCAGATACTGCAGATTATAATGCATCTGAAGATCTTCAAAAAAACTATCAAAATACAAGGATCTTGAAATGGAAATCTAAAAAAATGAGACACATGAGGACATCAATAATTTCAGTTGTAGTTGGAACCGTCGGATTTATTGAAATAGGTCCGATAGGCGCCTTGAAGGGATTCCTAGTAACCCTGCCATAAAAAGATACAAAAGATTGTACCCACAAGTTGAGAACACACATTACGAAGTGCTTTATCTATGTAAAATGTGTGTGTGTGTGTGTTTTTTTGTTTGGTTGGTTTTTTTTTTTAAGAAAAATGATGACGGTAAAATGCCATGAAGCCATTTCTGACATTAGGTCTCTAGTTGGAACACGGAAGGAAATGCGTATACAACAAGAATCCAAGGAAATAATAATAATAATAATAATAATAATAATAATAATAATAATAATAATAATAATAACGGAATTAATAATAATGGAGCCCTAGAACTGGTTGGAAAAGATTCCAGTAGACTAATTGAAGGGATTCCTGGAAGTCCATGCCTCAAAGAGATACAAAAATTGTTCTTACAAGTACAACCCACACTTTACGAAGGGCTTTATCCATGTATTTTTTTTTTTTTTTTTGTCAGTGGAAAGTGTCATGATGCCATTTCTAACGTTAGGTCCCTGGGCGAGACCCGGAAAGAAATGTGTAAACACCAGAAATCAAAGAAAATAAATCTACAATTTAGGTAGATCAATCACAGTTTTCATTTGTTTTTGGTAAGCCCTATGAGTTTTAAATTCTCCAAGCCCTCTTTCCTTATGATGTTACCCAGAACTTTCAAATGTTTCTTTCTGAGTGTAGGTTTAATTTATCTTTTTGTTGAAACAAAGAATTGTAATATTAACAAAACATTCGGAGACACCATTTTGATAATAGAAAATTGATTATCTGCAAGTAAATTTTTCTACTGATTTATGTACATCATATGTTTACACATTTTCGAAAAGATAATAAACAATAATATGTAATGAAGATATAAAAATGCTTAAAAAACATTACATATAGAATAAACAGGAAAGGTGTATAATTGTAATAATTCAACATTGCAGAATTTTATCAGGATTCAAAATTCATTTGTTAGTGCCGTTCCCCCGAATTTAAAGAATTTTCTAGCTCCCTTAATACCATCTGGAATATCAGAGAAACATTTCGTTAGCTCAGAATTCCACAATCTACAGGCTTTATTAACTTTTTATTGTTATTAACTATGATATACATATATACATATATATGCTTATTTGTGTCCGTCTGTGCGCATGTGCACGAGAACGCTTAACGCTTACCGATAAAACGGCTTCTTATCTAAATCGTGCCGCCTTTTTACTGGTTGCATTTGGCACACAGCTGCAACAAATAAAGTTGCCGTTCGTTTTTCCCGGCATGGCGTTTTGTTCTCAGGTGCAGTCATTATTTGCAGCTGTAGAACCTCTAAAAATGCAAAGCGGCCCAAATCAAAGATGGCGTACCAAAGTGGGTAATAATGGTAAGTGAAAAAGAAAGAGACAGACCGACGGACGAGGAAAGTTTCATGGGTCATGAATTTACTTGAATGCGCCGATAAAAGAAGTATTTAAATAATAGTCGGATAGTAAAGCAGTTTCTTTTTTTTCTTCTTCCTTTACGGCCTCTTTTTTTTTTTTTTCGTTCAAGGAGGGATAGATTTTGTCTGCTTCTGAGTTGCTTTGCTACCTACAGTTCCAGCATTTTTTACGTTCAATTATAAATTAGTCCATAAATGACAGAAATGTAGTAGAACTGATCAAATGTTCCTGTTCTGTATTTAACAATTCCATAACCACTAACAGTCAATTAATAATTGTCAATGCATTTAGATTATTGAACCATTTTCTATAGGTAAATTATTTATATTCCTATATCAAATTCTATAATTTATGATAGGTACCTCCAAAAATTCGTATATCGCAGGTATAAATGTATTTTTCATAAAGGAAAAATCCTTTCCGAAACTTTCCAACCGCTTCAATTGAAAGCTAAAGGATTAAATTTTCTAATTCCAGAAAAAAAAATACTGTGGAGTATTTCAAATAAAAATTTGAATGATTTTTAGTCGATGCTTCCGAAAAACCAATCGAAATTGCCATTTTTAACGTTTTTTTAGAGAAATGTAAACGAACTTATTTTTCGATTTTGAAAATCCCGCTAAAATAAGATATACATTTCTGAAACGTTACTTTCGTAAAATTGTCAAATTTAATGTTAAAGTAATCTGTTCTGAAACAAATATAACTTACTTATAGCATAAAATTTTTCTAGAAAAAACATTTCTTGACATCAGGGTCTTGTTATTTTCACGTCTCCATCGATAATTTGATGGCTGAATGTGTTGACAGGTCTAGTACGGTGCATCAAAAGTGACACAACGGTTTTTATTGCTTCTTATAATAATTTAAAAAACTATAAAAAATGTCTTACATTATTGAGTTACTTCTATCTCTTTCATTATTTAATAGCTATATTATATTAATTATTAATATTACATTAAGTTATTACATTTTAATTTAATAACTGAGGTAATAACAAATAAAATTGTTATTATATTAATAATTAAAATATCTCACTGAGTTATTGTGTAAATTGATAAATGAGGTAATTTTATTGTCGCAATTTAATTTTTAATTTAATACCTGAGAGTGAGATAAGACTTTAGATGTCAAGGGTCTTTCCCCAAAGAGGAGACAAGCCTACAACACGTAAATTTTAACCATAATGTTACTTATTAGATATGATACTTGAAAAAAAATATAACATTTTGACGCACAAAAAAAATATTTTTAATTATGGTAAAAAGTTTAGTCTTCACTTAAAACTTAATAACCTACCCGACACGCTGCTTGGAAGAATTTTTAAAACATTTTTTTAAATTAAAGAAAACTTAAAAAAAAAAAATTAAAAGAAAAATGCAAACAATTCTTGTAAAAATTTTTTATTCATCGAATTTTTTTTTTTTTTAGATAATAATGTTCTTAATGTATATTATTTATAAAAGCAAATAACAGCCTGTCTAATTTGATAATTAGATAGTTTACTGCAGTTTTCATTTTAAGATTTGGAGCCGATTTTTAAAATGTTGGTAGTAATTGTGAAAAAAAAATTAATTTCTCCAAGGAGTCCTGCTTATAAGTAATATAAAAAAATTTGCGAACTGTATGAAATACTAGAAAAATTTCACAAAATTAACTTATGGGTGGTGGTAAGAGATGTAAAAAAATGTTTTTACCAAGATTTTCTAAAAATAAAAATTTCAAAAATAAATTCATTCATTTTTGAACAAGTTCTGAAAGTTTCATTAAAATCGGGCAATTATTTGATCTTTGCAAGAATTTCAAAATTAAAGGGTTTTCCCCCTGAAAATGCTACACTAAAATGACCATTACCACAACTAGTACAAAGTTAACAAAAAAAAAGAAGATTTTTTTATCCCAAATTTAGAACGTGCTAGAAAGAAGGAGAAAATCCTTAAAAGTATTTTTAAAATACTTTCTT
>OZ010574.1:89890920-89895920 GCA_963932145.1 Acanthosepion lycidas
AATCACTTAATTTCTCGAGACATCGGACGGACGCGTCGTCACTCCATGAATTCGGAACGCCACAAATTATAATAACGTTCGTTTAACAAGCCGAGTTCCCGTGAAACCTAATTAACCAATGAAAATCAAACACAAAAATTGAACTTTAAGAATTTTCTTTTTCTCCCATTTACTGATGAAGCTGCAATAATGTTAGATTGATAAAAGTTTTCTATTTATTCTTTATCTTATTATTCAGTCCGATTCCGACCCATATTTGGTCCATATTTGATCTAAAGTATATATATATATATATATATATATATATATATATATATATAGATTTTGTCGCCTTGAAATCGTGAGAGCGTAAAACGGGAGTATCGGCACGAACGTCCTTCGTTCAGTATTGATATTGCGAAGCGGTTTTTTCTCTGTCTAGAGATTATAGGCTTTGAGCACTTTAATTTACTGCTTAGGTAACTGTTTGTATTTCGGTGTTTCTTTTTTCTTTCCCTGTTCTTGATTATTTTTGTTTTCTAAGGTATTAAGCTGTCTGAAAAGTTGTCTGTCAGTCACACCAACATTATTGTTTTTTAGTATATATATATATATATATATATATATATATATATATATATATATATATATATATATATATATAATCCCGGTCGAGCACTCTTGGGAAAACAATGATTACTATTGATAATACTGCAAAGCTCTTCCATGAATTGAGCCCTGTCAGTCATTGGCATGATTATTCGAAGCTTTCTTCTCAACCGGGCGCTGATAGCTCAGAGGTAGAATCTCCGACTGATGCCAAAGTCGGGTTTCGATCCCAGCTTGAGACAATCGGATATCTAGCCACACTGATGAGTTGTGATACAGCGAAACAGTCTGTCTGTGGATGACATTATATACGCGGGTCTTGGGAGGAAGCGCGAATTTGTAAACTACTATTGCTAAAGATTAAGAACCTAAAACTTAGCCTTCCTCTCAACCAGATAGCTCAGGGGTAGAATCGGATGTCTAGCCATACTGATGAGTTTTGAGTCTGTCTGTGGATGACATTATATATATATATATATATATATATATATATATATATTAGAGCAATGTTTATCAGTGAGGATTGCATTAGAATTCATTTGTATTTTTTCCTGTAATGGAATTATTTACAATAAAATATATAATAAATCATTTCTATTGTCTTTATATTATACACATGTTAACATGCAGTACAGAAGTTCCTTGACATTTTCAACCACCTGAAGATTGTGCGACTGCCGACAAATACCGCGTGCACATAAAACTTTAAATCACGGAAAACAGCGAAATGTTAAATCTCGCTGTTTTATATATTATATTCTGTATAGTGCTCACTCTCTCTCTCTCCCTCCCTCTCTATCTATCTATCTATCTATCTATCTATCTATCTATCTATCTATCTATCTATCTATATATATATATATATATATATATATAACTTTAAAACCTTAAAAGTTATTTATAATGGATATCTTTATTTGAGTAGACGTTCCTGTTATTTCAAACAGTATAATTATTTTCCTGGATACGTGGACTCGCTATTGTTTCTCGCAACGCTCCTTATATATATATATATATATATATATATATATATATATATATATATATATATATATATAGATATATATAAATATATATATATTGTTGTGGTGTCATCCCTCTAAAGCCTCTATGTTAGACTCTTCCACCTGATTAGAATTCCTTTCTTCACCACTGTTGTCGACACTGGCAATTCTTTTTTATGATTTAACATGAAGTCCGTTTCTTCGAATCCTTCGTCGACAAGATGTTGTGACCCAAGTAAATTGTTAAAGAAATAACAGCACAAGTGTTACAGATATATCATATATCAAACAGTAAGTACAGCAGAAGAGTATTACACGACTAGTGAGTGTGTGTCGGTTGACACAGCGTTCAATCTATTCGACTGTTCCCCTAAGGCCTTCTCTCCTACTAATCTTATAGTAGGCGAAAGAGTCCAACATAGACTCTTTAGATGGAGGACACCACAACACACACACACACATATTAGGTTAGTGCAAAAATAATGACGTAATAATGTCGTTTTTTGCCGTTAAAAAATACGTCAAAAAACGACATTATTACGTCATTATTTTTGCACCATGCTAATACATATATATATATATATATATATATATATATATATATATATATATATATACAGTATATCTTCATTCAAGCATTCATTCAAGCATGTTTTATTGAATAATATAAACATACTATGTTTATTTTTATTATAATCCTTTTCTAGTTCTCTAATTATTTTGTTGATGTTAAGTTGAAATTCATCAAGGTAGGGGTCGTAGTTCTTGTTAACCCAAGTACTTTCGATCTCCTCGGAGATCATCCTCAGGGGTGAATTGCGAAGACCAAATGAAATGTAACTGCGATCGTTATGATGGTGATTTTTGTAAACAGGCATGAACAAGCTCTTATAATTATTTTAAAATCAGCCGTTGTAGATTTGACGTTTTTGGGGTTTTTTTGCAAACGAGCATCCACAATGTAAGGGAGCTAACCAGAGATAGTTAAAATGCAAAAATGGCTTTAAATGGTAGTCAAATACATTTTAAAGCATTGCCACTCCACTCATAATAAATTTTGTTCAGTGTTGGTTGGTTGCCTTTAATAGAGAAGGCCTCGAAAAATTGAAGTCTTTGTTTATTATCTTTATTGGTTTTGTCTACAAGTATTTTCCTGTATTGTGAAGGTGGACAGGAATGTGTCTTTAAATGTTGTACGATAGAACCTTGTGGCACCATTTAACGAGGCAGAAAGGGAAAAGAAAGAAAAGAGGAAAAGAACAGGCATTTGATAAGCAAGAACACACACACAGGGCTAAGAGACAATGGATAAAAGCATATTTTGATAAGTAACAAATGGCGAAAGAGTGTCATTACAATGACAGGGAAATTCTGAGTAAAAAGAAAGGGAAGGAAAGAAAGAATCAGATATGTTTTGGCATTGGCTGTGTTATCTAAGGATATGAAAACAAACTATTGGTACGGGAAGACATCTTATTATCAACTACAGACCGGCTGGCCAAAGAAAAAAAATTCAAATGAAAATGTTAATTCGATAAGTGACGAAAAACAGGCAACTAAAGGGACTTTGGACAGATATAAAATGATGTTATCAGAAATATGTACCGAAGGAAAATGAATGGGATCCTAGAAGTGTTTTTTTTTTTTCTTTCTTCGAGGCGACAGACTGACTGGAACTTTGGAGATGTTTCTTTTTGAGACCGTGTTAAGAAGACCACCCATTCTGATAATTAGCGATAAAATACCTGACGTAAACCACGTGTAGAACAAGAGTTATGACCGCCATTGTCATATTGTCCCGTTCGCAACCAGAGAAATGATAACGGAAAGAGAAGAGATAATTTTTTTTTAGTTAAGCAAGATATTTTTATTTCTCTTCCTGAAACAAAGCCGCGGATTCGTCCACGCCGACTAAGACATCATTGGTCGAGTGGTGATCACGTGACGCACGAAGGAGGCGGTTGCAGCCCATCTGGAGGATGAGTAAGAGAGGTTGCTACGAAGATGTGGGGAGGGCAGTTCACGCCCCTCTGAAGTATGATGAGAAGGTGGGAGTGAGGAAAGGTTCCCAAAAATGGAAAAAGGTGGAAATTCCTAACCAGAGAGGTGGATATGTATTTAGAATTATCGAGGACCCCCCCCCCGGCGCCGACAAACTCACCCCGTTTTTGGTCGGCGCCCATATAAACGAAGCCACAACGAGCAGAGTTAAGTTGAGTTCCAGCAGTTCCCAGAGTCAGTCTTCAGTTGAAGCAAGCCTCGCAGATAGCTGACCAAGATTCACGCACATTCCGGACCTCTCTTCAACCCAAGAACAATTATTTTGAAGAGCGACTTAGATCCAGATCACCGAAATAAGTTTTTTTGACTTTCGTCCAAAGACCGACCGAAACACCAATTTCTTAGAGAGCAGACAACTTGAAGTGTTAAAACTTGCCTAGCGGAAAACGACGTGTCACAATCCATAGAACGGGTCGGGAGATAGATGTAGTCCTATGTATCGAACAACTAGACATAAAGTTTGTTACCTTTTTCTTTGATACTTTGAACTTTTGAGTTTTCATTTATTGTCTTTTATGCATATTTGTGTGGTATCACCCTCGTTGAACTCGGTTTGCAGTACGGCTCCGACGACTGATTGATTTCCTCTGCCTAGATCAATTCACAACGTGGGTAGGCAGACTGGGAATCAAAGTAGTTACTTCGGTAACCAGGCGTTGGAAGCGAGTTGGGAACGACGAGGCTGATATCAAATCTAACCAGATCCCCACCCGAATCACCAAAAGGTTAGAACGTCACATTTGGAGCAGCGAGGAGCGAACGGAGCAGCGAGGAGCGAACGGCTGGCGCCGCGGCGAGGACGTCACAATTGGTGCTGTTTAGGGACGTCACAGTTGGTGCCGTGGTAGACTAGGATAGAACGTCACGGTTTACGCTGCGACCAGGGGACGACGTCACACCTTATCCGACTCACGGAGTGTAAGATAATGCAGTGGTCGTTATATATATATATATATATATATATATATATATATATATATATATATATATATATTAATTGATTTAAAATATGTTTTTTCGCTACACAGTTCTAACCATGATTCAAAAATGGAAGCTAAAAGCTCATAATTTAATTTTGTAATTAAATTAAAAACATTAGTTCCATTTCATCCTCAAGCAAATTTTGGAGTAACTTTTAAAATTACTAGATTTTAAAGACACAGCAAAAATCATAATTCACGTTCCAAGGTTACAGATAAATCCACTTCCACTAGACAAGGGGTGTCTGTGTGTTCATTATGTCTGTATTTTGATGTATCCATTATTAGTTACGTTTTGGTAGGGGGTAGGGATGTATTTTTCAATGAAATCTAACATCCGTTAAATGCATGTCGTCTGGATGTTTTA
>OZ010574.1:89898420-89950920 GCA_963932145.1 Acanthosepion lycidas
CCTCACTGCCAGTAATTCCGAAAGACTGTACTCTTTATACATACACACATCTTTACAGAAGCACATATGACAACGCCTAGAAAGATTTCGTGAGGTAGTCTCGCACGCCACTGCGAGTGTAATGGGATCGATCCTACACCGATACTTACAGTTACACGCCCGACAAAGCAAAGGTTAGGAACATTTCACAGTATATAAACAGACGAACCTGAGTTTTTTTTTTCCACAACACCAAAGTAACAATGATAGAGTGGATATCAGACCAGGTAGTTACTTACTTCAGGCCAACTCATGGTGCAACTGAAGGCCACAACTGGAGGCTTATTTGTGGAGCGACGAGGGTTGAAATAGGCCTCCAGTTCTGGTTCTTTTTGTACCATGAGTTGCTCTGAAGTATAGAACGCTATGTATCAAACTCGAAAATAAAATTAAGAACCCATATCAATAGATGTCAGTAAAAAGCAAGAATAACAAGTTTTTTTTTTAAGCGTTTCACCCCAAGCAAGGCGGTAAGCCACTAGGACGCAAGGGGTTACAGAAGATTTGGAGCAAGATCAGATAGGAGAGATAGAGGAAAGGATGAGGAGAAGGATAGTGGATAGATCAAGGCAACTGAAGATGTCGATTGACATTACATTTGAATAGTTGGAGATTATATCTCTCAGGGAAACTGAAATAGGGAAGGGAGTTCCACAGGCGAGAGGTGCGAGGTATGAAGCTATTGGAGTAGAAGAGACGGCTACATTTAGTAGTTTCGACAGTGAAAAGGGTGAGAGCGGGATGCCAGCCTCGTAGGGCGCTTGAATTCATGAAGTCTGGGAACCAGTGAAAGCAGCTCCTCGGAACAATTGCCATGAAAGTATTTGTAAAAAAGACAGAGAGAGGCGACGTCGCGTCTGTGAGAGAGCGACTGTAGACGAGATGCCAGAACAGGGCCAATTATATTACATATCCGCCTTGTTGATTTGTAGATCTGAAGGATAACTACAAGAAGACAATTTATACTTATCAATCGATGAGACCGATCTTTTAGACAAGATACTTAATTAAAAGCAATAACTCTTGGATAAGATAGCAATAGAAAGCAAGAAGAAATGGCCGTTAAACGTCAAAAGACAGACTGCATAGTTACTAGCAAAAGAGACAACCCACGTTTATTCTACGTATTGGGGACATCAAAAGCAAGTAAGTACAGAAATTTATGTATCTGTGTAGTGTAGGAAGAAATGATGGAAAATATTATATTAGGTTGGTGCAAAAATAATGACGTAATAATGACATTATTACGTCATTATTTTTGCACCAAACCTAATACAAAAATCTGAAAGTGGACAGTAACAGGAGGAAAAGTATGTTCTAGAAACTAAGCAAAGTATTCGACATAAGAAAATATATTCAGGTACGTGCTTAATTGATATGTAATATCTACAGTGCAACCCGGATATAAGAGAGTTGTCGGGACCGGAGACGAAGTCTCTTATATCCGGGTTTATCTTATATCCGGGTTTTGGTCTATTTTGTTTAGGTAAGTATGGCTCTAATTTGGGACCAGAGAAAATCTCTCTTATATCCGGGTCTCTTATATCCAGGTTACACTGTAGTTTCCTCTATGGCAGTTAATGCTGAACAGTTTCTCCACAGATAAAAAGAGACGTGAAAAATGGCATCTCTGTCGTTTTACCGCCAGATTCTGACAAGACCAAGGACAGCATATGAAAAAAATCTGAAGGAAAATAAGAACAAGAAGGAAACTTATACTTACAATCAAAAAGAACTGAAGTTTACCTGAACTCTACACGAAGGTAGGCTGTAACGCAAGGTCCTTTTCTCAGCCTCTCTTTCTCACACACTCTCTCACTACTGATTTCTCAAACTCTCTTTCTATTCCTCTCTCACACTCACCCTCTTCTTTTTTCTTTTTTTGTCTCATCCCACTCTTTTTCTCATACTCTTATTCTCGCTCTCACTCTTTTATGGTACACATAAAACGCACTTTACAGAAAAGTTCAGAGCAGATAACATTAGAAAGATTTTAGAGTCCCATGAAAGTAAGTGGATACAACGTCTAAAAACAAAATATCCAGCCGGGCTAAACCATAAATTTAACAATATATAACTCAACAAATCAAAACCTACCCACATTTCTCACCCACACAAGACAGACATGCTTACGGAGGTGTTGAGGCCTGCGCAATCACATTTTTTTAATTTTTATCGATTTTCTTTGTATATTCCCTTCTTACCAAAACACTGCCCTATACACACGTGGACATTCCATCCCTTTCTCTCTCTCTCTCTCTCTCTCCATTCCTCTCTTTCCCTTTCTCTTTCTCTCACCATTTCTATCTCTCCCTTTTTCTCTCTCTCTCTCTCTTTCATGTATGCTCAACAATATACACATATTTTTACCATTATTTTAGTACGCACAAGGCACATGAATAGAATAATTAGTTATAATGCCACTCACTCCACCAGACCATTTCCGAGGGGCCATTACGTTAGTTTTTTTTTTTCTATTTCACGACATGAAACTTTCAGAGCTACATTTTAAACAGGCTTGATTACATATAAATACAAGCACACATAACGTAATCTTCGACTCAATCTTCCGAACATTTATCATATATATGCACACTATGCCAGAAACAATATGTAGGAAAATCTGAATGGCCCTTTCACTACAGAATTAATAATTATCGTAATCGAATTAAGTTGACTCCCCATGAAAAATTATTACCTGTAGAACAACATTTCCGCCTGGAAAAACACGATTTCAAAACCCATGCCAAATTCACTATAATTGAGAGAATAGAAAAGTTCAGAGCAGATAACATTAGAAAGATTTTAGAGTCCCATGAAAGTAAGTGGATACAACGTCTAAAAACAAAATATCCAGCCGGGCTATATCATAAATTTAACAATACAGATAGTAGCAATATATAACTCAACAAATCAAAACCTACCCACATTTCTCACCCACACAAGACAGACATGCTTACGGAGGTGTTCAGGCCTCTCACTTATACACTTATACAACACCCACACGAATATACACACTTACACACATCATACTCACTCACTCCCTAATGAGCCAAATGATAACACCCACCCACAGCAATACACACGCTTACACATATCATACTCACTCACTCCCTAAGATATATATATATATATATATATATATATATATATGCGTGTGTGTGTGTATAATATAATTTTTCTACATAATCCCTTATAATACACTTGTCAATACACTTAACTCATTGGTTTAGCAGAAGGTACATAGATCAAGCATTATACAGTGAAACTTTCCGATCAAATTTCAACTCGTAACTATGCCAGGCTGCAGACTTATTGTTACACCCTCCTGATATTATTGAACTCACATTCCTTCTTTTCTTTCTTTCTTTCTTTCTCGTAGAAACGCAACACTATTCTCACACAAACTTATAAAGTAACTAACACGTGCGTATTATACACAGACAGACGCTTAAGCCTAGCTGGTCTCCCTCAACTCTCCATGCATCCACCCTACACTGTCGATGTCCATCCACACTTGGTGTCTAATTTTGCTCAGCTTTCGCCTTCTGTTTCAATTCCTTACGGCTGACATAGACCACCTGAAACACAGCTGTGTCCACAGTGCTGCTGACTCCCTGTCCTGACCAAGCCGCCGTGTCAGCAAGAGCGGGACTGGGCCTTGAAGGATTGTCAGCCTACTAACAGCGTGTCTACACTAACATACACGTTCAGAGCGTGGCGAGGAGCGCACACAAACAGCCGGGAAAGGGTGGGACAAGATTATTACTGGGGATCGCCACGACACCTCGCCCCAAAATACCCTCTCACACACATAGGCAGGTACGAGATCCTGTTCAAATGTTTGGAAAAGTTGACCATAAAATGAGAAATGACGTAACACAACGCGTTTAGTAGTCGCTTTCCTGCACACCGGCTCACGAAGGATATCATTTTTTTTATTTCGTGCGACATTAGCGTCGCAAACGGCATAATATGAATTCCATGCGTTGCGCCATATTCGTTTAGAAATATTTCAACTTTCAGCTGTATAGTCGCTTTATTAGAGCAATGGTTAAAATGGCTACCAGCGAATTAAGCATGTAGGACTTAGCGATGACCCTCCTCCTTCGAATATTCGAGATTGGCGCTACAGAATCACAAAGAAATTTGACAAGTAACAGAATCCTCATCACTTCAGAATTTTCAACGGCAAAAAATAGATATCACAAGTAACTCGAAAAAAAAAATAACGACATACTCAAGATGACTTAAAAAAAAGTGGTTAGAAAGGAGAGAGCGTTAACATGTCCTCGTCATCGTTGTCGGAAGTCATTGTCGAGTATTGAGGTGCACATCGACATTTCCTTCTGTGTGAAATGAGTCCTATGCTAGATCTGAAGAGACGTCCACAGCCACCGCGTGGTAGGATAGGAGAGTTCAGTGGATGGAGAGCTCTGACTTTTCTTTGGGCTCTCTTCGTCTATTCTTTTTGTTTGTTTTTTGTTTTGTGAACTGCTCTTCTCCAATTGGTTCTTTAGACGTGAAAAGATGTAAAGTCTTTGAGCATGAAAGCCTTGCCTGCGAATTGTTTGAGGTAGTTCATGGGTCGCCACTCCGTTGTATACAGACTTCAAACCAGGCTTGACAAGCAGGTTCATGATAACAGCTTGCACCAAGCTGCCAACTTGTTCTCCTACATAGAACGTCGTCTTAACCGACTAATCGCCGAGCGTCGGATCTTGCTTAGCCTGGTCCTTTTCCTGGATCCTTACCGCCATGGATGACCCTACTAGCAGACGGAACTACCGACGACATTGCATTCATGTTCCTCGTGACGCGCATGCTCCACCACTACGACACACTATATACACATTTTATACATTATATATATTTCGTAAAATATATCTATTGGATGCTTTGGTAAAAATCATCAGTGATGTTTCTAGCCGAGTTTCATTGGGGGTTTCGGGTCTTTCAACATTATAACCCATTCTCCGTGGTGCCCCAGCCGATACTGATCGAGTATCGACTTGTGTATCTTCCGTTAGCTACCATTTTTTCCATCGTTGGCGGAACGTGTTGCCGAATATTAGCGTGCACATCGACATTTCCTTCTGTGTGAAATGAGTCCTATGCTAGATCTGAAGAGACGTCCACAGCCACCGCGTGGTAGGATAGGAGAGTTCAGGGGATGGAGAGCTCTGACTTTTCTTTCGGCTCTCTTCGTCTCTTCTATTCGTCTACTGGTGTTTTCAAAGGATGTCGTTTTTTCTCGTGGATTACTCTTCTCCAGTTGTTTCTTTCTGCAGCTTCCGTCTGTCAATTAACTTGATCGATTTCTGTCCTCTGCAAGTTGTTTTTGAGCTGATCCTTAAATCGACGACGTTGTACCACGAATTGGTCTTTTGCCAGATGCGAACGCGGAGAAGAGAATTTGTTTAGGTTGGCAGATGTATGGCATTCGACCAAGGTGTCGGCCCATCGAACATATATTGGACTTGAGAATCGTATTTTCAAGAAAAATTGTTTTAATCGAAAAATATAAATTTCAACCGAAAGTAGCAGAAGCTACTCGGTCAATGAATGCCGAATGTTTCCTTATAAGGAAACGGCTAATATTAACATTAACAATAGAGATGGGTAAAATAGATAGTAAAGTTTGATTCAAGTTCAAGGTCAATGAAAAAAGAATATATATATAAATTGATTTCCTAAGCGTATGTGTGTGTATATATATATATATATATATATATATATATATATATATATATATATATATATATATATATATATATATATATATATATATATATATATATATATATATATATATATATATATATATATATATATATATATATATATATATATATATATATATATACACACACACATACACATATATATACACATATATACACGCGTGGTGTAATCGTTAGCAAGCTTGTCTCGATAAACGTTTATGGCTGAATAGTGTGTTCGATCCTCACTGGATGCCCCATCCTTACGCCACATCTAACACATGTAAGCTAAGCTTAGACAATTTTCTTGTATATCCCGTGTCCTTTCGATACTTTTGGGATGATAGCTCTTCACAATTTCCTGGCCTTTGTAGCTCGTTTATATATATATATATATATATATATATATATATATATATATATATATATATATATATATATATATATATATATATATATATATATATATATATATATATAACTGGACTCCCCCGTCGTTTTCGAGTGCAGTAACTCTGTTCTAACAGTCACTACTATCCACGCATATGATTTGTTTACAGTGCTGAAGGGGATTAGAGTTCTATAGAAACAAACACACTTTTTGAAAGAGCCGAATACAGAGAAAATGGTAGTGCGTCACAAGGTCCCCAAACGATTTATCCTTCTCATAGGCTGATTGCCATCCTAGGCCAAAGAACGTAGTCTGACTTGCTATTTACCAAAAGATGGGGGGGGATCATACTTTCCCCAAGTGTGCTTTCACGTAAGTGAATAAAAAGAACTTAACTATAATTCTAATTGATCTCTCCGGTTTTTTCAATCCATTACTCTAGTGTGACTCCCAAATATAGGTATATAAAATCATGAAAAGGAGTAATAACCATGATATACTTACATGGTCATACACACACACATATACAAAGAGAAAAACATTAATACCACATCAATAACTAGCGCATAAATTAATTTTTAATTTAGTATAAAAATAGTGAAAATGAGAAAATCCACAGTCAATTGCTGATAGCTCCTGACGATTGGACAGAACGATTACAGAATAGTTCGTCTACCAATCTCTGGATTCGAGATGGTAAATATAAGATCAATAAGCTAAACGACAAATTTTATTTCTGTGAATTGGGATTAAATATGGTTTAGAAATCGACAGAATAATAGGATAAAGAACATATAGGAATCGTTTATAAATTTAACTCACGGGGTCTATTTGACCAATGAAAAACAAACAACGTAAAAATAAAAATAAAAATACCAGATTTTCTTTGTCCTTCCATATTTCATTTCTGATGAAGCTTAAATAAAAGCGAAACGTGTTAATTTTTTTTTTTTAAGCATTTCACCCCAAGCAAGGCGGGAAGCCACTAGGACGCAAGGGGTTACAGAAAATTTAGAGCAAGGTCAGATAGGAGTGATAGAAGAAAGGATGAGGGTAGTGGATAGATCAAGGCAACTGGAGATGTCGATTGACATTACACTTGAATAGCTGGAGATTATAGCTCACAGGGAAACAGTAATAGGGAAGGGAGTTCCACAGGCGAGAGGTGCGAGACGTGAAGCTATTAGAGTAGAAGAGACGGCTAGATTTAGGAGTTTCGACAGTGAAGGGGTGAGAGCGGGATGCCAGCCTCGTATGGCGCTTGAACTCATGGCGTCTGGGAACCAGCGAATACAGCTCCTCGGAGCAATTTCCATGGAAGTATTTGTAGAACAGACAGAGGGAGGCGACGGCGCGTCTGTGAGAAAGTGACTGTAGATGAGACGCCAGGGCAGGGCCAATTACATTGCATATCCGCCTCTGGAGCCTATCAAGAACCCCGAGGCAAACAGAAGGGGCACCAGACCATATATGGCAGCAATACTCCATGCAAGGGCGAATTGTTGTTTTGTAGATCTGGAGGATCGACTCCGGGGAGAAAAACTTCCTGGCGCGGCTCAGGGAGCCAACTTTCCTTGCAGTGGACGAGGCAATTGACTCAATGTATTTATTCCATCTCAGGTCAGCAGTCAACGTGAGACCGAGAAGCCGCAGAGAGTTGCTCTCGAGAAGTTGAGCGTCAGACATTCTAATGGAGGGAAGGGAAGGACCTCTGTGGTGATTAATAGAGAGCAGTTTTGTCTTGGAAGCGTTGAAGTTGACCAGCCAATTCGTGCCCCAGTTCACAATCGATTGGAGGCCCTTTTCGAGATAAACGTTTTCTATTTGTTCCTTATCCTATCCTATCACACACAAACACACACGCACACACATACACACACACACACACACACACACACACACATATATATATATATATATATATATATATATAAGTGTGTATGTGTGTGTGTGTGTGTGTGTGTGTGCGTCTCTATGTGTGTCTGTGTATTTTAAAAAAATGATTAAGTGATTAATTTTTTTTTTCATCACATATTCTGACCACAGCCGGACTTTCTAAACTGGTCAACTTGATCCCACAATTTTGGCTACAACTTGCCACACGCAAGTTTCCCCTTCCCCAATCTATAAATCTCTTCATCTATGTACACAATCTCACTCCTCCCCCGACTCACACTAGTAATAATAGAAACGCCTAACGTTTTTACACCGATCAAAATTTAAAATTTAAGTTTATTTTCATAAAAAGTTTCGCACATTGATGAATCAGACAGAGATGGGATTTTTGCTAAGAATACGATTTCCACTGGAAAATACTCCATCTACAAAATCATCTGTTGGTGAGTAATTCTCATTTCTCTGTTTATTTCTCCGTCTGTTGATAAAGGACACAGGTGTGTTCGAAAATTCCGAACTTAAAAACTTTCTTTCCCTGCTTCATTTTTGGTACCCTTCCGTTTGTCCTTGTTTTATTAAATAACCTATCCATTATATATATATATATATATATATATATATATATATATATATATATATATATATATATAAATGGACATAAGAATCAATACTGCGTGAATTCTGCCAGTTTAACTTCTCAAAGCGATCTTCATACCATGTTTGAAGTGATGTTCAGTATTACAACATTACTAGATGTGTACGAATTGCTTCGGCTTTATGTCTTAATTTACTATCAAATTTATTTTTTTACAGTAGGTCAAATATGTCACCAAAATGTATTATTTATATTGGCGGAAATAAAGCGATTAATAATTGTAAATTTTTCTTATTTGCTTCTTACTTATTAGCAATTCGCGTCTTAAACTGAGTGAATGACGATAATTGTGTGGGTAAATGTCATCAGTTCAAATTTACAATGATTAATCGGAAAAAAATAAGGAAATAATCTAGGCGTTTAATACTTTTAGCTATATTCAAATATACATATATATGTATGCATGTGCGCCAGTGTGTGTGAAGTGTATCTGTGTGTACATGTACATACAATATATTTCGTATATATATATATATATATATATATATATATTTCATGTATATATATATATATATATATATATATATATATATATATATATATATATATATATATATGTATGTTATGGGTCCTTACCTATACCTTCAGAATGAACTCTTCCTAACACTATGTATAATACGGCTCTCAAGAGAGAGGGACGAATTGAGTCGAGCTGATAGTAATTCACTCCCAACTAGACTGACAGTCATACTGACACTTTCCACATCTTGTATTATTATTTCGTGTAATATACCTTCATTATTTCTACTCTTGTGTTCGTGTTTTTCTTCCTTGGTCCTAACCTGGACCATAACAGTGTTTTTTTTTTTCGGTGGGGGGGTTGTTATGTTTTTTTTTTTTGTTTGTTTTTTGCTTTTTGTTAGGTGGGGATAGACAGTATTTCATTTAACAGTTTGCGTAATCGCTAAAACTTTATAATAGTAATCTTACTGTCATGGGTCCTTACCTATAACTACAAAATGAACTCTTCCTAACACTATGTATACTACGCCTCTCAAGAGAGAGGGACGAATCGAGTGGAGCCGATAGTAGTTCACTCCAAACCAGACTGACAGTCATACTAACACCTTCCACATCTTGTATTATTATTTCGTGTAATATACCTTCATTATTTCTACTCTTGTGTTCGTGTTGTTCTTCCTTGGTCCTAACCTGGACCAGAACAATATCATAAAACATATCTCTTTTCTCAGAAAACTACTGATAATACTGTGCAACATATATATATATATATATATATATATATATGTGTGTGTGTGGGGGGGGGGTAATGGTTATCTAGTGATCTGTGTGGATAATTCCAAAGAGAATATAATCCAGAGAGCTCAATGTGAAAATAGAGAAAACATAAATTATTATTAAGAAAAAAGACAAATTTAAGAATACATGCCGGTCATAATTTATTTCCTTAGAATCGAAATTTCGATCTTAATTCATGAGACGATGTATTCCCATACACTTAAATGGATAACATATTTCCAGGTTACAAAAAAGATTTTATATTATTGATTTTTAATTTAAGCACACATTTGTCAAATATATATATAAATAAATATATATATATATATATATATATATATATATATATATATATATATATATATATATATATATAAATAAATAATATATATATATATATATATATATATATATATATATATATATATAATACACCACGCCGACAGTACCAGTTTCATGCACTATTATCAGGTATTATGCATATCTATTATTATTAATATATGCTAAATACCTGTTTTATTATGGATTGAGCACTGTTTTAAAAGATATATATATATATATATATATATATATATATATATATATATATATATATATATATAAGTGAACATAGAAGTCAACACTTAGAGGCGGCAGTCTGTTTCATGCTATATGCAATCGTCAGGCGTCAATCGTTTTATATTTACACACGCTCTATCTCTGATATTGAGCACTTTATTCCATAAATATAGCACACCTTAAGACTATATTTCTTTATATATATATATATATATATATATATATATATATATATATATATATATATATATATATTTTAAATAATAAACGCAGCGTCTACTCAAATACAGGTATCCACCAAAATTAAAAGTAATAAAAAAATATGTCAGATTAAAAATAAAATCCATTAATTCTTTAGAAATTGCTTTGTTTACGTTTCGGATAAGAAACTGAGTAGATATGCGTTTCGATTACAAATCTAAACGAGTAAGTATGCTTTAAACGCAAAATAGAACTTTCCCTTATTGTGAAGTTATTCGTACATTAATGATAAAAGACAGGTGCATTAAATAATGGTTTCTCCTGAAAAGGAGCCCAGGTTCGAATCTTCATTTAATTTTATTGACTATGGAAGTCGTTAGATGAAATAAATATTGTTTTAAAAATAAACTGAGCGTCTACTCAAATACGGGTATCCACTAAAAATAACCTTTTAATATATATATATATACCCAAAAATTCGCTTGAGGATGAAATGGATCTAATGTCTTTAATTTAATTACAAAATTAAATTAGAAGGATTTAGCTTCCATTTTTGAAACATGGTTAGAACTGTGTAGCGAAAAACATATTTTAAATCAGTTAATTTATATTAATGCTCTGTAATTTTACATTGAGCAATGTTTTGTAAAAATAAAAAATATCTATAAGAACACTGGATTATATATCTTACTGTTCTTTCTCTCTCTCTCTCTCTCTCTCTCTCTCTCTCTATATATATATATATATATATATATATATATATATATATATATATATATATATATGTGTGTGTGTGTGTGTGTGTGTGTGTGTGTGTGTGTATATATTAACGTTACACCCTAAGCAAGGCGGGAAGCCACTAGCACGCAAGGGGTTACAGTGAATTGGAGCCAGGGCAAAAAGGAGTGATAGAGGAAAAGATGAAGAGAATGATAGAGGATAGATCAAGGTAACTTGAGACGTCGATTGACATTACATTTGAATGGAGGGAGTTCCACAGGCGAGAAGAGCGAGACATGAAGCTATTGGAGTAGAAGTGACGGCTACATATAACAGTTTCGACAGTGAAAGAGTGAGAGCGAGATGCTAGCCTAGTAGAACGCTTAAACTCATGAAGTCTGGGAACCAGCGAAAGCAGCTCCGAGGAGCAGTTACCTTGAAAGTATTTGTTAAAAAAAGAGAGAGGAGGCGACGGCACATTTGTGAGAGAGCGACTGCAGACGAGATGCCAGATCAGGGCCAATTACATTGCATATCCGTCTTTGGATTTTATCAAGAACCTTGAGACAAACGTAAGGGGCTCTAGACCATATATAACAGCAATACTCCATGCAAGGGTGAATGATTGATTTGTAGATTTGAAGGATCGACTCCGGCAAGAAAAATTCCCTTGTGCAGCACAGGGAGTTGATTTTCGTTGCGGTGGACGAAGCTATTGACTCAATGTATTTGTTCCATCTCAGGTCAGCAGACAATGTGAGACCGAGCAGCCGCAGAGAGGTGCACGCGTGGAGTTGAGTGTCAGACATTCTAATGAGAGGCAGAGATGGTTCTTTCTGGTGAGTAATAGAGAGCAGTTTTGTTTTTGAAGCATTAAAGTTAATCAGCCAATTCCTGCCCCAGTCCACAACCGATTGGAGGTCCTTTTCGAGACAACCGGCTAAGTTAGTTTCGACACTAGATTTGTTTTTGAGGCAGGAGTAAATAGTAGTGTCGTCCGCATAGATGCCTACTTTGGAACTTATGACATCAGGAAGATCGTTAATGAAGATAAGGAACAGAGTAGAGTTGCCAAGAGGGCAGGGCTGCGTGGCGCTACAGGAGTCAGGGATGAAGGTAAAACATAGATCGACAAGAGAGGCCTTACCGTCCAGCTTCTAGGAAAAACGTTTGGGGAAGTCAACTATCTCCGCGAGGGATTGAGAAATTGAAAAGTTAAGGGTTTGTATGCCTGCAAGGTCAATAGATGCGTTTTTAAGCCACTTGGTTTGATGGGCGCTAAAATCACCAAACACGAATATGTGAGCAAACGCATATATATATATATATATATATATATATATATATATATATATATATATATATATAAGGCTCAAACGCTAATATTCCATAGTTATAATTTATTACATTAGAATCGAAATCACTATCCACTTCATCAGACTTCATATTTTCCGATTTCTTTTTGAATTTGTAGGTTTGATGAACTGGATCGTGATTATTATTCCAATGTAATAAATTATAACCATAGAATATTAGTGTTTGAACCTTTTATATTATATTCTTACTCTGTCCTGGACATTCGTTCTCCCTGGATTTTATCCTCTTGGAAATTTTTCTATATATATATATATATATATATATATATATATATATATATATATATTTATATAAAATATATATATTTTATATTAAACTCTTGGAAAATTATGTATATACATATATAACATATATATATATATATATATATATTAATAAAATATATATTTTATTTTATCCTCTTGGAAAAAAAAATATATATTTTATTTTATCCTCTTGGAAATTTATATTATATATATATATATATATATATATATATATATATATATATATATATATATATATATATATATATGGCATTTGACATCAATTCTTCAAGTATAATGAAGCCTGGCTTCAACTTTTGGTGCATTTGATTTTGTTTTTCTCCTATTGCTCAGTATTCTTAGATGAAAGATGTCAAATGCCAACTTACAAAAGATATATACCCTAGCCACACACACACACACACACACACACACACATATATATATATATATATATAAAAGTGAACATAGAAGTCAACACTTAAAGGCGACAGTCTGTTTCATGCTATATGCAATCGGCAGGCCACATATGCTGTTATTTTTCTCGGCTATTTATATATATACGGGTTAGTGGTGCATTGTGGGTATTCTATTATGGCGGTTATTTTACCGGAAGTCGTTTGTTTATTTATTTGGATCAAATTATATTGCTTGTTTTTATTTTTTATTTTTTTGTTTCTTATTTTATTTATTTATTTATTTATTAACGTAGTAAAAAATTGTTTTTTATCACTTATTTAACAGTTTTGTTTTGGTTTGAGGATTTAATTAAAGCTATTTGTTCATAAAATAAATATGGCACACCTTAAGACTATATATATATATATATATATTGGGGTGTAAATAAATCTGGTGAATGCATTTTAAATATGGCCGAATATGATATATAAATTTCTGTACTTCAGGATAATATTACGAAAATGGAAAAATTCTTTGTAACTGTTTACTTCCTTCTAGAACGACTTCTTCGGACCAATCAGTTCTTCTAGGACCAAATATATGTGCGTGAAAGTAAGTACAGGGCGCTGTTCGGAAGCCAACGGCATTCGTGCTAATGTAGAGATAACCCATAAGTATCGGTTAGCAATCTATCCAGAGATGGGAATTGAATAAAAATATCCATTCCTTAGTAGCTTAACCTAATAAAGAATTCACACACACTGTGAGGGAAATCTGCATGAATTTAAACGTGCTACTAGGTTGGCATTTCGGTCCCACTCTTTCACTGTCGAAACGGTTAAATATAGCTGTCTCTTCTACAGTTTATCTCGCACCTCCCGTCAGTGGAACTCCCCTTCTATCACTTGCTTCCTTGATAGCTATAATCTTCAAATATTCAAGTGTAAATATTCAATCGACCTCTGATGCCTTGACCTTGATCAATGTCCTTCTCTTTATCCTTTTCCCCAAACGCTCCTCTTTACTCTTACTCGTACTCTCTGTAACCCCTTACATGCTAGTGGCACTCCTGCCTTGCTTGGGGTCATTTGGTTAAAAAAAAAAAAAACTAATTGCAAAGATGTACTGTAATTTTTCTTTTCCCGAACTACATGAATTAAAGCGAGCTACCAGACTGGCATCCCGGCCCCACCCTTTCACTGTCAAAACGGTTCAATGTAACCGTCTCTTCTTCTCCAAACAGCTTCTTCTCCCACACTTCCCATCTGTGTTACTCCCTTCCCCTTAGTTGCTTCCTCGATAACAATAATCTTTAAATATTCAATTGCAGTGTCAACCGACATCTGACACACTGATCTTGTTCCCCGTCCCTCTAGGTATCCTTACCCCAAATACGCAACTTTACTCTTGTTCTCAATCCTCTGTAACCCCTTGCGTGCTTGTGGCACTCCCGCCTTGTTTGGGGGTGATTTGCTTACAAAAAAAGAGATCACTTGAGTTTGCTGCATTTAGAGTCAGCGTCTTCTCCCTCTTTCCTTTCAAATTATGATTTACTGGGGAGACAAACAAGATCCCCGTGACTGGGAACAGAATATTTTCAGCTATATAACAGTATGCTGCCGTAAGTTAAGCGGAGGAAATATCAACCAGCATTCATTTTCATGTTTGAAAAAGTTGCATATTTTGCAAAGTACTTATTATCACTATGCAAATGTTGGCCTAAGTGTAGGCCAACATTTGCATAGTGATTTTCAGGTGAGCTAGTCCCTACTCTCATAGAAAATAACTTTCATGCGCCATTTTGAACTATATATCTCATTATATGGTTTTGTCCATATCTATCTATCTATCTAAGTTTAATATCTCTCTCTCAATATATATATATATATATATATATATATATATATATATATATATATATATATATATACACACACACACACACACACACACACACATATATATATATATATATATATATATATATATATATATATATATATACACGCACTAATAATTTATGGTTCTTTCTTCGCAAATATTACATCTTAGCACGGAAAGATAATAAAATCCGAACGCAATAAAAACTAATCATTTTATATGACTAGACTGGGCGCGATAAAACGTTTTTTCTTAACAAGTTATTAACTTATTATTAGATAGATAGATAGATAGATAGATAGATAGATAGATAGATAGATAGATAGATAACGAAGATAGATAGATAGATAGATAACGAAGAGACAAGGATAGATAGATAACGAAGAGACAAGGATAGATAGATAACGAAGAGACAAGGATAGATAGAAAGATAGATAGATAGATAGATAGATATGGACAAAACCATATAATGCGATATATAGTTCGAAACGGCGCACGAATGTTATTTTCTATAAAAGAAGGGACCAGCTCACCTGAGAATCATTATGCAAACGCTGGCCAATACCTAAGCTAGAATACGAACCATAAGTACTTTTGTAAAATATGCAACTGCTTCAAACATGAAAGTGAATGCTGGTTGATATTTCCTCCGCTTAACTTATGGCAGCATACTGTTATATAGCTGAAAATCATTATTTTAAAGGAAAGAGGGAGAAGACGCTAACTTCAAATACAGCAGACTCAAGTGGCCTTTTTTTTTTTTTGTAAGCAAATCACCCCAAAACAAGGCGGGAGCGCCACTAGCACGCAAGGAGGTACAGAGGATTGAGAAAAAGAGTAAAGAGGCGTGTTTGAGGTAAGGATGCTGAGAAGGACGGGGAAAATGACATTACAGATGTGAAATGACATTACACTTGAATATTTGAAAATTATAGTCATCGAGGAAGCAATTAAGAGGAAGGGAGTTCCACAGACGCTTTTGAACTCTATCAAAGCTGGAGAGTGAGGGTCTGCGCAGCTCCTGTCCAAATATGACAACAGTACTCCATTTTGGGCCTGATTTTGATTTATGATTCTTTCTTCGCAAATATTAAATCTTAGCACGGAAAGATAATAAAATCCGAAGGCAATAAAAACTAAGCAAGATAGCAGGAGGGGGTCAAATATTTACTGCAGCGCTAAATAGAGCCGACTATTTTACCCGCATCCTTAGCAACGGATCATATGTACTAGTTCCATTTGAGGTCCGGCGTGAGTTTGAGGCCCAACAGTCTTCAAGCGTTGGTGCTTCCCGAAGGGTTCTCCGTTCATCCAGATTGGTCGCAGTTTTGGATCAGATCGGTGATGATGGAATGTAACTACTTTGGTCTTTGAGACTTTGAATGTAACCAGCAAGTTTTTACCGCATTGGTTACTTTGTGCAAGATCGGAAGGGATATCAGTCTCTGACAATTGATAGAGGTGCGCCCATATACATTGATTTTCCAAGCGTAGCTTAGATATGGCACAAGGCCTAAAGTAGGGGGGTACCCAGTGAGGATCGAACACACTACTCAGTCGTAATTGTTCTAGCGAGACAAGCTTGCTAACCATTACACCGCCTCGAGGTGCCCAAGGTGCGCCCATATATAGTCGTATCATCGGCATAGATGTTTACAAATAATCTGAGTATATTCTTAGGCAGATCATTTATGTGACCTCGGGAGACGTTCTGAGTTGATCTCTACGGCTTCGTGGGTACTGACCATTGATAACTTCCTTCAGGAACCTACCTGTTAGGAAGGATTTTATGATCGAGAAGACCCTTTCAGTGACTCCATAACTGGACAGCTTGTGTAGTGAGCCCTTGTGCCACACCTTGTCGAAGACCTTTGAAATATACAGTGCTATGGTACTCGATGTGTGTTTCTCGTCAAGACCCTCACTGATTCTGTGAGTGATGTTAATTAGGACATCGGCAGTGGATCGGGTCGACCAAAACCGATACTGCTCGTCGCTGAAGAATTTGTCCTTTTCTAAATGCTTAAAGAGATTGATTATGGCCTCAAAGAGCTTGCTGATGTTACTATTATCTAGGTACCGCCACTTTTTCGGCATAAATTATCGATACCTAAGTTTAAAATGCATTTTTTAAAATGAAAAAATATGCTTGAAGATTTCATTTTAGCTTTACTTGAAAGTTGAATCATTAAATTTATTATCTCCATTAAATAAACAATTCTAGTATATTTCAGATAGAAACTATATACATTGGAATGTCAAATTTAATTTCAAATTTTTAAATTTTCTTAAAAACCGCCATTTTCTTAATTTTAAGAAATTTGTAAACAAACACAAATTTATCGATTTTAAAAATATTTAAAAAAATTTCTGACACGTCATTTTAGTAAAATTAGAAAATTTAATGTTATTTTTAAAAAAGATATTACTTAATTATAGCATAAAAAAGAAATATACAACGAATGATTAACGATTGGTACCGTAATTTTGATCCGATACTTGATCTATGTGTTGATTGACAAGTGATGACAGCTACTACGGATGACCATAAATGAAAATTACTAGAAATCTGAGTGAACCCTTTTATTTTTAGTTTTACTTTTATGTTTATTTATTAGAATAAAGGGACAAAACTCTTTTTATAATAATGGCAATTTCAGTCTACCGGACATGGAAATAAGGAACGTATTAAGTAGAAAAATACAACATAAAAAATTATTTGAAAAAAAATTGGAATCACTGAATTTATTAAACTTTGCAATTTTGAACTCGTAAATTTTGTTTCTACTTAATTACTAATTATCACAAGGAAATAGGCTAATACAGAGTTTTGCACGATTTTTAAACTATTATAAATTATTATAATTAAAATGTAAAACAAATAAAAAATTCTTGTAAAATTTAATTATTCATCAGAAAAGTTTATTTCTTCAGGCAATAATGACTTTAATATTACTTATTTACAAAAGCAATTAAAAGCTTTTCTAATTAAGTAATATCATAGTTTTATTGGATTCATTATTTTTCACTTCAGAGCAGATTTTCAGTTAGTTAGCACAAAGTTGAAAAAAAAAAGTAGGTGATTTACCATCTCTAATGACTTTTACTTTAATCAAAAAAAAATTGTAAGGAAATAAAAAGGTTTTGAAGGAAATTTCAGGATAATAAGTAAGTGGGGTGTAACATATTTTAAAAAAAAATATTTGTTACCAAAATTTACTAAAAAGAAATATTTCAAAAATAATTTCATTCATTTGTGAATAAGTCCCGAAAATTTCATTAAAATCGGACAATTACTTTAATTTTACAAGAATTTCCAAATCAGTCTGTTTTCAACGGGAAAAAAGCGCAAAAAAACAATGTTATTTTAACAGCACCGCGATGACGTAAAAAAAAGAACATTTTAACCAAAATTTCGAGCGTCTTAGAAAATATTAAAAAATTTCAAAATATACTTAAAAAATACTTTGGTCTTTCATCTTAATAATAACATAAACATTTTGACGATAAAACTTTATTTTCGTTAAGTTTGTGGCATTTTTTTTATTACGCTATGCTGTTTTCCCGCGAAAAAGTGGAGGTACCTACTATTATCATTATTATTGTTGTTGTTTTTGTTGTTATTAGTATTATTACTGAAGGATCAAAACGCCAAAAATTGTATCAGGGTACGAATATAAGAAGCCTACTGTACTCATCATGACACCCAGTTTGATAAAAGTTTATCAGGCGCAACATGATGATACGTTATCGATCCTCCAGATCTACAAATCAACAATTCGCCCTTGCATGGAGTATTGCTTCCATATATGGTCTGGAGCCCCTTCTGTTTGCCTCGGGGTTCTTGATAGGCTCCAGAGGCGGATATGCAATATAATTGGCCCTGCTCTGGCACCTCGTCTACAGTCACTTTCTCACAGACGAGCTGTCACCTCTCTCTGTCTGTTCTACAAATACATGGTAATTGCTCCGAGGTTCCCAGATTTCATGCGCCCAACGAGGCTGGCATCCCGCTCTCACCCCTTCACTGTTAAAACTCCTAAATGTAGCCGTCTCTTCTACTCCAATAGCTTCATGTCTCGCACCTCTCGCCTGTGTAACTCCCTTCCCTATTCCAGTTTTCCCTGAGAGCTATAATCTCCAACTATTCAAATGTAATGTCAATCGACATCTCCAGTTGCCTTGATCTATCCACTATCCTTCTCCTCATCCTTTCCTCTATCACTCCTATCTGATCTTGCTCTAAATTTTCTGTAACCCCTTGCGTCCTAGTGGCTTCCCGCCTTCCTCGGGGTGAAACGCTTAAAAAAAAAAAAGAAAAAAAAAGCGCATGGGGGTCCAGTTTGAAATAACTTCAGGACGAGTAGCCAAGTCTACTTACACGTTATTCGAATGAATGTCCCCCAAATGTCTAGGTATGATTCCCAAGTCGCCTTGGTGTCTTAATCCTTCAAAATTTAAAAAAAAAAAAAATCAATGAACATCAAAATCCTCTAGATACCCGGCCATGATGCTTCATCTACAAGGTTCCTGAATAGTGCATCAGATCGTAGGGCTCATGTGCAAACTGGTTAATGTCATGCAAATGATAAGCAAATCTGTGGTACTATTCTTTTCTGATCAAGTAAGGTGATAAAACCCATTAGGATGTAAGGCTTACTTAGAGTGAAAAGAACACAGAGAACAATAAAGAAAAACAACATTAAAAGAGTCAGATGTCGACGGACATTGCATTTAAATTTTTGAAGATAGTAGTTGACAAGAAAGCAGGAAGCCGGAAGTGAGAATAAACTATTAGCATAGAAATTACGGTTAGTTACTACTCGCTATTTCAACAGCGAAATTATTAGACCAATTGTTATGGTGTTGGACCATAATAGATAACTCGTACTCGGATATAAGATTTAATAATATATTCTGGGTAAAAGAAGTACATCAGTAAACATGGACAGGAGAGTACTTTCTCTCACTGGTGGCTTCTTCCCAACTCGTAGTTGGTAGCCACATTATAGAAGTGTGGAAGAGTCCATTTGTAGGTAGGTTAGGTTCCCACAATACCAATCTGCCAATCTAGTACTGCGTTTAAACTGGTGACGTCGAGATGCTAATGTGAAAAGCTCAACAGAACAATTACCATGAAAATATTTATAGAATAAAGCTATGTTATGTCGGTGTGAAACTAACTGAAGCCGATATGCCAGGCCAGGACCGATAATGACACAGATTCTTCTTTGGATTTTTTCAAGAATCTCTAGATATAAAATAGACGCACCAGACCAGATGTAGCAGCAATGTTGGATCCATGAATGAATGAATGAAAGAATTATAAATATGCAACATAGATTCTAGCGAGAAATATTGTCTGGCCTGGTATAGTAAACCGACTTTACTAGCAGCAGACTTGGAAGATGATTTAATGCAATCATTGCACTTCATACCAGTGGGAAGCGTGAGAAAGCAATTGCTCTCCTGGAGGTTAGCATCAGCCATGCTGATGAAAGGCAAACACAGACGCTCCAGAACAGAATATTTACTATAGCCCATCTTACTCACCAAAACAAAACATATACATGTTGACACATTACTTCAGTTAAGACATTAGGTTGGTGCAAAAATAATGTCGTTTTCTCACATATGTTACTATGTGAGAAAACGATATTATTTTTGCACCAGCCTAATAGAAAAAAATCATAGGCGCCATGACCGGTGTATTATTATTATTATTATTATTATTATTATTATTATTATTATTATTATTATTATCTTTGATTTAGGGTGTGTACACATTTCTTTCCGGGTCCCGCCCAGAGACATAAGGTTCGAAAATGCATGATAACATTTTCCACTGACCAACTAAAAACAACATAACATATTTTACATAGATAAAGCCCTTCGTTAGGTGTGGGCTGTACTCATTAGAACAATTTTTTTGTATTTATTTAAGTCATGGGCTTCTAGGAATCCCTTCTATCTGTCTACTGGAATCTTTTCCAAAAAATCCGAGGGATCCAACTACAACAGGAATTGTTGATGTTCCCATGTGCCACATTTTTGAGATTTCGATTTCAAGGTTCTTGTATTTTGATAGCTTTTTGAAGATCTTAAATATACATTGCAATATCAATAAGGAAGCATTTTTTTTTTCTTTTTTCTCTAATAACAATGTCTAGACATTTAGCTTTGATTGTCCTGTCTGTGTGTATTTTGTAGTCCCATAAAATTGTAACAGGTCCTATCTCCGTAACCGGGTCTGGGTGATGTTCATACTAATTTCTTTCAGTTTCCTTCACGGAGAAATTGCAGATTTTTCAGTGCAGATATTTGCCTACTCTGTCATGCCGGGTTTTCAGTGGGTGCCAATACCGTGCAACCTTATACGAGATTATAATAATAATTATTATTATTATTATTATTATTTCAACTATTATTCTGATTATTTGGATGTACGAACAATACCCTTTTCTACCAAGAATCTGTACCACTGTGACGTCGTCCCCTGGTCGCAGCGCCAACCGAGACGTTCTATCCTAGTCTACCACGGCACCAACTGTGACGTCTCTAAACAGCACCAATTGTGACGTCCTCGCCGCGGCGCCAGCCGTTCGATCCTCGCTGCCCCGTTCGGGTGTCGCCGCTCCAAATGTGACGTTCTAACCTTTTGGTGATTCGGGTGGGAATCTGGTTAGATTTGATATCAGCCTCGTCGTTCCCAACTCGCTTCCAACGCCTGGTTACCAAGGTAACTGCTCTGATCCCCCAGTCCGCCTATCCACGTTGTGAATTGATCTTAGGCAGACGATATCAAACAGTGGTCGGGGCCGTACTGCAAACCGAGTTCAACGGGGGGGTGATACCACACAAATATGCATAAAAGACAATAAATGAAAACTCAAAAGTTCAAAGTATCAAAGAAAAAGGTAACAAACTTTATGTCTAGTTGTTCGATACATAGGACTACATCTATCTCCCGACCCGTTCTATGGATTGTGACACGTCGTTTTCCGCTAGGCAAGTTTTAACACTTCAAGTTGTCTGCTCTCTAAGAAATTGGTGTTTCGGTGGGTCTTTGGACGAAAGTAAAAAAAAAAACTTATTTCGGTGATCTGGATCTAAGTCGCGCTTCAAAATAATTGTTCTTGGGTTGAAGAGGTCCGAAATGTGCGTGAATCTTAGTCAGCTATCTGCGAGGCTTGCTTCAACTGAAGACTGACTCTGGGAACTGCTGAAACTCAACTCAACTCTGCTCGTTGTGGCTTCGTTTATATGGGCGCCGACCAAAACCGGGGTGAGTTTGTCGGCGCCGGGGGTTTTCTCGATAATTCTAAATACATATCCCCCTCTCTGGTTAGGAATTTCCACCTTTTTCCATTTTTGGGAACCTTTCTTCACTCCCACCTTCTCATCATACTTCAGAGGGGCGTGAACTGCCCTCCCCACATCTTCGTAGCAACCTCTCTTACTCATCCTCCAGATGGGCTGCAACAGCCTCCCTCGTGCGTCACGTGATCACCACTCGACCAATGATGTCTTAGTCGGGCGTGGACGAATCCGCGGCTTTGTTTCAGGAAGAAAACAAATATCTTGCTTAACTAAAAAAAAATTATCTCTTCTCTTTCCCTTTTCTTCCTCTTAATCGCCGTTATCATTTCTCTGGCCGCGAACGGGACAATATGACAATGGCGGCCATAACTCTTGTTCTACACGTGGTTTACGTCAGGTATTTTATCGCTAATTATCAGAATGTGTGGTCTTCCTAACACGGTCTCAAAAAGAAACATCTCCGAAATTTCAGTCAGTCTGTCACCTCGAAGAAAGAAAAAAAAAACACTTCTAGGTTCCCATTCATTTTCCTTCGGTACATATTTCTGATAACATAATTTTATTATCGCAGGCCAAGGATGTTCCGTCGAAGGAAAATCGGTCAACGGACACTCGTAGGTGGTCCTTAATTTTTCATATCTGTCCAAAGTCCCTTTAGTTGCCTGTTTTTCGTCACTTATCGAAATAACATTTTCATTTGAATTTTTTTTCTTTGGCCAGCCGGTCTGTAGTTGATAATAAGATGTCTTCCCGTACCAATAGTTTGTTTTCATATCCTTAGATAACACAGCCGATACCAAAACATATCTGATTCTTTCTTTCTTTCCCTTTCTTTTTACTCATAATTTCCTGTCATTGTAATGACACTCTTTCGCCATTTGTTACTTATCAAGATATCCTTTTATCCATTGTCTCTTAGCCGTGTGTGTATTCTTGCTTATCACCCACGATTCGGTCCTTAACCTTTCCTTTTCCTCTTTTCTTTCTTTTCCCTTTCTGCCTCGTTAAATGGTGCCACACCACAGAGGTGGAACCTCCCACATATACACACACACAGGCACACACACAGCGTGGTGTAATGGTTAGCAAGCTTCTCTCGCTAAAACAGTTACGACTGAATTGTGAGTTAGATACTCACTGGGTGCCCCATACTTTCGGCCTTGTACCACATCTAAGCTAAGATTAGAATATATATATATATATATATATATATATATATATATGTATATATATATATATATATAAGCTTTTCCCCCCAAGCAGAACGGGAGTGCGACTAACACGCAAGTGCTTACAGAGAGTGGGAGCAAAAGGAAAGAGGCGTGATAGAGGAAAGGATGAAGAGGAGGACGGGGAATAGATCAAGGCATCTGGAGATATCGATTGACATTACATTTGAATAGTTAACGATTATAGCTATCAGAGAAGTAAGAGGAAGGGAGTTCCACAGACGGGAACTGCGAGACCTGAAGCTATTGAAGTAGAAGAGAATGCTATATTTGACCGTTTAGAAAGAGAGAAGAGAGAGAGAGAGGATTGGGAGAAAGGAGCGAAAGAGAGTGAGAGAGATAAGAGAGAGAGATAAGATAGAGGAGAGGAAATGGTGGAGAGGAAAAACAGAGAGAAGCCGTCTTGATGACGGTATATATTAAGAAGCCATGACCGCAATACTGAAAGATTGGGGTATGGATGAAAATGACGCCTAAAAATTGTGGTATATTAAAATTCCTAATCGAAGCTAGAGCAAAGGAAAGATAAGCGAAAGGATATATTAGAAAATTCTTGTGCATTCTTTCTTCCTTTTCCGCATATGTAACTAATCAATCATATAACATTCAGATAGCAACATGGATAGGCTACATAGATTAAAAACGATAAGATGGCGGGTTACACGCAAACGGTGAACATATAGCAAAGTTATGTGAGAATGAATAATTTTAGTTTCTTATTTCCATAAACGTTACTTTATTTTTTTTTATTTATTTAATTATTTATTTTTATTGGGTATTCGTGTCAGAGTTGAGATCCTGTTGTGTTGTGAAAGAGTGAAATTGATGTCAACCGGTCGAGAAATCGAGAAGTTCTTACGAAAGAACCCGTATTACCTTTTTTCGATCAGAGTACCTAATTCTTTAGTCGAAACGTGTCCCAACAAATTAGGTCATGGGAGAGATCATCATGGTAAAGAAATGTCCGCCCGTCGTCCGGTTCAAGCTCCTCCCCAGTCTTTTGAATTGATGTACAGGTTTATACCTTTTTTTTTCTATTTAGACTGTGTTTCTGGTTCCTTCTAAAGTCTATTCCAACTCTATACTTCTAACGTCACAGCCTGAATTCTGAAATTTTATTTATTTTTGCTCGTCAATAGGAGTAGATCATTTCACCTATCGTCTGGTTCATACTCTCAACCCGGTCATTGGAAAAGGAGTAGAGGTTTATCCTTTGTTCTCTGTTTAGGATTGGATTCCGGTGTTTTTTTTAATTCCTCTCATTCTATTTCACTTCCAGTAGCATACTGCGTCTTAGTGACATTATCGCCTTGCTTCGGGTGAACTGATTAAAAAAATGTCTTAATTACTTTAATTAATATATTTCGTTGGGACTTTCGAAGTCTATATCCTCCACTTTTATTGTTATTATTATTATTTTCTTCTACTGCACAGATTTTTTTCATGGTACGATTTTCTTCCGCAATTTCTCGCAATCTAAGCGAAATGGTCCATTATTTATCTGAGGTAATGGTAAGGCGTAACGCACCTGCGAAAGAATTTGCTAACTTAACTGACAGAGGAAGAAGCAGAAGTACAATTTGATTTAATAAAAAAAAAAAAAATAAATAAACAGTAAATAAAATTTCAGACTTTAGAAGGAACCGGAAAACCAATCCTAAACGGGGAAAAAAGGGTAGACCTCTACTCTTGTGCAAAAGATCGGAGAGGAGTGTGAACTGGACGACAGCAGAACCTATGTACGCTAATTGGGAAAAGAAAAAGTAATTCAATGGTAAATAAAAGTTCAGAGTTTTAAGCGGAGACGTCAGAGATTATAGAGTTGAAATAGACAGAACGGTAAAACCCAATCCGAAACAGGAAGCAAGAGATAAGAACTCTAGTGAAGTGTGAACCGAATAACAGGCAAACTTGTCTTCTCTTAGCTTTTTTTTTTTTTTTTTTTTCTTTTTTAGGGGGTTAGTGGTTATTTTTGAATGGTGCGAATACGTCAAACTTCTATTTTTTTAAAAACCAGGGAGGAGTGTGAACAGGATGAATCACGTAAAGTTGGTTTTGCATGTATTATTATTATTATTATTATTATTATTATTATTATTATTATTATTATTATTATTATTACCCCATTAGTTAAAAACCATGATGCTTCGGCTTCAAGTTGAACTTTGTTTGCTGATTCTAATTTCAACGCCTATAACTATTATGTCACCTGCTCAATAAAAATAATAATAATAATAATAATAATTATTATTATTATTATTAATAATAATAATAATAATAATAATAATAATAATAATAATAACATTATCATCATTATTACATTAGTTAAAAACCATGTTCCTTCATTAATAGGTAATCATGACTATCCACAACTTCTTTTTTTTTTTTTTAATATCTGTAAATTGCAAATCGGCGTGGGAAAAAAGTTGTTTCCATTGCCCTCTGCACGGTTTACGAAGTCTATAAAGGTCACACAGTCCTGAATTTTTACCCATAGCCGAGTAGAGAAGAAAGAGATTCATACCTTTCCCAAAGGCAATAGCGTGAAATGAACAAACAGCTTCGGCTTCAAGTTGAACTTGGTTTACTGATTCTAATTTCAACGTCTATAACTGTTACGTCACCCGCTTAATAATAATAATAATAATAATAATAATAATAATAATAATTATTATTATTATTATTATTATTATTATTATTATTATTATTATTATCATTATTATTACTATTATTATTATTATAGCAATGACATTATATTGCTTGGTTGAATGATGAAGAAAATGTCACTGAACAGGACATTTACCTGTTGGTTGCGTCATAGCGGGTGGGACGAGTGATAGGTGAAAATTAACCCCTACCTTACCTAGGGTTTGTCTGTGAATTTTATGCTTCAGAGAAATATCGCGAAGATCAAAAAATCCTTCTGCTTCTTGTTCCTCTTCTTTTTTTTTCTTTCTCATTCTGCTTGGAGACTAAAACAGGAGCGTCTTTGTCTCCAAAGCGTGTTTTTGAGGTTAAAAAAAAACAGATACAGGACAACATTTTCACAAGCCGGTCTCTGATTTCTCTGTAATCTACGAACACTAAAAAATATGTCCGCGTAGTTGTAAAGTATGAAGTATTTAAGAATGCAAATATGCATATCAAATACTAACAAATAAGAAGATTATGTTCCACTAAGTTCATATGCTTGCTTTGAAAATCAGCATTAGAGAATTTGTGATTTTACCTAGACTCGAACACTGATCACTGATGTCATTGAGGTATGCACAGATACTTCAACTGACAGGTAAAGCACGGGACTGAATAAAAGGAAATATATGTTGGAAGATCGTGTTGCGCAAGGATTACAAATAAAAAAGGCATATCTTGAAAATCAGTATTTGAGATCCTGGCTTTACATGACGGCTTGAAACTGATGCTGGTAGGAAATGCACCAAAAACCACCAAAGTGAATTAAGAAATGTATAATTTATTCTATAATATAATCGTTAACACTTATCAGTCACGCAACCTGATCTTCTCTTCTTAATCAGGTGTCATTTCGTGATATCAACATTGTCAACGCCGTTTTTATACTTAGTTAATCTAAAATCCCGAGAAATATTCTTATATCCCGATCTAGACTGTATGTCGTCCAGTCAATCAGTCATGTACCATGCGTGATACACGCCTAAGCGATTATGTATCTTTCGATTATGGCAGATTTTTTTTCCCGCAGTGGCTTGCCATTTCTTTCTGCGGTAGACCAGCTGCCATACGAGACTATAGAACCCGGCCGGTCCTGCTATTTACTGAAGAAAAAGATGGATTCAAACTTTTCCCAAGAGTATTAGCACGTAAGTGAATGTAATGTAATTTGAACTCGGATCTCCGATTCCTCAATGCGAGGCACTATCAATTACTCCACGTCCAAATTGTTCAGAAATGTCTAAATTATCGTCTATATACAACCATTTTTCTTAGATTTGTGATAATAAAAATGGCTTCAAGTAAATAATCCTATAGGTTTAAAAGAAGACTCTACACCCTTAGATCTCAAAGACTGACACTGCAGAATCACAGACCAAGGAATTAGCAAAATACCACATCACATGAACACTTGCAACAACAGCTACAACAAAAGCGAATAGCACTTATGACTAGAAGACAAAATGATGATATAATCAAGATGTTGACATTACACACGACCTTAAGTAAAACATTACGAAAGGAACAGCCATCAGTATTTGAAAGAGCGATAACAGTGCAAATGGAAAAGCCATTTTCTTGAAAAACTGGTTCAAGAGAAATATATTATGTCAACCGGCAGTAACGTTTTTCAAACAATGAATACCGGCTGTTTTCTCCGTTAATATTATAGTTAATTTTGTTAATGACATCTCTTTTCATAACGTAGGCGATGATGGCCCTCCACAGATTCCTTTTCTTCATTATCTGGAATTAACATGATTTCTTAAAAAAAGATAGTAGGGTGGATTCAAGTTACCTTCTCCATGGTTTGGAAATCAGAATTTCCTCTTTTTTTAGATTGCCTACCCCCCCGGGCTGCATAACGCAGTCTAAAGTGCTGTTAAACCCATAGCTGGGTGAGAAAAAAGACTGATTTATGCCTTTCCCAAAGAATTAGTGAGAAAATGAACGCAACATACTACTCCTGAATTTGACCTCAGCTCGCCGATTCCAATTTCTCCGCCGATAACCATTACACTAACAGCACAACGGAATATCTTGTTAGTAAGTTGGGGAGATCAGGTTGCTAATGCCTTTTCCAAATTTCATTTGTTTCATGTTAGTATTCTTTAAATATATTTTGTGTCAATGATTTATAAAGTATTCTATTCTACATGTGAAAATGAGATTGTTAATGATGATTTCAATGGTAATCTTTGTCGTTTCCACTTTATAAGGAAACATTCAGCAATAATTGATGAAACAGTTAAGGCTAACTTTAGGTTGATATTTATAAAATCTTTCTATTAAAGCAATTTTTCAGGAAAATACGTTTCTCAAATCCAGTAGTTCTTATCGCTCTTTCCAGTATTGACAGTTTTTCATTTCTAACCTTTTGTTCGAAGTAATTTTTCTCTTCGAATTACCTTTTTAGTTATTGCTAGTGCTGAAAGTCGTCAAGTCATGTGGTTTCTGTTATTTGATACAATTCTTTGTTTGCGAGTTTGTAGCGCCATTTGATGAGGTTTGAAGAACGATGGTCCTTGCTAAGATCGACAAGCTCAGAATTAACGTTTATCATGTTAATTTATGTAACTTCATTTGCTGTGAAAAACGTTTATCCTCCGAATGAAGGTGACTCTGATACTTGAATATGATTTTTTTTTAATTTCACAGTTGTGTTGTCATATCCTGCTATGTCAACACAAAACACCTTTGAGCGAAATTGAAAATAAGGTTACTGCAACTGAGAGGCATTGAAAAAATGCAGGGGAAATAGAAGAAGTAATATTAGGTTGGTGCAAAAATAATGACGTAATAATGTCGTTTTTTGACGTTAAACAATACGTCAAAAACGACATTATTACGTCATTATTTCTGCACTAACCTAATATTAATAATGCAGAGTATAAAGGTTAATTGTATAGATACTAATGCTAGGTTACTCGTGCAATTAACGCTTCAATTTCAAAATAATCTATATAAATCCTCTTTTGACCTACTACAGGCATCTGTCTATTCTTCGCCTATTTTGGTTGAGCATTTGCCGAAGACACCTACCCACTAAAGCCCGATGCCGGCGACCAAAGACAGTTATCATTAAAAGCAGCGGCCAAGACCGCTCCGAGATGAAAAACTCGACCCCCTTCTACACGATAATGCTAATAAACTTATATATTTTCTCATGTCACCTTCCTCTTCAACTATGATGCAATGTTAAATTCTACGCATGCGGTAAAATCCTGAAACGAACTCTCTAATGCAGCGTTTTTCAACCGGGCTTTCCCGGAACCTTTAAGGTCCCCAAGGGTTGCGCGAGAACAGGTGAGATAAGCTAATGCACTTTTGACTTTTTATTTAATTTCATATATGTAATATTCCTAAACACACACAATATATTCTTGGTTATTGCAATACTGTAATATAGACATTTTCCTATTTAACCTATTATTAGGTTGGTGCAAAAAGTAATAATGTCGTTTTTTGACGTTAAAAAATACGTCAAAAAACGACATTATTTCTGCACCAACCTAATATATAGATTTTGCCTTATATCTTTTCAACATTGTCAGTAAAGGATACAAAATTAAAAAAAAAACTGATGCCGCAATTATCTGTTTTTGTTCTGTTTACATTTCTATTCTAGGTATTTGATATTGGTTACTTATGTTTATTTTTGACGTCTGAGTTGAGAATTTTTTGTGTGTGGGAATATAAAATCTCTGATGAACTATTATAAATGAACAGTATGAATGTTATTTAGCATTACCGAAAAATTTGACAAATAAGTATTAATTTTTCCTTAAACCAGTTATTCAAAAATACATTCTATGATATTTACCGCGTGAACTACGATGAAAATAAAAAGAGAAAGATATGGTATATAATTTTGTTTTTGCGCAGGGGTTCCTTGAGACATGAAATTTATTTTAAGGGTTACGCAAGGGTAAGAAGTTGAGAAATGTTCCTCAAATGATTTAGAGCCGAAGATATAAATAAATCCACTTTTTTATGTTAACGACTTATAATTTTCATTGCTCTGTGTTAGCTTTTCCTTTTAGCAGGAGTTCAATCAGATATGGTCCGTGCTTGATATACGCTTAGGCGATCATCTATCTTTCGATATATGACTGACGAGGCAGATTTTTTTTCCCACATTAGGTTGCCATTTCTTTCTGCGGTAGACCAGTTGCCATCCAAGGCTATAGAACCCGGTCTGTCCTGCTATTTACCCATAGCTGGCGGGGGGTGGAGAAGAAGAGGATTCATACCTTTTCCAAGGATATAAGCACATAAGTGAA
The DNA here is from genome assembly GCA_963932145.1 of Acanthosepion lycidas. Classification (NCBI taxonomy): domain Eukaryota; kingdom Metazoa; phylum Mollusca; class Cephalopoda; order Sepiida; family Sepiidae; genus Acanthosepion; species Acanthosepion lycidas. Next base: position 89,929,268 of record OZ010574.1, read on the forward strand.
TGTAATGGATTCAAAAGGAATTTGAACTCTGCATATATACAAGGAATCAGTCATTTATGTGCCATGGGGGATACACGCCTAGGCGATCATGTATCTTTCGATACATGACTGACGAGGCAGATTTTTTCCTCACTGGTACCATTTCTTTCTGCGGTAGGCCAGTTGCCATCCAAGGCTATAGAACCCGGTCTGTCCCGCTATTTACCCAGAGCTGGGAGGGAGAAGGGTATTAACACGTAAGAGAATGTAATAGATTCGACTTGAATTTGAACTCGGATCTATGTTCTAATTAACACCATAGAGATGAATTCAAATTCACAATAAAAACACAAAAACAACACACACGAACAAAACCCTCCCGTAAAATGTCAGAACAATAGCTCCCGTAAAAAATGAAGACCCGCTCCCAAATATGTGTAGCAAAGTGGAGCTACATAAATAGTCATTACTAATTTTATCGGTACGAGAAAATTAGTTACAGTAATAATGTACTTCAGAGTGTAATGGACATCGGTATAAGAAACCGGGGAGCAGAGTTCAAATCCCTGTCGATTTCATTACGTACAAATACCCTTGAGGAAGGTATTAATCCAGATCTTCATACTCGCAACTATGGGCTGAATAGCAGGATAGACTGGGTCTACCGCAGAAATAAGCGTCAACCTACTGCGGGAAAATATTCCGCCTAGTTCGTCATAAATCGAAAGAGATATGATCGCCCAAATGTCACTTAACTGATTGATTGAACAATTATTAAAATGAAATGTACTACACAAGGCTGGGGTAAAACTTAGCCTTGTGTAGCATCTGGTAAAACTGAGATAAGAGATGCAGTGAAACTATTCTTGCATGTTGCATGTCTGCCCAAACGAAACCTGCATTTTACCGAGGTCCAAACAGGCAAGTATATGAGGCAGAAAAAAAAGTGCACCATTAGCGTTTTTGAACATCCAACTGAATTTTATGGTTACTTCTATGATCTATTCATTTTGTTGAATTCTTTGTTTTTAAATAGTGTTTTCAGTGAACTTTTGAGAAAATTTGTTTGCCGGGACTTTTCTGTTTATCCGTGGGAGATTATTTGCCTATTTAGATTTGACGTCGAACACTTAGTTGCCTGCAGTTTTTTTTTTGTTTACACAAGGCTGAAAACTTGAGATAGCATTCTGGTTCTAGAGGATTTTGTACAGACATTAAAAAGATAAATTCGCTTTCCTTCATTATATCTATCTATCTATCTATCTATCTATCTATATATATATATATATATATATATATATATATATATGCGTGTGTGTGTGTATTATGCGTATGAATGTGTGAGTTTGCTGGAAAAGGGTTATGCAACATTATTGTGAGGCGTCGTGGTGGGTATGTATTCGTTATATATATATATATATATATATATATATATATATATATATATATATGTAAGTAATTTATCAAGTCTATAAGAAAGCTCAACAGAATGCAGAAAGCACTAGACAGCCGTTTAGTTCTATATTTGGGACTCATCAGCAGTGCGCATCCATTTCTCCTGTGTATTTGTCCAGGCAAGCAGCATTTGTGTGTATAATTCTTGTGCATTTGTGCGTCATAATTCTAGTTTAATCTCTGGGGGATTTGGTCGATAATGTGTGTGCGTTTGTGCATGTAGCGGGCATTTTTTATTTCTGTCTGGTAATTGTTGTGTAGTTACTTTCATACGTGGATAGATAATAACAGAAGGTAAAGACTTACATACCAAAGGATATTTATTTCGCAGTATACATCAAGTAATCCACCATATGTCTCGCCCCTACTTCTTCTGTTCATGTGACTTCCTGGCCCTTTCCGGCTCAGAGTTATTCCTCTTTCCCTATAGTAGTGGAATTATACCAGAGTGACAGGCTCCACAGTAGCAAACCTGCTGCTGCTGTGAATGAGGATAAGGCTAAACAGGTTGATGTTCTCATCAGCTGACAGAAGAAACACCATTACAATGAAAACCTTAAGGTGAGCCATGTTATTACCTTCAATTTAATACAATCACTTTCATGCTTAAGGGTTTGTGCAAAGATGAATGTTGCTAGACTCCTTGAAGGAGTATCTGGAACTGTACATCAATGATAGCACAGAGGTGTCCCAAGAATTATGCACTGAAAGAGACAACTCATACATTGTTAAGAAAACAACCACAAATTTTCTTTGATATGAGTATAGTTACTTTCAATCATAAGTGAATTACAGTAGAACCTCAATTTAACGAACTGATAGGGGAGAATCATCTGTTAAAGCCATTCGTCCGTTATTTTAAAGCACTTTTATCATGGCCTAAAAACACCCAGTACAGTACAAAATTATTGTAAATAAATGTAAATACAATATATATGTATGTGTATTTTATTTTTAAGTTACTATATACCTTTAAATAAAATTTGAAAAGTTTTAAATATAATTCCGGAGTCCGTTGTTTCCGGGACTGTTAATTCGAGGTTTTACTGTATCAGACTTGAGAAGGAAGGTTAATGTGTAGAGAACTAGATTTGGGAGACTGAGACTACTTTGTTCCTTTTAATATGTTTTGTCTGCTTCTTTTATTAAATCAGCCATAATTAAAGACGACCAGGCATTGTTTTTTTTTTTAATAACACTAGAGATGGAAGGTACAAATTCGTTTTACCCAATTTAATCTAATGACGATATTCAGTCACCCCCACCCACGAGGGTGTCATGTGGCACAAGGCCTTTTTAACGTGGGCTTTCCGAGCCCGTAGGCTCGGCCAAAAAGTAGCCCATTGTACCCGTATAAACGGGTTCAGGGCCGGTCTACCTCCCCGAAGGAAACTCCGCCCTTCGGCGTAGCCTCCTTCGGGTTCCTCCCGTCCGTAGGATGAGAGTATAACCGAACAGTCGATAGTGAACTACACAGTGACTCAAATTTAATCTAATGACTATTATTTATTTAATGTGTGTGCATTTGTGCATGTAGTGGGTATTTTTATTCATGTCTGGTAGTTGTCGTGTGGGTAAAGAATAACAGAAGGTACGGATTTATCTACGAAAGGAAATTTATTTCGCAGTTTACATCGATAGGTCCACAGCATGTTCCGTACCTACTTCCCCTCTTAACGTACCGCCATTCTCGAAGAGTCCAGACCCTTTCCAGCTCAGAGTTGTTCCGCTTTCCCCATAGTAGTAGAATTGCACCATAAATAATACATTGTTATAGGCGATCTAATTTGCCTAGCCATCAATGAAGAAGGACTTTGCATTATACCGGCATGTGGAATAGATCTACAACTCAGTAATAGTTTCTGTATGCTTACCTATTGTATGGTGACTCTGAATAGGGAAAATGCATTTCAACCAGATTTTCACCATCTGCACAAATCTTTCTGCAATTCCACTTGATTGCAGATGGTATAATGGCATCCAATTTGTTTTAACCACGAATACAATGTTTTATCAGAAAATTCTGATGCAGTGTCAGTTTTTGGCACCCTATTTCTGGAAACTGCTTTACCGTTGCTGCCTTTTTGTCCTGATTTCTACCCATTCCAGGTCATCGACAGAATGAGTCAACCAAAATTAAAATGTTTCCATGTCTTTAACATAAGAATGATTCATATGAAAGTGGGCCCATGGCTCTTTTTTTAATTGGCTCAATCGGATCGTGTAGTTACTTTCATGCGTGGATGAAAAATAACCGAAATGCCTACTTACGTACGAAAGGATATTTTTAAGCATTTCACCCCAAGTGGGAGTGTCACTAGTAAGCAAGGGGTTACAGAGAGTGAGAATAAGAGTAAAGATGGGTGTTTGAGGAAAGGATAAAGAGAAGAACGGGGATCAAGATCGTGACATCAGAAGATGTCGATTGACATTACATTTAAATTTTTGAAGATTATAGTTATCAGGGAAGTAAGTAAGAAGAAGGGACTTCCACTGTCGGGAAGTGCGAGAGAAGAAACTGTTGGAGTAGAAGAGACAGTTACATTTAACTGTTTCGACAGTAAAAGGGTGGGAACGAGATGCCAAACTAGGTAACGCGCTTAAATTCACGCAGTTTGAGCACAAGTGAAAATAGCTCGTCAGAGTAGTTGCCATGAAAATATTTGTAGAAAAGACAGAGGGAAGTCACATCACGTCTATGAGTAAGTGACTGGAACCGAGATGCCAGGTCAGGACCAATCATTTTGGATTTTGTCGAGAACATCATGATGAACAGCGGAGGCTCCAGACCATATATGGCAACGGTATTCAATGCAAGGGCGAATGGTAGATCTGAAGGATGAACTCAAACGAGAAAAACATTCTGGCGCGACACAGAGAACCAACTTTCCTTGCGGTAGATGTAGCTATTGATTCAATGTAGTCGTTCCACCTAAAGTCAGTAGAAAACATGAGATCAAGAATGCGCAGAGAGATGATCTCGTGAAGTTGAGTATCAACCATGGTTATTTCGCCGTATGCATTAAGAGGTCCACAGCATACTTCCTCTCTCTTCCCAAAGAACCCTGGCCCTCTCCGGCTCAGAGTTGTTTCCCTTTCCCCACAGTAGTGGAATTACACCATATCTTTCATTTTTCTTAAGATTGGAAAGGATCGTCAGGTACAGTCTCATAGGTTTAGTTACTGGTCCCTTGGACCGCTGTAAGGATGTGATGCAGACCAGCTGTTCCTTTCTTCGGTGATGGTCCTGGTATATGTAACTGTGTGGATACCTGAGTGCTTCTCAGGTCGCTGTTGCAGTTAGTTTCATCAAATGGTGCCTATTCAATCGGATGGTGCCAATTGGCACGTTGATTAAGTAGGACTGTGGTGCTAAAGTTTTGTCTGATACAGTGCCTGTAACTTTAGCGTCCGTCACCCACACTTGTCTACCTGATAGGAGGTTGTTAAGATCAGATGCGCTGTGTCTTTTATTTCACTCTATCTAATTTGCAATCCTTCTCTCCTTTTCCGTAAACCGCACAACTGCACTGTCTGGCAGTGCTGGGTCTAACTGTGATGGATGAGAGCTATTGTGGTACGCTGTCTGCGGCTAATCGACATTTGTGCTGGACAAAATCCATTTTGCAGAGGGGTTGGCCTCTATACCAACAAGGCGAGGTATAAATCCTCTGCGTTGGCTAAGTGATTTTTAATTGTTTGAACTTCTCGTTCAGCTTCCCCGTTACCTTGAATCTTAGGATTCTAGTCACATGCTGAAATCCATATTTCAAGGCAAGAGTTTGACATGCAAACTGCGAGCTATTCTCGGTAACTAAGATTTCTGGAAGTTCATACCTGACAAACATTGATTTTAGATACACTGTAACATTTGCTGCCTTTGTATCTGAAAGGTTGGCTATTTCAAGGAACCTAGAGTAGTAGTCCACTACTAACAGATGGGATTTCCGTTTTATAGTAAACATATCTGCACCTAATTTTTGCCAGGGTCTATCTGGTAGGTCTGTCCGTATGACTGTCTCTGCACGAACTGTGTGTTCCTTCTGCTCCTGGCTTAGGCCTGGTTACCACACGCTCTGGCGAGCATGATCTGGCGAGCATGCTCTGGCGAACACGCTCAGGGCATTTGACTATTAGGTTGGTGCAAAAATAATGACGTAATAATGTCGTTTTTTGACGTTAAAAAATACGTCAAAAAACGACATCATTACGTCATTATTTTTGCACCAACATAATATATCCTGGTGACCTGAAGACGATCGTTTACATCATTGCTCAAAGTTGAAGGAATAACCAGTCTTGTACCCTTAAGCAAAAGGCCATCATGTACAGCTAGGTAGGCATGTTCTGCCCAGCACAGTCTTAGAACTCCTGTATATTCGTTGTATCCAGGCCACCCATCACGGCACATCTGCATAAATGTAAAGCACACATTGTCCTCTCTCTGGTGCTCGCTTAACTTTTCCAGGTAAAATGCACTCGCAGGCAGGTTTCCCATTAAGTGGTCTACATAAATGTTGTTACAGTCTATGAGCTTGTTATCCGCTTCTAATGTATACTCTTTAGCCTGTGTCCTTGACAATGTGTAAGTAGTAATGAGGTTCTTTCCAAGAACATGATATATAGATCCTGACCCGGTATCTCGACTTCAGTCACTTTCACACAGACGTGATGTGGCTTTCTTCTGTCTTATCTACAAATATTTCTATGGAAAATGCTCTGACGAGCTATTTTCCCTGATGCCTCACCTGCATGAATTTAAGCGTGCTACTAGTTTGGCATCTCGGTTCTACCCTTAATCTGAAACGTTGCATCCTCAAGGGTAAGAAATCCAAAGTTTGAACTCCCAGAGGCTCAAGTAATGGTTTTTGGTCTGTTTCAACCAGAAAATGTCGTCCGGTGATGTAATCTCGGAATCTTTCACATGCCCAAGTTAAAGCAGGTGCTTCCTTTTCAATTTGATCATCTGTCTGATCGACTGGCGGAAGAGATCTACATGCATAAGCATTCCATTTCTATATTACCACTACTCTAAGATCAAAAATAGAAGCATCTGATGAAACTTTGGTCTCTTTCATAGGGTAATATAACACTGGCGTACTCTCTAAGTCTTCTTTCAATAGTTTTGAATTCTTTAGCCTGGTCCTCTCTCCAAATCCAGTGGTTCCTTTTGGAAAGCAGATCTCTCAAGGGTTTATCTAGGGTTTAGCCAGCTGAGGAATTAATTTGACTAGCTTGATGTCCGGTTCCTTGTACCACGTTGATAGTCCAAGGTAGAACCAATAAAGAAGAACTCGAACACAGGTATGGAATAACACAGATATATTACAAACAGGAATATATACAAAGTAGAAAGTGTTAGTATGAACAATCAGGTTTAGTAGAGAGAACAATGTAGTCTCAACCAGTATCACTATTCCAATGTCTTGCAGTAATTGTCTGAACGCGACTCTGTTTCGGACTGCCTCTGACTCGACTCTTGACTCGACTTGAACTACTGACTCCACTTGAACTACTGACTCCACTTGAACTACTGACTGACGATATTCGGTCTCCAACCCCCACTGGGGCAATATGTGACACAAGGTCAGTTATTTATTGTGAGTTTTCCGAGCCCGTGGGCTCGGCCCCAAAATATACCCATTGAACCCGTAAAAACGGGTTCAGGGCCGGTTTACCACCCCGAACGAGACTCCGCACTTCGGCGTAGCCTCGTTTGGGTTACTCTCCGCCCGAAGGCAGAGAGTTCAAACGAACAGTTGCTCAGAAAGTGAACGACTGACTGACGATATTCAGTCTCCCCCCACCCACTGGGTCAACATGTAGCACAAGGCCTTTTTAACGTGGGATATCCGAGCCCATGGGCTCGGCCAAAAATATGCCCATTGGACCCGTATAAATGGGTTCAGGGCCGGTTTACCTCCCCGAAAGAGAATCCGCCCTTCAGCGTAGCCTCCTTCGGGTTCCTCCCCTCCCGAAGGCAGTGAGTTCAACCGAACAGCCGGTCAAGAGTTGAGCGACTGACTATATTCAGTCACCCCCACCCCACGAGAGCATCATGTCGCACAAGGCCTTTTTAACGTGGGATCTCCGAGCCCGTGGGTTCGACTAACATATGCCCATTGAACACGTATAAACGAGTTCAGCGTCGGTTTACCTCCCTCCCGAAATTGAGTCGTTTATTGTTCTTGTAATAAGAAATAATGAAAGATTAAAAAGAAACGTTTAAAAGTAACTACACAGAGTGTTCATAAAGTCTGGGTGCAATTTAAAATACTTGTAGCTTTGGAACTATACATGATAAAAACAATGTGTAAAAAAGATTTTGTTCTTTCCATTGAAATATGTATTATTTGTTTCATCTGTTTGTTTGTTTTTATTTTAATTTCTTGAAACTTCAAAATGAATTTTTTCTTCTGAATTGCTGTTTTTATTTCTTTTCATGGGGACATGTGAAAAGTAATATTTATTCAACTAAACCTCGATCTTTGGCGGAATTGCATGCAAGCATAACCCTTGTCATTGAACGTGTTATTGAAAATCAGTTGCAAAATGTCTTCTGAGAGCTACAGAATCGCATTACACTTTGCACGCGTCATGATAGCGGATATGTTGAAAACAAGCAACCTCAGAAATATATTTAAACACTTCTTTCTCATACTTTTTACGGTTCCTTTTTCTCATGTATAGTTACAAAGCTACAACTATTTTAAATTGCACACGGACTTTATAGACATCCTGTATATGAGTTTGCATGTATGTAAGCTTCCGACGACATCAGGCTAAAACACAGCTTCTCACAGGAACATCGAAGTTAAACAACGTCGAACCCAGATAGGTGATCTCTTGAGAATACCAGCTGCCGTAAACTTCGATGTGCGGATGGTGTAATCGATAATGAATCAGAATTGTTAATCGGAGGGCTAAGTTTCAATTCCATTTGGGTTCGTGATATTCACTTACGCGTAAATACCCTTGGGAAAGTTATGAATCCACTGCTACCCTACCGCTAGCAAATTAGTAATCATTATTGTCACACAAAAAAAAAATTCTTAGAATCTAAAAATATTCTCTGGCTTTAAATAACCAGAAAAGGGTTGATAAGCCATAGAAAACGAATCAATCAATCACTGTATGTATGTAAGAAACGAAATAGAATTATTATATTCAGTTGAATTAATCTCATCTTTGGTTGTTATTGTTGTGTCCAGCGGTCTCCTTTCGGGAAACATTCATGGAATTTTAGGGAACTGAACCCTTCATTTAATCTGTGGAGCTAGAGTGTTCACACTCCGCTGTCCATTCTCTGGGGTTATCTCATTTTTTAATATTGCTTAATTATTGCTCGCCATATTTCCATCGAGATTTGGTTTCTACTAACCTGCTCAGCAGAATAATAGTTGTGCTGCGTTAATGTGTGTGTTGTCCTGATTCAGCAATGCGTGTGTACAAAGACATTTATCTTTGCAGATCTGTGACAAGGCGGAGATGGGGGCAAACATATGCACCTGTTCATAAGACATTCAATGCAGGGCTAAATCTCAAGTGTTATCAGGTGCTTGAGTGTGTGTGTGCATGCATTTTTCCCATGAGAGAGAAACGTGCAAAAAGAAATCATATTGCTCTTCTAACCACACTAAAACTCACACATACACCCTTTCTCCCTTTCCGTCTCTCACACACTTTTTCATTCTTTCGTATTCCTTTCTATCTTTCTGTCTTTCTCTATTTTTCTCTATTTATTTATCCCTTTTTTTAACTTTTATTACCATTTCACTCCCCCACTCATTTCCTTTAGGCAGTGCTTTACTCTCTTTGTGCGTGTTTCTCTCTCCTTCTCTCTTTCTCCTTCTCTCTCTCTCCTTCTCTCTCTCCTTCTCTCTCTCTCTCTCTTCTTCTCTCTCATTCTTTCTCTCTCCTTATCTCTGCTTCTCTCTCTCCTCTCTCCTTCACTCTCTCTCCTTCTCTCTCCCCTTCTCTCTCCTCTCTCTCCTTCTCTCTCCTTTTCTCTCCTCTCTCCCCTTCTCTCTCGCCTTCTCTCTCCTTTTCTCTCCTGTCTCCCCTTCTCTCTCCTTCTCTCTCCCCTTTTCTCTCCTTCTCTCTCCCCTTCTCTCTCCTTCTCTCTCCCCTCCTCTCTCCTTCTCTCTCTCCTTCTCTCTCTCTCTCTTTCCATTTCTCTTCATCTTTGAATCTTTAGTTCACACTATATTTTATCCCTATCTTTTCTAATGTCTCCTTTAGTTTTTTTTCTGTCCCTGTCTTTCTCTCTCACACTCGTTCTCTGATTCTTCTCCTCTTTCAGTAGTTCAACGGTCATTTTGTTTATATATATATATATATATATATATATATATATATATATATATATATATATATATATATATATGGTGTGTAACAGCAAAATTGTCCAAATCGTGTAAGAGCATGCGATAATTGTTCCTCCAAAAAGTGTTTAATATCTAAGAAAAAAAAAAAAAAAAAAGAAGAAGCTAAACTAATTAGGTTTCTTTTTTTTCTTACAGGTTTTCAGATAAGACGTTTAGCCATCTTGACACACTTTTTCGTAAGAATCACTGAAAAACCGATTGAGTTATTCAGCTAGAAAGAGAGTAGGTTAAAATCGTTTTGTGTCATCTCCACTATGTCTTTCCAATTGAGCAAAGGGGAGAGGAAAAGATCCTTTGGGCCTTCAGTAATGGAATCAAAATTTATACTCTAGCTTCCATCGTCAAAGTACATTCAAGAACCATCAAGAGAATGGTAATAAGTTTAAAAAAGAGGGAACAGTAGAGAAGAAAACTGAATCAGGAGGGATCAACATTTCAACTTAGAACTAAATACATTCGTACTGTTCAAAGCAGAATCCAATCGTGTTATAAAAATGTTGGAGGATTCCAATAAAATATCTTTAATCATTTCTAAGATACAACGGTTCAACGCTTAACCTAACAATTGAATAACTTTGGTATTACACGATTTGGACAATTTTGCAGTTACACACCGTATATATATATATATATATATATATATATATATATATATATATATATATATATATATATATATATACAAAGAAATAATCACACATAGAATCAATCAGAAATAAATTATATAAATTATAAATTATATGCTGCCTAATGTTTTATGTTTATAAAAAACTATTGATCTGCAGTACATGAAAATTCCTATAAAAAAAACTACTGCTAAGACATTACACTACATTATTGAACTATATGCTTAGTTCATGCCATATAAACTGAATACACTTGTAAAAATAGAATACGTGGATTTAACACATCACAAGAAATATTTAAATAAAATTCTCACTTAAAATTTTGAAAAACTTAGCGTTGCGTCTTTGCACGTTCCGAGATTGTTCCTAACCGTCATTAATAGCAGACATTCAAAAAACATCTTTCGGTCGACAAACATGTATTTCGTCTACAAGTTTTTGATTTTATAAGGAAAAAAAAACACATGCCTGATGATGAATAGAGGACTATTCGTAAGTACTAGCATTTTAACATCACAAAAACTGGAAAGTACAGACATCAAATTTATAGACGAAGATCACTTCACTCTATGGATTAACAGTATTTTAATGCATATATTGTCTCTAGCGATGGATGTCGCCAATAATTGCATTAATATTTCTGATTGATTCTATGTGTGATTATTTCTTTGTATGTAAATGATATGCTGCCTAATGTTTTATATATATATATATATATATATATATATATATATATATATAATATATATGTGTGTGTGTGTGTGTGTGTTATTATTATTATTATTATTATTATTACTTTAAAGATTATATTTTAGGGCTTACTCTTATTCGAGTAGATATATATATATATATATATATATATATATATATATATATATATATATATATATATATGTGTGTGAAAAGTGTGTGTATATAAATATAAATAAATATATATATATATAATTATTTATATATTATATGCGCGGTACTTATTTGACGATCGCAAAAGCGTGAAACCCAGGATCACAAACTCACATCTATCCAACCAAATATATATATATATATATATATATATATATATATATATATATATATATTAAAAGATTGTCAAATACATCTAAAGGCCTGTACATTCGAAAATCTTAATAAAGGTAATAATATTCGGGAGTTTTTGTTTTTCTATTAAAACTCTAGAGTGCACAGGATGGTAGATGCAATTCACACCTAAAAAGCTGGGCATCTAATAAAACGCATATATCGAATAAAACATAACGTTTGAGGAGTATAAATATATACGTATATATAAAGAAATGTAGTTATGGCACTGTGCAGGTTTAATGACAGGGTTAAATGCAATCTCCTGGCTTTCAGCATTTCAAAGCTTTGTGCAGGTGGCCTTATATGGTAAGAAATGGAAAGCTAGATGTTTTAGTAGCATTAAAAAGTAGAACTGTGGGGGAAACACCATGGGAAAAAAAGCATATTTATCTTTAAATCATCAGCCTATATATATATATATATATATATATATATATATATATATATATATATATATATATATATATGTATATATATATAGTTTTAATGTAAGCTATATTTATGGGTAAAAGTGCTCGACATCAGGGATAGAGCGTATGTAAATATAAAAGTGGACACTGCGGTCAATATCAAACAGCGACAGCGTGTTTCATCTTTCAGGAGTAAAGATTGTGTTCAAGCATGAAACTGACTGTCGCCACTTTAAGTTAACCCTGGTGTCCACTTATATATATATATAAGTGGACGCCGAGGTTATATATATATATATATATATATATATATATATATATATATATACTAGGGATAGGATCTCTGATGCCGAATCGGTCGGGAATCGATCCCGGCTTGACGCAATCGGACGTCTAGCCACACTGAAGAGCTGTGATATAGCGAAACAGTCTGCCTGTGGATGACAATATATATATATATATATATATATATATATATATATATATATATATATATATATATATATATATATATAGAGAGAGAGAGAGAGAGAGAGAGAGATCGTTGACGCCTAACAAAATACGTCCACCAGATTTATCTGCGAGACTCGGAAGATAAGTCGTTTGAACATGTCTTTTATACATATATTTATTTTTTTATTCTGTTGCCAACGTTTCGTTCAGTAAGGACATCATCAGGGCAACTCAAAAAAATTAAACAAAAATCGTCAACATAGTAACCTTGTTACTTAGAAAGTCCGTTAATTTCCATTTCTTTTAAAAATTAAACTTAATACAATTAAAAATAAACACTTGTGAGTAAAATAAATATATTTGAACAAATCAATGAGATTGATAAATAGGAAAATGTTAAAATAAATGTAAAACGTGATTTGATGTCGAAAAATAAGAAAGTTATCCTAAGAAAGGCAAATCTAACGAAAATAGAGAATACATATGATTCAAATTATAACTTACTATATTATTATTGAGGCGGCAAAGGAAAGAGAAGTAAATTAAGACAAGCGCCAATAACATTTTACTACGATGTTTAAAGAGTTCCTATTTTTATTATTATTTTCTTTGAGTATTATCTTAGGCGGGAAAGGTGATGTTATAAAAACTCATTTTTGATTAACTGAATTGAATCAAGATGTTATTTTCTAGATGATGTCTGATGAATAAATTCAACAATTTTTTTTTTTTTTAAATTTATGCGCGGTCTCTATTTTCTAGTGATTAGCATAACACTTTCGTGTTCGTAAGCATTTAAAAAAAAAAAAATATTGCTGTTTCGCCAATATAAATTTTATCACATTTACGACGCGGGATAATGCATGCGCGCACACACGCACACACACACACACACACACACACATATATATATATATATATATATATATATATATATATATATATATATTATAAATTAACTGATTTAAAATATGTTTTTTCGCTACACAATTCTAACCATTTTTCAAAAATGGAAGCTAAAAGCTTCGAATTTAATTTTGTAATTAAATTAAAGACATTAGTTCCATTTCATCCTCAAGCGAATTTTGTAATTAATATTAATGCTCTGTAAATTTACATTGGGCACTATTTTGTAAAAATAAAAATATCTATAAGAACACCGGATTATATATCTTACTGTTCTTTCTTTTTATTTATACACACACACACACATATATATATATATATATATATATTGAACAATAAAACATATAAAAAAATTAAAATCTTCAGACACACTGGGTTGTATATTAAAATTCTTTCGTTTTAATTATTATTTAAGTTAGATTCCTCGACTAGTTTCACCGAACATAGCCATCACCAGAAAAAAAAAATCTGGTTGCTGGTAGCAATAAACTACAGAAATGAATGCCTTGATGGAGAAAATGAACTTTTGTCTGTAGTTTTCATTTTTTTTGTTTTTACTTTTTTAACATGAATTTTGGTCCGTCCTTGTGTTGGTCAAACAGCCTCTTTTGAGTTGTTATTTAAGATAAGAGCTGGATGGATTCATACGTGTGTGTGTGTATTTAAGCAGTAATCTTTTATTCATACGCTTTTCATTGAATACGACAGACAAGGTGCTTTGATTTAGTTTTTCATACAATTTCTCATGTGATCTTATAATTTTTTCCTTTTCGGTATACAAATTTTCTAAAAACTGTCCAATTGTTCTTTCTTTCTGAGCGCTTTCGGCTATAAATTTAGCCATTTTCAAAGTTGAAATATGTTAACTTTTAACAAGAAATAGATTGTTATATGTATGTATTTATATAATGTTTTCATTTTCAAAACATGGTCAAGATATTATGTCCATGTTCATAGTTGATATTATTAAGTGTTGTTTTTTTATTATTAATAAGGCTTCTAATATTTTTACATTTTTTTTTGTTTGCATGTAGATGATGCTATTATATTAGTGTTGTCAACAAGTATGTTACGAATAGGGTCCCGTAGGTCTCCATTAATATTTAAATGAGATCTAATTGAGCTATGGTCAGAAAGGTGTCGCGTGAGTCTTCGTATCAAACATGTAGTGTGGCCTATATAATTATTTACGAATTCTGATTGATCAGCAATACAATTCTTTAATAGAAATTTAAATAAACAATATTTGTCCTATTTAATTTTGTTCTAAGAGGTGAATTATTATTTTTTACGATAAGATTAGGGATTTTAAATTTTTTGTAACAAATAATTAATCTATTTTTTTTATATTGTTAACTGGTGTTATGCATTTTTATAGTATTCTTAATTCTAGTTTCGTCTTGTCTGTAATTTTTGTTCAATTGATTTTTATAAAAAATATTAATGCTATTGTTTATGTTTCTGTTCTCGCCGTTGCTATTAGCTATCTAAGATAGAAAACGTCTAATATGGAAATCCAACAATTGATTCGGAAATCCGTTATTAATCAGCGTTTGCTTTACATTATTTAATTCTTTAAAGAAAAGCGTGCGAGATGGTGAATTCTCGTACGCTCTCTTGGGGAAATTTTTAATAACACCTATTTTATATCTAAGAGGGCATTCACTAGAGAAATTAAGATGGCAAGAATCTTTACTAATTGTTTTTTTTTATAAACAGAAGTTTTAAAAGTATTATTACTAAAATCGACGAAAACATCTAAGAAAGGAGATTTATTTTTTTCACTAAGTTTATAAGTAAAATTTAGGACGGAATTTTGTTGAAATGTAGCTTTCAGATTTTCAATTTCTTTCTTGTTTTCAGCTAAAATAAATATATCGTCTACATAACGAACATATATTTTAGGTTTAATAACTTTAGTAAAAACCTTGTTTTCAACATAGGACATATAACAATTGGGGAAGCATGCTCCAAGAGGGTTTACTATAGTTACTCCATCAGTTTGTATGTAAATAGTACAATTCTGGCTATAAAAAAAAAACTCTAGTGGTGTAAGCAAGCAGTAGTTTTCACAAAATATTGGGTTGGATTGAAAGAGGTAGAATTAAATTATTTTTATACATTTGATAAATGATAATATCAATAGTTTCTGTGATGGGGACGTTTTTTTAATAACGTTGTTTTTCATTTAAAAATCCCATATACCTACATTACAGTTCAAAAATTTGAGGTCACTACTAGTAATTTTTTTTAAATAGGCCCCAAAAGTAGTTGTTTTGTACTTTAAATAAGAGAAAAATATTACAAATGGTTAAAAAAAAAAAAAAAAAAAAAAAAAAAAAAAAAAAGCGAGACATGATTTTTATTAAAAATTTTATGACAAAAAGAAAAAAACAATTTTTTATGAAATTTTGCTCTCGTCAAAATATCCTCCTTCAGCACACTGCAGCGCGCATTTTTGGCATTCGTTGTAAAGGTTTTTCATAGTATAAGTTTGATAATTGATTCCATTCTTTTTCAATGATTCTAAGAGCTCTTTTTCATTTTTTTTTTTTTTTTGTTCACTCTTCTATCAAGTACATCCCATGCAAATTCTGCGGGTGGCTTCATACTTTTGAAATATAGTGTATGTAAACAAAAAATAGAATAGGTAGGATATATAACGGTTGACTCTAGAATTAAAGAAGTTAAGATTGTAGCGATCAAGGAAACGTTCTCTCGGAAGACTGTTCCACAAAGAAAAAGGTTTTGCAAGAAGCTGATCCAATAGAACTTTCACCTTACAGATAAAATACTAATTGAATTCGGAAGAATCGCCCATGTGTACATAGCATGGCGGGTCTAAGCTGTAAAAGCGTGATCTGATGGAAATAAGGAATGTAGCTCATTTTGCATGGAGATAGCAGTAGAGTAGCGATGTTGCATCTATGGTTTTAAAAATTGCAATGATTTCTCAAGTTAATTAATTATTCCGTTTCGTCTACTGTTTTTTTTTTTATCATTTCACTCGAAACAAGGAAATAAAGCCACAAAGACGCAATTAGTTACTGAGTATGAAAGAATATGACAGAAATAGTGTTAAGGAGAAAGATTAACAAGAGAATGAAAATGAAGAAGGCAGACGTTAACGATTGATATTGTATTTAAATTTTTCAAGTTCGAAGTTGACCTGGAAGCAAGAAGCCGGAAGAAAGTTCCAAAAGCGTGAAGTGAGATAGCAAAAAACTGTTAGCATAGAACTTACGGTTACATTTATCCAATTTCAACTTTAAAATGATGAGACCTTGCTGCCAATCTAGTACTGCGCTTAAATTCATAAAGTCTAGGTACCATAGAGGAAAGTTCGTCAGATCAATTACTATGAAATTATTTATATAAAAGACACAGGGAAGCGACATTGCAGCGGTAGGAAAATGACTGAACTCGAGATGCCAGGTCAGGACCAATAACATTACTTATTCTTCATTGGTTTTTATCGGTAATTTCTAAATATATAGCAGGAGTACCAGACCATATGTGGCAGTAATATTCAAAGCAACGATCAAGGGTAGACTTATGAATATGTAAGATATATTTTGAAGATACAATTTTCATGGCAGCAGACTTAACAATTGATTCAATATAATCTTTCCACTATATGTCAGCGGAAAGTGTTAGCCCGAGAAGTCACAACGAGTCATTCTCCTGGAGGTTGGCATCAACCATGCTGATGGAAGGCGAAAAGGGGTTTCTCGGGTCTTACCCCAGGACTGTCTGCCCGGGAAACGATAGTGAAATTGATTTCTCTAATCTTGCTCATTAGAAGATGCTGCAAACATTTAAATCGTTCACATATAGCACATGTTATATATTTTATTCTAATTAAATAATTGAAAAAAGAAGAAAGAAAACCGGAATCTTCTTTTTGGTCCTAAGATTATGAGATATCCAGAACCGTCCGTCTTGTCAACATCATGAAGAAAAAAAAAATAGTCGAGCGGATTGCATCGTTCTAATTGGATGCCTACAGGCTGTTACCGTTTACTTTTCAGAATTAGTCAAGGAATAGATGAAATAAAAATTCTTTAACCTAAGGAAGATGGTTGTCAATCTCAGTGTTAATGACGACAAGTTGGTACTGTAATAGATACAGGTGTTTTAATTATGGAATCGTTGTTAGGAATTATTTCTCTCAAATGTTATTCGCATCATACCTAGTGGGTATTATCTTTTCCATCTAACATAATGGTATTCGTTTCTTCTCAGAAAACCCCGAGTTGTGTTATTTTGTTGTTGCTGTCGTTGTTGTTGTTGTTGTCGTTGTTGTTGTTGTTGTTCTTCTTCTTCTTCTTCTTCTTCTTCTTCTAGATCTGTTTTAATCTGTTCATATCTATCTGTTTTATTCTGTTTATATCTATCTATCTATCTATCTATCTATCTATATGCTTTACTCTGTTCATATCTGTTTTATTATGTTCATTATCTATCTATAGATCTATTTTATTCTGTGCATATCTATGTTTTATTCTGTTCATATCTATCTATCTATCTATCTATCTATCTATCTATCTATCTATCTATCTATGTCTTTTTCTTCTTCACTTCTTGTTTCGTCTCTTTTTCCTCTCTTTCTTATACGTTCCTTTTATTTTCCCCTTTTTCTCTTCACTATTTTTTGAAATAACCTCTTAACATTTTGTAACTTCTACATTTTCAGCGCACTTGTTTTTTCAACTTCCTTTTTTCTTTCTTTCTTTCTTTCTTTCTTTCTTTCTTTCTTTCTTTCTTCTTCTACTTCTTCTTCTTCTTCTTCTAAATGCTATCTCTATTTCTTTTCGAATGATCGCCTTCTCCGTTTATCTTCTCCAGTATCTATCTATCTATCTATCTATCTATCTATCTATCTAGAATATAGTTTTTTTCCTTTTATTTTATTTTCTTTTTTCCTATAATTTTAATATCTCTCCTCCACCTCTTTCTTTTTCTCTTCCCTATTGTTCTTATCCTTCTTGTTGCTTTCTTATTTTTTTACCATTTCAAATCTGTACCGTCTTTCTCTCTCTCCCTCCCTCTCTCTCTCACTCTAGAATATTGCTTTCCTACTTTTTCTCTTTCTTTTTCTTTCCTCTTATGTTTTTCTTTCTTCGTTCTTCTCGTTCTTTTTCTAAATGACTTCTTCTTTTTATCTTTTCAAATCTTCACCCTGTCGTTTTACGATTTTTTTTTTTCATTTCTCCCACTTTCCTTTTTCTTTTATTTTCATCCTTTATTGATTTATTTACGATTTTTAAATTACTTCTTAGGATTTTCCTGTTTGATTTTATCTTCTAATTTTTTTATTCTTCATTTCCGGTTTTAGAAACTTTTCATTTATTTTCTACCGCTTCATTATATTGCATTTTCTTATTCTTCGGAGTTCTGTAAATTCATTCTTTCGTTTTTATTGCCGTTTCTTTTTCTTATGATCAAATCTATTTTTTTTATTATCTTTTCTTTTTCATTTTAGCTCCACTTCGTACGTTTTTTTTTTCTTCTTGTCTTTCTTCCTATTTATTTTTTCATTTTAATTTCTCTTTCTCATTCTTTTTCGTTCTTTTCCGTTTTATGTGTCTTTCTTTCGATTCCTTTATTCTTCTTTTCGTTTTTCTTTCGTTTCGTCAAATCATCTCATAGTCTTTGCTTCATTCATTTCTTCTTTCTTTTCGTCTTTCTTTCTGTCTTTTTTTTAGCTTTTTTCTTTCCTTTACACTTTCATTTTTTTTCCTTTGATATTTTTCTCGGCTTTGTTTTCTCCTTGGGCTTGCTTTTTGTTTGTTTTTCAAGCATTTGTAACTTCCTTTATTTTTTCGTTTCTTTAATTTTTTTTTTTTTTTTTTGTCGTTGTCTTTTTTTTCTGCTACTTTCCTTTCTTTTCAAACGTTTCATCTTTTTCCTCTTTTTTTTCTTTTGTCTTTTCAGCCTTGACAGAGTTCAAAAGCCTTTACGCGGCCTTGGAAACGATAAATTATTTTCCACAATACAACCTCTTTCCTACAGTCGAAATGTGGAAACCTATCTCTGCAATATCGGTCTTCCACTGATAAAATGTTTACACGTTACATTTCTTAGTTTCACCAGTTCAGACCTTCACATCTAAGACCCGCCATGTTATATACGCAGAGTCAAATCATCCCGATTTTCTTCGCATTTCATTGATAAAAAGAAAGCTTCGCTCTATGAAACGAAATACTAGATTGGCAGTTAGATCTCATCATTTTATAGTTGAAACTGCTAGATATAACCGTAAGTTCTATGTTAATAGTTTCTTCTCTCGAACTTGTCACTTGTGCAACTCTCTTCCGGTTTCTTGCTTTCCAGTCAAGTTTGACCTTCAGGAATTTAAATGTCTGAATTTCTGAGATAAGGCGTTATCATTATTTACACTATATATATATATATATATATATATATATATATATATATATATATATTCAGACTATTGTCCTCATCTTTGTTGTTGTTATCACTACTTTGTCGGCTGTTTTGCTATCTGGATTTCCTTAGGTGTATATACATCTAGGTAACCTACAGGAGCTTCTGAACTGAACCCTTTATTTGATCTATAGAGATAGATTGTTCTTGTTCCACTGTCCAAATACACACTACCCGGTCCAAGGATTGAACTCACAATTACTATGTCACCAAATGCACGAACTAGTAGGCTATTGTCTTCCTTGGGGTGAAATGATAAATATAAAAACACAGACTTCTGGGAGGATGTTATCCCAATTACCATAAAATTAACATTTTCAAGTTTAGAGTTATCCAGCCTAGATATTCTCATAATTGCACTTCGTTGTCTTCTGTATATAAAACAACGTCATTCAGTGGCCGTCTAACGTCAGTGGTACCTAGTAATAATTGAACGTTTAGAAAATAAATAATTGGTTAATTCACTTGTGAATTCTAGTTCAGACAGACTTCTACTTCTCTCGGCTCTAGGCAAGTGCATCTGATCGATCTGGGCCTTTTATCTATTGTATGCCGTTAGTTACCTTCACAATGCTGTACATCGACGAAACATCCAGTAAAAAGACTATATGAGCATCGTAGATATATGCTGCATAACAACAACCCACTGGCGGTTCGCTGTTATGCATTTGACACCAATTCCTACTTAAGAAATGCCAGTCTGCTCAGCAAAGAAAAGTATTCAATAAGAAAAACATTCTTGAGAGTGGGCTAATCTCACAATTCTCCACAATAATGTTAATACTAGGACCATAGATATTATCACCAATCATCGTAATAGCTATAGTACAACAAGCCGTATATGAGATAACAGAGAAAAAAAACAAAGATCTCCTTGGAATGGGCTGATTTAAAATCCAACAGATACCAACGGCTCTAATATATAAACCCCCCCAAAAAAAATCTGTCGTCGGATCTGATAAGGTAATCTAATTTATTGCCTGGCTTATCAACAAAAAATCCAATACATTTTCCTTACACACAGTTTTCTCTTTCATTCCGACCAAAAGAATCCGAACACAACACACGTCACGTCGGCGAAACGTGTCGTTTAAAACCGTTTCCAATTTTTCTAATCATCTCCAGTGAAGGACTGTCTAGCAACATTTATTGCTAATGTGTTAACAGCTTCAAATTTGTGTAGTTAATTCGTTTTTATTAATCGCCTTTACTCGCTTAAAATATTATTTTTTAATTTCTCTTTCATTTCTACGCGATGAATTCTTCGTTATTCCTTCATCATCATTCGAGTATTCTTCCCTAGATGTCTAACGCATATCAATGGAGATTCCCTTCAGATCTCAAGTACCTTCGTCAATATCCTCTCAGAAATCTAATATTTCAGTGGTCTGCACATTTATTCTCAACCCCACCGAGCATTATGATCTTTACCTAAAGTCTAAGGTAAACCGTTATCTATTCAAGATATTTTCATAATTGGTACTTCTTGCTTCCTCGTTTTGTGCTCTTACAAGCTTATGCAGTAACCCTCTAACTTGAGTGGCTCTTTGGCCTTGTATTGGATGAATATTTAGTAAAAAAAACAAAACACCCATCCATCTATCATCTATCCCGGTTGAAGTACAATTATTATCATTAGTTTCCGTATTCCATATCGTGTACAATTCAAGAAAGAAATTCGGATTACTAACACAAAAACAGAAAATGTCTCATATCGGGAATATTTAACATTGAAAAACATAAGGAAAAAATTAATTATTTTTAATAATATATGGAAATCTCCGCTTTTACCTGAAGAATGTCGCAAGACCAGAAACACGTGTAGTAAAATTATGGAAAACAAAGCATAATATTTTTTTTCTAAATAAATCCGCATTACAACCAAAAATGTTTGCGGCACCTCTCTT
>OZ010574.1:89953420-89955920 GCA_963932145.1 Acanthosepion lycidas
AGGTAAAGAATTGATTTGCAATTATAAAATTGTGATTCTACTGACGAATCAAAGAATCCATTGCTAGATGGCTTTGTGATCTACTATATGATAGTAAATGCCAGACAATCTTCTCACAGGCAAAGAAGAGACTTTGCAGTTAGGTAGTTGTGGTTTTATCGACAAAAGTTTGGAATACCCTCGGCTGAACATGTGAGAAACTTTTATGGCAAATAGGAAGAAAAAGGAAATATATACTTACAATCAGAAAAGGCAGTTGAAATTTCTGGGGCACATAATGTGGGGAAAACGGCTTGTAGAATTAAACACTCAATGGACATACTAAAGCGAAGAGTGACTGAGTGAAACAGCAATTATTCTAACTAGTTTGTGTAAATGAGCAGCAAAACAGTAAGAAATTTTGGATGTCAGAGCGATAAAATTTACTGATTACCTAATTTCTTATATGTCAACAATTTCTTATCTATCAACAATTCGCCCTTGCACGGACTATTGCTGACATATATGGTCTGGAGCCCCTTCTGTTTGCCTCGGGGTTCTTGATAAGCTCCAGAGGCGGATATGTAATATAATTGGCCCTGTTCTGGCATCTCGTCTACAGTCGCTCTCTCACAGATGCGCCGTTGCCTCTCTGTCTTTTTTACAAATACTTTCATGGTAATTGCTCCGAGGAGCTGCATTCGCTGGTTCCCAGACTTCATGAGTTCAAGCGCCCTACGAGGCTGGCATCCCGCTCTCACCCTTTTCACTGTCGAAACTCCTAAATGTAGCCGTCTCTTCTACTCCAATTGCTTCATGTCTCGCACCTCTCGCCTGTGGAACTCCCTTCCCTATTCCAGTTTCCCTGAGAGCTATAATCTCCAGCTATTCAAATGTAATGTCAATCGACATCTCCAGTTGTCTTGATCTATCCATTATCCTTCTCCTCATCTTTTCCTCTATCATTCCTATCTGATCTTGCTCCAAATCTTCTGTAACCTCTTGCATCCTAGTGGCTTCCCGCCTTGCTTGGGGTGAAACGCTTAAAAAAAATGTCAGTAAACACTACAGAATATTCACACAGATGAGGAAGATATTTCAAGTGACACAAATTTAGCACATACAGAAATATGTTCAGATTATCATGGAAGTACATATGAGTAATGAAGAAATTTCATGGAAAACAGGAAGAGCCCTTAAAATTATACTCATACTCAGAAAACGACAGCTGAAATTTCTGCCATACTTCATGAGGATAGAGAGCATACAGAGTTTTAAAACTCACAAGATATATTAAGGGCAGGAGTAGAACACCTCGCGGTGGCGTAATGGTTAGCAAGCTTGTCTCGCTAAGACAATTACGACTGAGTAGCGAGTTCGATCTTCACTGGGTGCTTCATCTTTCGGCCTTTGGCCACATCTAAGCTACACTTGAAAAAATCGCTACTGAAGGCAGGAGTAGTAGGGGAAACAGCGAGTAGCCTATCAAGCAAAAGGGTTTCAAAAGCAGGAAGCTGTAAAGAGCCATAATCGCCCATTTCTAACATGATAATGATTATTTGAAATAACATTACTTTTATTTATTTACTTTTTCTAAGTAAAATGGAATATTTTGTAATCTGGCGAAATCCGACATCTTCAGCTTGAAACTCGTAAATCGCGTAGATCGGGATGCTTTTTGAGTCTTTTTGTATATTAGTGAGCGAAGAGGCACTGTAGAGTAATGGATAGCGGCTCGGATTGAGGAATCGGAGAGCTGAGTTCGAATTCGTGCTAATATCTTTGGGAAAGGTATGAATCCTCTCCCATCCAACTATGGTAAATAGCAGGAGCGCGGATTCTATAGCCTTGGATGGCAACCTACTGCCTCGTCAGTATCATGCATGGCACATAACTAACTGATTTCTTGTATATATACCGAGTTCGAATTCGAATCAAATCCATTATATTCACCTATGTGGTAATACCCTTGAGAAAGTCATGAAACCTCTCCCCCCTCCCCAGCTATGGCTAAGTAGCAGGAGTGACCGGGTTCTGTAGCCTTGGATGGCAACTCGTCTACCGCAGAAAGAAATGGCAACCTACTGCGGGAAAAATCTACCTCGTCAGCCATGTATCGAAAGATACATGTCGCCTAAGCTTGTATTACACATAACTGACTGATTCCTTGTATATATGCCGAGTTCGAATTCCAGTCGAATCCATTACATTCACTTACGTGATAATACCCTTGGGAAAGGTATGAATCCGCTTCTTCTCCCCTCAGCTAGGGGTAAATAGTAGGACAGACAGGGTTCTATAACCAAGGATGGCAACTAGCCTACCGCAGAAAGAAATGGCAAACCTACTGCGGGAAAAATCTACCTCGTCAGTCATGTATCGTGTATTACGCATGGCACGCAACTGAGTGAGACTACTGCCCGAGAGATTAATAAAGTTCTTTTCTGTCGGACGATATTATCCTTTTGATAGTTTATTAAGTCTATTGCTTATATTGTTTAAATTATTTAATTCATGCAAC
>OZ010574.1:89958420-90015920 GCA_963932145.1 Acanthosepion lycidas
AGAATAAAAAACAAATGTCCGTTAAAAGGCAATTGCTTACAGAAAAATGTAATATACCAAGCGACGGTAAAATCAGCAGATAACGAAGAAAAATTTAGGATTGAAATAACTGAAGGACCGTGAAAATAAAGAAACTACGCACACAAAACATCCTTTACAAATAGTAAATACACGAACAGCACAATACTTTCTAAACATATCCGGGGTGGTGGGGTTAAAACAAACAAAAAAAGCAAATTACACCAAAAATATTATGGGAAATAAGGAAAAAATATCAACCTAAAACAATCAATCCACAAACAGTAAACTCTGCCTGGATGAAAAGATAACCATAATTACCTTCTCACACCAAGATGAACTATTAAATAAACAATCGGATCTCATCTCAAAATGCAGACACGAAAACAAAATTTTATTATGCTAGTTAAAAATCTAAACAAAAGTTTTTTTTCACCCATTAAAATATATAAATGGGATTTATTTCTATTAAATCAAAATGTTTTGTTTTCTATGCATACTAGGTGTATATATATATATATATATATATATATATATATATATATATATATATGTGTGTGTGTGTGTGTGTGTGTGTGTGTGTGTGTGTGTGTGTTTTGAACAATAACAAATATTAAAAACTTAATAAATTAAAAAATTTAGATTTTCAGACACACTTACGTACTTATGAAATCTTTCGTGATGATCCGATTCCGATAATTATTAATTCTGTAGTGAAAGGGCCATTCAGATCTTCCCAAATTTTCTGGCAATCTAGTTTCGGCCAGCATAGCCATCATCAGGAGAAAAAATTCCTTGCTTGTTAATAGCAGTGAACTACATGAGTCAATGACTGTTTCTAAAGAAAATGAATTTTATGTGTTGTTTTCATTTGTTATGTTTTATTATCTTTAATTTTGTTCAGACCTTGTGTTGATCAAATGGCCTATTTCAAGTTGGTTTTAAAATGGAAGATGAGAAATTCCTGACTGCTTAGACATTTTGATAGTTTTATTGGTTGCTGGGAAGGGAATGTGTGTGTTAATTGTATGTTATCTTTTAGTTCTTTGGGTGTATGTGTGTGATGTGTGTATGTCTATATATTTGTGTAATGTGATGTGTGTATGTCTATATATTTGTGTAATGTGATGTGTGTATGTCTATATATTTGTGTAATGTGATGTGTGTATGTCTATATATTTGTGTAAGTGTGTGTATAAGTGTGAAACCTTCACCCCTCTGCAAGCATGCCTGTCTTGTGTGGGTGAGAAATGTGGGTAGCGCTTGATTTATGGGTTATATATTAATTCTATCTATGTTGTTAAATTTGTTAAGCCCGTCTGGATGAAGTGTTTTGAGGTGTAAAAATCCATTTGTGTTCATGATCCTCTAGTATTTTTCCAAGGTTATCCTTTCTGTCTATTTCTATTTTTTTCAATTATGGTGAATTTTGCATGGTTTTTAAAATCAAGTTATTCTAGGAGGAAATATTGTTCTATAGGTAATAATATTTCGTGAGGAACCGAATTGATCCGATTCCAATAATTATTAATTCTGTAGTGAAAGGGCCATTTAGATTTTCTCACATTTTCTGTCAATCTTTTCTTTAAAATCAACAATATAATGTATCTAATGTATTTCTAGTTACAATTATTACAGGCTAGGGATTAAATTCCTGCTTCAGTGTTCAGGGTTTTATAATTTTGCTTTGTAATAAATTAAGTTTTATAAGTAGTTTTAATGAAATTTATTTTAAGCTTAAATACAATCTTTTCAATTGTGATAGAGTTAGTCGGTAATGTTATGTTATCGCACTCTTTTTTTTTTTCTTTTTTTGTATCGTCCTTTCTTTTATTTTAAATAATTTAATGGGCTTTCTGTTTCACGTTGAATTGAAATAATTAGTGCATTGGAGGTGAATAAAAACTATAGAAAAGAAAATATAGTTCAAAATCATTTACTCGGTTGTGTAGAGGATAATATGTTTCCCACACTGTAGCCTCTTTCCCCGCAGACGGAAAGTCACAAAGCTATTGTCATTTCCACAGCAAACGCTCAGATGAGCTCCACTATTTCACTGGACATGTTTTGTGATATCAACGAAAATTCGTTGCCCCTTTTGTACTGTCAACAAATACTCGTTGTCACTTTCGTAATGCTCATTGTAGTAGAGACTTTGTAATCGCAGATACGACTATAGTAACGCTGTTGAATACTACTAGTGTCAGATGCCTTCGAATATCACTCGCACTAATACTACTTGCTCGATAATACTCGCTCGAAAAGAAATCACCGAATAGTGATCCGAATTGTAATCCGTATAGTAATCAGTATAGAGAAATAGTATAGTGAATAGTATAGAGAATAACAATTCGTATAGTAATAGAAGATAGTATAGAAGGAGTGATCCGAATAGTAATAGAGGATAGAATAGAAATAGGGATCAGTTAGACCCCACGCTAATTCCCATATATACGTGATCTACTTATTCAAAAGTGGAATCGCCCGTGTTTGCTCACTGGCGATCTATGTTCGAACTACAGTGTCGGCGGCGGCACTTTATTCCTATATAACACCATGTTTCCGTGTAACTGACATAATTCTCAACAAGCAGAAAGTTTCCAATAAACAATAAAAAACGGAAGAAAAAGGACAGGGCAAAAAAATACTAAGCAAACAATCCATATGTAAGTCTAAACTAAAAAAAAGTATCTTAATAAAGCAAAAAATACCATAAGTAACATTTGCATCCAAAAGTGATTTAAATGGTTATAGCGTTCTGAATTCAAGAAAATAAAGATCAAATATATGGAACATGGGTCAATAGGTGTCCATTTTGTATGGTTAGGAAGGAATCCCAGCATGCATCTGTAGGATTTATCGATAAATTTGAGATGTTCTTATCCGTCATTCCTCAAGATTGTCTTTTTTTTTTTTTACTTTTCCTATTAGTTGTTTTTGACGTAATTTCTTTTCGTGTCTGCCGTGATCGAATTGATTTGTCGGATTTAATTTTTCCTTACTTACCTATATTTTGTTTTCATTTAGACAATAATTTATTGTCGCTTTTGGACTTCCTTGTTCAAAATGGACGAGGAGGAATTCAGTGGATTAGTAAAGTCTCTGTGAAAAGGGAAAAACGGAGGCGAAATCCCACATATGAGGAAAGGACCCAGATTAAGTACTTGAAATTCGCCACTACCTTGTACTACAGATGTTGAAGAATTTATCAACCAGGAAAAACAATATGCTCACCTGATTACACCAGGTGGGTTAATCATAAATTTACCAGATTTGGTAGTGGTGGGATACAGTATCATGGCAGTATTTGTAATTGATAAAAAAACAAAGCACAATTGTAAGGACCAGCAAGGAAATTTGGTGTAAATTTACAACAAATTTTAAAAGAGAAAATCATCCCTACGTGTGAGGTACACACCGGAAGATCGCCTGGCTCTGATTTAACAGGACCTGTAAAATAAAGACAGTATTCTAAGAGTTGAATACAAACTTCAGAGACGTACTTGGATCACAGCTTTTAAAGTGCCCAGTTTTATCTTGGGTCATCAGGTTGCAGGTATCTTAATGAAGTATGGAAAATTCTTAGAGCTCAAACCAGACCGGAAAATTGGAGAATGGATCTACTATCTAATTTCATTTTTGATACACGTCTGTTTATTTTTTTATTATTATTATTATTTTACGCATATGAATAAAAAAAAATAAAACAAATTAAAAATTAAATTAAAAAATAATACTATGAATTGATTTTTTTTTTCACTTAGGAAATGTCAAAATTTTTCGATCTCTGGGTATTAACTTGTATATTTGACATCAATGCGAAGGTTCAATGCATATAAACACCACGATCTTGATTTTTCAATATATGCAAAACCGCCGAGACTGAAATAATGACATTACAGAATCTTCCTACCCGCATTTGGCTTTGTGCTTTACGGAGTTAAGATTAATAAATATGGTTAAATATGATCTAGTACAAATTCAGAGAAAGGAAGAAAAAAAAAAAGATAGCTATAAAACCTGGAAACTAAATAGATCATCAGTAAGATAAAAACCGTAAGAAAAGGGATTGTCTAATTTAA
Source organism: Acanthosepion lycidas (assembly GCA_963932145.1). Taxonomy (NCBI): domain Eukaryota; kingdom Metazoa; phylum Mollusca; class Cephalopoda; order Sepiida; family Sepiidae; genus Acanthosepion; species Acanthosepion lycidas. Next base: position 89,962,521 of record OZ010574.1, read on the forward strand.
AGCTGAGATTCCATCTGTTCACGCCAGGTGGCGCCAGAAAGAGGTCGGCTCTTCCCACTCCCATTCGTCCGAGCTAGTTATTTGACACCGGAAAATTACGTAAAAATAAAATAGCTACAATACGTACAGAAATAAATGAACAAGAAAAAAATAGATAAATATTACGAAAATTAAATATGGCGACCATCACAAGTGGGATGTCAGTCCCGCTATCACTCACTTTGCTAATACTATTAACAGAAATGCCGACATGAAATGAAAATGGAGGCTTCCGTATCTTTCCGTAGGTTTACGCCGCTTTTTTGTCTTAAAGAAAAGAAAAAAAGCATGTGATGTTGATAATGTTTGACATTTTCATTGCGATCCAAAACACGCAAAATACAGCTTGTCTCGTCGGGAATAGGTAAATATAGGTCGTATATATTTCATTCTGTAAGCCTTTATTTGGTTCGGGAACAGGTAAATATTGGTTGTTTATATTTGTTCCTATAAACAATTTTATAAGCATTATGTTACTCATTGCACTGTAATTAAAAATTTTTCATTGTAATATTTATACCAGAACAGTTATCGGCACTGAAATTGGAACTGATATGCCGAATTAAAATTTTGACTGCGTTTAACCACGATTTTGTGGCAAATGGCTTTCAATTTTTAATTCAAAATATTTGTCTTTGTAAACATTTCACACAATCTGTACTTAATTTTTTATTACAAATAAATATTTCTAAATGTTTCAGGAAGCTAGCAAATAATGGTAAATTTGGAATCTCTATATATAAAAGGGAGGATGCGTGTGTGTATGTGTGTGTGTGTGTAACGAATGCACAGCCGCAATTTTCGGCGGATTTGCACCAAAATTTACATGCACATGCTCCAAGTTAGCGAAAAGGCCAAGATCGACTTTGGATTTCCCAACTCCTATCGATAGTGGAAATAATCGATTTTTTCATGCTTCTACGGCAGTTTTCTTGTAGTTTGAAGCCATTTTCTACTGGCCAGAGTGAGAGCCTATAGCTGGCTGCCACGAATAGACAGGAAGATTCTATTGGCCAGCGTGAGAGCTAACAACTGACTGACACGAATGTTAACTAGCATGCAAAAAAATCGATAGCTGCATTCGTCACAAGTGGGAAAAATTTAAATCTTCATGGCACTTTACTCCAATTGGCTCATTCGCTTGCTTAAACTCAACGTTGATTCTGATTACGCAGAACTGGGTTGGGTGTGAAAAAGTATTTGTTGTTAACATTCTTTTTTCATTCGGTTTTTCCAGTTACGAGTCCTTTTTTTAAAGCTGATCGTTTTGTGTTCATTTTGTTTAGTTCTTTTTTCATAACAGATTTCATGTTTAGTATAGAGCTTAGAAAAAATTCGCAGTGTGAGATAGGTAAGAAGTAAGACATGTAGCAACATCAGCACGGCAGGGCACTCCTTTAAAGGCAAGGAAGGGCAAAAATATTTTAAGTCAAGTGATAGGGATTGCTGAATGAGTCGTACGATTTTTGAATCAAGCACGGGCAACGCCGGTCCATGCTGCTAGAGACCGATAAAATTTAGAAAACTCTTGCCACGTCTTTAAAGTGGCGTATCGTCTACTACAATTTTTACTTTTGTGAAATGTCTTTCACACTTATAGCGCAAATATCACCGGGAAACCCCGTAATTTTTTCTTTTTCTTATTATGTGTTGTGTACGTTCAGGACGTAGGCGATCATGGCTCTCCACTACCCCCTATCCGTTATAGCTCCCAATAAGTTTTGTCCCTTTGCTACTTACCCTAGACTATGTTCTGTCATCTACTTGCATAAGCCCGCTTTGTATGTTACGCTTTCCTTGGCCTCTTTTTCCAAGAAATTTCACCCGCCTCTTCCTGATGTTAAGTATAAGCTTCCTCCTTGCTTGGAAAAATCTCCAAAACCTCATCGCTGCTCACACGCTCAATCCATGATATTCTTAGCATCCTTCTGTAGAACCATAACTCCGCCGCCTCGAGTCTCTTCTTCATCTTTGAGGAGACCGTCTAATGTAAAGGAGGACAGATGTCACTTAGCAGCTCAGTACTCTTTTCTTTTTCTTCCTCCAGTCTCGCAATACTCTGCTCAGCGTTTGGAATGCGCCTTTGGTCATCCCAGTACGTCTTCGGATCTCAGTGTTGCACTTACTGTCCGCAGCTGCTTGATTTTAGTGTCCCCAACCTGTAAAACGCATTTCGTGCTCATTATCTCTCTATATTTTTGGATGAGATATTTATGTACATGATATTGTCCTAATCTTTGTCGCCATATTTATTACAACGTTTCGGCCGTTCTACGCTCCGGCCTTCTTCAGGTGATTGGAATGTCGAACTGAACCCTTTATTTCGCTCACTGGGGTAGACTTTTCTAGTTCCACGTGCCATGTTTTTAATGGATGTCAGTTATCAGTTAATTTCCCTCTGAAAGTTCTCCACTGCCTTAACCGGGTATTGAACTCACACTCTTTGGGTCCTGTCACTGGATCTAACCAACGCCTTTAACCTTGAGGACACATGGCACAGTGGATAAAGGCGTTTGTTAATGCAGTGGAGAACTTTTAGTTTATATATATATATAATTTTATATGCACAGTACTTATTGGAAAGCGCTCAATATCAGTGATAGAACTAACATATTCAGTTGTATTGATATAAGTTTTTGACTCTCGGTTACATAATCACAAAAGCATGAAACCCTGGTCACAAACTCATATCCATGCAACTGAATATATATATATATATATAATATATATATATATATATATATATATATATATATGTGTGTGTGTGTGTGTGTGTGTGTGTGTGTGTGTGTGTGTGTGTGGTTGAAAACCAATGAAATGACATTGTTGTCGGTCGATTTTTCCATTACATTTCTGACGGAAGCCTATTTGAATTTATTCGCAAACAAGATATTGACGAGTTTGTTTTTTTTAAGGTAAATCATCATTTTATTCATTTATTATTATTATTATTAACACCTTATCCCTCGATTTTGCGCACGCTAATAACAAAGAAAGAAGCATTATTAACGAAAAATTGGTTGCCTGTTTTGTGTCCAAACATACTCTGATTATATATATATATATATATATATATATATATATATATATATATATATATATATATATATAACTGACTATGTGTATGTGTGTGTTCGCGAACTACTCGAGAACCATAAGGCATATTTCCACTACATGTATGTTACAATCTTAAAATGAATCAAAAACGATTATCAGATTTTGAAAACTACATAAGGGGCCCCCAAGATGACCCATGAAAACCTTGCTGCCTCATTAGTCTTTCAATTTTAGTGGTTAGCAGCATTCCGATGAAAATTTGCACAGAATTTGTGTTTCGATCAATCAACTCAAAATCAAAATTGACACCCCATGTGTCATAAATACATTTATGAAAAATATCAGTTTTTCCTATGGATTTCCCATTTTGGTATGGAAATAGTTTAGTTTGCATTAACTTTACGGCAAAAATTATATCCTTTCTTAAGAAAAAAAGAATAAGTGTAGTCGAAAGTGTGCACCGATGAGAGAAGTGCACGTAGGTATAAGACGCGTGTGCGAGATCGATCGAGATGTGTAGTGTGTACAATTGATTTTGCTCCACGTGCAATGATAGATCGAGTTATATAGTGCATACTGTCGATTTTGCTTCACGTGTAGTGTTCATTAGTGCTATGTGATGAAATAAATGCAAAAATCTCATTCGCATCAAAGTTGTCATCAAGGAAAAAGGCAGGCTGCCTTCATGCATGTATATTTTGAATTTTTGATATTTTAAATTTAAATTTGTGACAATCATATTATTAAAAAAATTTAAACGTAAATGCCCATTTTTAATTATGTATTTATCATCTTCTAATCAGCGTTTAAATAATGCTTACTAACTCATATATTTGGAAACTTGAGCCTTAAAATTTTGACAGTTTTATTCTGAAAAATGCACTTATAATAATGTAAAGACCCTCTTTCGATTTATTTATAATTATGCTAAAATTAGTGTGTCCGTTTTAATGTTCATAGTGAGTAGGTTTCTAACTGCACGTTAATTTTTATTTTTATCACTAGAACGTTTTTTTGGTAGTCTATTTTTAGATAAATCCTAACTTTACGAGTTTGCTTATAATTGTTTACCACGTTCCCATGGTCTCCCTTATAAACTTGCATTTAATTTATTGTGGCTATATTTCCATTAATGTGTATAATATTCTTGCTTTTTAATTGATTACTTCATTGTTATTCAAAAAGCTTAGCCAAACCCCTCCAACTACAGTCTGACAGTAATGCCAAGAAAGTGAAATCCTTCACTCAGATGTGCTACTACGACAGCCAAACGCATGAAAGCACGGAGAAGAAACGCTTCGCAACAAGAAACTCAAATTAGACTGACAAAAAATGCTATTCGTACAGCTAATGCAAAGTCAGCAGAAACTAATGAGCAACAGTTAACTAGACGAGGAAGGAACGCTGCCGAACTTTTGCTACTCGAGATGTCGAAACTGAGGGGCAAAGAACAACTCTGTACAGTCTTTGTGAACGTTGGTTTTCAGCATTGGCATGGCTGCTAGGAGAAGTCTTTGTTGAATTTCTTCTCCTTCCAATGCATGTTGTTCATTCGATGTAGTTTGAGCAAAAGCTGTCAACAAAGCATTTCTCCTCAACAATTTTCGAAGATCGATTGCGATTAATGTACTCTTCATTTGCTGACAATTATTTTTGTATCTTCTGTGCTTCTGTAAAAAACAACTTTCTCCTGTTATAAATGTTTTCACACTTCATGTCATTATAATATTTCGCCATATAGATAAGAGGCACTAAAGAAAAATCTTTATTTTAACTTTACAGATTGGATGGGCAATGCTGCTAGTATATATATATATATATATATATATATATATATATATATATATATATATATATATATATATATATATGTGTGTGTGTGTGTGTGTGTGTGTGTATAGAAACAGAAATATATATATATATATATATATATATATATATATATATATATATGCAATTTTTTATATATATTATTTATATATAATATATATCCTCGGGACTTATTGGAAAGCGCTCAATATCAGTGATAGAGCTAACATATTTAGTTGGATTGGTGTGAGTTTGTGACCATGGGTGTCACCCTATTCATCAGACAAACTATATATACATAGACAATATTATTAGGTTGGTGCAAAAATAATGTCGTTTTCTCACATATGTTACTATGTGAAAAAACAACATTATTTTTGCACCAACCTAATATATATTAGTATTAAAATCTTAAATTTAAAAAGGTAAAAAATAAAAATATAATATGAAATTAGCCAGTGCGAAAACGGTGCAATCTAAATTTATATATATATATATATATATATATATATATATATATGTGTGTGTGTGTGTGTGTGTATGTGTGTGTGGGTGTCTGTGCATATAATTTGGAGGTGTAATAAAAGTTTTAAAGTATGGTATATTTATAAGTATACATGGACAATATCAAAGAAACGTATGTAAATGTAAAAATGGGCAATGAGAACAACACCCAGTGGCTAGAGTAAATTTTATGCTTGAACGCATTCTTCAAGCCATGTCTTTTCAACAAACCCTCGTATATATAAATATATATATATATATATATTAGTGTGTGTTGAAAAGTTCTCAACGTGACTAAAAATTAATTCCCACAATATTAAAAATAAATCATGTTTCGTCGGATTTTGTTAATATCTATTTGGCCTACACACTTCCCGAAACCAATTACCCAGCCGTTACCCTGCCATTTGTTCTACATCCCCAGCTGTACCTCCAAACATGGATAACTTCAACCTAAACCCCGACCCTCATAGTTTTACTATGGTTTGATCCACAATCATTCCTGGTCTTTTGAACAGGAATAGAGTTCTCCTGCTTTTTTCTCCTTTAGGCTTATATTTCCGTTTTCTTTCTATTGCCATACGTAATAAGAATAGTAACATATATAAAATGTAATTAATAATAAAATATTATTAACGTTTTCCCTTTCGTTGCTTTCCACAGAAGTGTAGTATTGATATATTTAGACTATGGCGTGTTTTGTACTGAATGTCTTTATGTATCGAACTGTGCCTTGCTTCGAGATCAGTAATGAAACCAAAATATGAATGAGACAAATGATGGTCTAAAACAATCAACTCGCCGACCAACAATAGTCAAAAACAAGATGAAACAGAATTTACGTCTTTCAAGATTGGCTAATTTAGCTTACACACTTCCCGAAACCAATTACCCAGCCGTTACCCTGCCATTCGTTCTGCATCCCCAGCTGTACCTCCAAACATGGATAACTTCAACCTAAACCCCGACCCTCAAAGTTTTGCTCCCAATTTCAGGTTTTGAACATAAATGGTGCTGGTAATGGCCACTGTATCGAATCACTGATGCAAAGGTGCTTAATTTAAAACCGAATGATTAACATTGGCGTGCCAAGAAATCTTGAATTGCAATAGGGTGAGAAGTTGAACGGAGAAATCCTGTGGGAATTTCTGCGCTGGGGACACCTTTTGGGTGATTAGGGCCCAAATGAAGAACGACAGATATCACGTTGGACCAATAGAATGCCGGGCTTCGCTAGCATTTTATTCTCTCTCTCTCTCTCTCTTGCTCTCTTTCACATTTTCCAACCCTCTCTTAATATCACCTCCCAGTCCTGACCGGTTCTTCCGTGCTAAATTGTATTTGCCACCCAGAATCCCATTGTGGAATTGATTCGGTTGGCAATTTGACTCGTAAAACGAAATCTTTAAACTCTCGTGATGGAAGTACAAGTAATGTGTTTGTCTGGTAAGTCAATGGTGATTAACATTACGGTATGAGCGTAAACGCGATTGGTAGTCGTTGGAAGGAATTATCCGAATTTTAAGTCTTCGGAAAATCTTTCAAAATTTAGCCGCAACCAGCGAAAGATACATGGCTAATATAATTAATTCTTTTTTCTTCTTTTAAAATAACAAGTTTTTCAAAAAAAAAAAAAAAAAAAATGTGAAGGACAAACGTGATGTACGAGGCCAATCTGGAAATAAACCAACCATTTGATTGTACCATAAAAGTTTAGTTAGAACCTAGCACATACCTCAGCATCCCTTCTACATTTCAAAACGCACTGCAAAGTTATCTTCCGGGATTGCCATCAGTTGCCTTCTTGCGTTCTCTTAGTTTGACTCTAGTTTCTATCTATAGACCTACATACGACTTGAAGAATTTAAAATACTTAAAATGTTTGGATATTTTCCGCAGAGCCCGTGGAATCACACTGGCAATCGCCAAATTTTTTCAGCATTTTCGGACGTTTCGCTTGTTGAAGGCTTTCCAGTTCATAGATCACTTTGACTTGAATAACCCAATAGGATATTGTCTGCAAATGGATACACATTAAGATCCTTTTATATTAACGGCCAAATACATAAAATGCGTGCAACCGTTTCTCGAAAATTTAGGATGGTTGGATAATTTCTGGGTAGAGATTTTTTTTTACACTGCATATAGAAAAAGAACCTGCGCAAATATTATGTTAGGAAAGTGTTTGAGCTTCCATTTAAGATAGTTACTCTTATTTATTTACTAAGTACAAACATGAATGCATAAGGCTTTAGCAGATGGGCACCTTGAAATTATGCATTCACAGGGTACACACTGTTTTCATGGGAACTACCCATTTCAATTAGCGAGCAGATTAAATATAAAGACTTTGTTTAATTCATGAGGATCAAACTCATTAGCGACACAAGTTCAACTGAAGATTTAAATAAACGGGGTGGTTGGTATAAAATGGTTACCTGGAACAGTTATTTAAATAATTTTCAGTAATAAATCGCTTAGTTCTGGAATGCTCACAGTCCAAATAAAAGGGTGGGAAGAAATTTTATAAAAGGAATGATTGGATGGTTGCTGTTCCGTTATGAGGCACTGTGGAGTAATGGATACTGGCTCATATTGAGGAATCGGAGAGCGGACTTCGAATTCCAGTCGAATCCATTACAGTCACTTACGTGCTAATACCCTTGGGAAAGGTATGAATCCTTTTCTTCTCCCTGCAGCTATGAGTAAATAGCAGGACAGACCGAGTTCTATAGCCTTGGATGGTAACCGGTCTACTGCAGAAAGAAATGGCAACCTAATTCTGAGAAAAATCTACACCCGTCGAAAGATACATGATCGCTTAAGCGTGTATTACGTATGGAACATAACTGGATTAGGAACCCGAACTCTTGCGTTGCCTCTTATGAGACAGCTCTGATCAACAGTCGCTTAATACCGGGGTTCTTGCTGTGCCATATTACGCATGGAAGGGTGTCTGGTGGGCAACCATGAGGCCACATTATGTTGCAGTCTGTGCCGGTTCCCTTCCTGCACATGTTATATTGGACAACCGATTGCTGCTACTAGCCTGGGCCTTTCCTTAACAAAACAACAAAGATATGAAACTAAACTATTAGATTGGTGCAAAAATAATGACGTAATAATGTCGTTTTTTGACGTTAAAAAATACGTCAAAAAACGACATTATTACGTCATTATTTTTGCACCAACCTCATAGCTCAACAAAAGTCACCTAAACCCCTCATCATTTCTTTCTCCAGCATTCGTGGTATTTATACCAACAGCCGTAGTGTAGAATAATTCCTCTTCGAAAAGTCTCTTAGCTCTCTGTGAAACTAATGTTAATTCTTCCATCCCCTCCACTGATTTCTCGATTCCTGCTTATCTTCCTTTCCTTGGGAAGGATTTCTAGAGCCACATGCATGACCTGGGATTTTATATCCGCGAACATCTGCTGGCTAGGAAACTCTCTCTTGAATTTCCACACCATTTTTACATGTGTCTCCGTCTCTCTCTACTTAACTCAGTCAGCTATCTTTTCTTTCTCTACCGTTTCCCTTCTTCTCATGACTGTTGCATGCTAGATAGTATTTCTGATAATATAAACAAGGCCATCTACCTACACCCATTTGCAAATATATTTGTGCTTGGCTACTTTATTGCCTACCGTGTCACTGACACCGCTGGCATCCAAACCCTCAATATCTTACGCGTTTCTCCAGTAACCATGATAAACACGCTTCTCTTCTAGATTTCTTTTTTACCTCTATCCCGGACTCATGTCGTACGATGCAGCTCTGCCCTCTTGTCGACTCTGATAATGCGGTTGTATTTGTAAACATCTCTTTCCACTCGCCTACCAGCCGATAACCTCCTACCAAAAGAATATCAACGAGAGGATTGGGACTTGTTCCGTGACTTCCTTCGTGACGTCTCTTGGAATGCAGTTTTTAATCATCCTGTTCCTCAATGCGCATCTGAGATCTCCTCCTGATTGAGAGCCGGCATCGATGCTTTCATTCCAGCTAATATATACCAAGCTAAACCGCATTCACCTCCTTGGTTCTCTCCTGCGGACTCGGCCGCTATAGCCAACAGGAATCAATTCTTCCAACTGTACCAGAGCGATACGTCTGATTGCGACAGACGTCTCTTTGTCTCTGTTCGTAACGAGTTCAATCGTGTCCTCAAAGAAGCAAAGTTACAGTTTGCTGATAGAATGAAACAACGTATAGCCTCTCGCAAGTTCGTTTCTAGAGATTATTTGCGACTACGGAAGAGTGTGCTGAACAACAGTAAGTCCTCAATACCTCATCTATTCGCTCAATTCGAAGTCCTAACATCAAAAGCAGATAAGATTGAATACTTCGTTCGGAAATTCTCTTACAACTCAACACTTGACTCATTTGGAGTAGCCACACTTTATATCCCCCTGCTGAGAACAGAGGCTCCGCCGAGTGATATGAGCATAATCTCATCACTGGTCACGGATATTATTTCAAAATTAAACTCCCATAAGACGAGCTGAGGTGACGAGATCCCAGCCCTCATTCTAAAGAAATGTGCTTCCGAGCTGGCTCTAGTTCTCTCCAAACTATACAGCTACTGCCTTGACGTTTCCTCCTTTCCTGTTTGTTGGAAGTCCCCCTCTGTAGTCCCTGTTTTTAAGAATTCTGGAGAAACCTTCTGACCCTCTAAGTATCGCCCTATTAGTCTCCTACAGCATTTCGGTAAAGTATTGGAGACTTTAATCAATGCTGAAGTGGTTAAGCATATTACATCTGACGAGCTACTCTCTGCCAAACAACATGGCTTCCGTTTCGCCAGGTCTACCGCTGATGTGGCCAACGGCCATCATTGAATATTGTCAAGCTCTTGACAATAATGGTGATGCTCTAGTTGTGGCTCTAGCTATCTCGAAGGCGTTTGACAGAGTTTGGCTCGCTGGACTTTTACATAAACTCCAGGGCTGCAGTATTACTGGACATTTTTTTTATTTAAATCATTTGTTCCTACCAAATTGTGAAATGAAGGTCGTTTTGAATAAGCTCGCTTCCAGATTCTTTCACACGAAGGCCCCCAAGGCTATATCATGAGTCCTTCGCTGTTTCAGATCTTCCTCAGGGATCTTCCTGATATCATTAACTTCAAGTAGACATTTATGATGATGATACTACCATTTACTCCTGTCTCAATAACAAATCCGTCAGTGCTGACGAAATTAACTTGGCCGCTACTCCAGTCTGTGGTTAACTGGAGTAGAAAATGGCTTGTAAATTTTACAAAATGAAACTGCTCTCATTTCACCACTATAGAGACACGTTCCTGTCCGCCATCAGCATGGTTGAAGCTAGACTCATGGAGAGCAACACACTGCGCCTTCTTGGCCTTACGTTTTCAACTGACTTGAAGTGGAACGACTACAACAAATCAATAGGTGCAAGGAATCTACTGCAAGGAAGGTTGGGTCATTGTGTCATGCCAGAACGTTTTTCTCGTCAGAGTCCATCTTACACATTTACAAATCATTCGCCCGTGTTGCCATATCTGGTCTGGCGCTCCCGCTACGAGGTTCTTGACAAAATCCAAAGAAGGATCTGCAATGTAATTGATCCTGACTTGGCATCTCGACTTCAGTCACTTTCTAACCGATGTGACGTGGCTTCCCTCTGTCTTTTCTACAAATATTTTCATGACAACTGCTCCAACGAGCTTTTTCCCCCTTGTGTCCTGTCTACGTGAGTTTAAGTGTGCTACTAAACTGGCATTATTTAAAAAGAAAGTATGTCACGAGTAGATTCTTCTGAAAAGAAAGAAAAGGAAAATCTGTTTGAAACTCAAAGGTAATTGGCCATCGAAACAATCCAAGCTCGGCAACGTTTGCACTACAGTAGCCACATATTTATTAAATTGAGCTAAGTGTGGCACAAGGTCATGGTCTCTTTTTAATAGCTGTCTTATTATTCACGAAAGCCGATATAGCGAGCAAAAAAGCAGAAAGAAATATTTATGGTTCTAGTTATTTACGGATTTCAGCCTAGTTTGGCACAAGGCCTTATTACAGGGTGATATGATGAGAAACGAAATGACGTGTTTAGTAACTGGGTTTAGTGTAACTTTCTAACCTTAATTGTTAGGTTGACGCTCTGATATTTTCTAAACTTAACTTTGACAGAGAATCATACGTGTGGGGCACCTAGTGAGGATCAAATTCATTACAGTAGCCAAACGAGATTAGTTCGCTTGCGTTCAACTCAAGAAAGTAAGCACTTTAGTAATCTTAGGCCAAAATATTGAGACTTTAATTTGAACTTCCAACATTAGGGATTGGTCTGCATGGCAAGAATTTAATAAATGTTACACGATCATGACTCTCCACACTTACCTGTCATTTGTAGCTCTTAGTAAAGTTTGTCTTTTGCTATTTCTCTTAATCCCTCTTCTGCTAACCATTTGTACAAGTTCTTCTTCTTCTTCTTCTTCTTCTTCTTCTTCTTATTATTATTATTATTATTATTATTATTATTATTTGAATACTATCGGTTACTTTATTACACATGACACCTATTTATACCAATAAGAAATAACCAATCTTAGCAACCTACTGCATCTCACTAACTTCTACAGACATTAGCGTCCAGAATGTTTGCCATACATAATTGAATATTATCATTACAAGGCATTTCCCACTCTCTGAAATGAGCTCTCTCAGTCATTGGTGTGTTTATTCACAGAATGAGTACGTAAAAATGCGCCTTTCTTTCAACCGTACGCCGATGACTTAGGAGGGGGGAAATCTCCCACTGTTACCGTAACAGTGGGGTTTCGATCCAGGCTTGAAGAAATCGAATGTCTAGCCACATTGATGAGCTGTGATACAGCGAAACAGTCTGTCTGTGGATGACAATATATATATATATATATATATATATATATATATATATATATATATATACAGAGATGGGTATAGTAGGGTCATTTGGGCACCGGTTGTGAGAAAAAGACCACTATGTATGCAATTTACTCCGCCAGATATTTGGGAATGACATGCTGTACTGTTTGGCATTCTCGCAGAAAGCTCCAATATTAACATTTCAGTATGTTTGGGTGTCAATCTTAGGACAGTGCAAAGGATTCAGAAAGAGTTGGATGAGTCTAATAGTGATTACGAAGGTGTTTGGGATGACCACTAGTGATGGCGACATTATGCCGCCATTCATCATCACACAGAAGCCTACATCAATATTTTGAGGAGGTAGTGCTGCGCTGGGTCAAGTGGGTGGCTGCAACGGGACTATGCCACACAAGCAGAAGACCTATGTTATGGCTGTCTGACAATTTCTGCGACCACATTACCCCTTACATCTGAACACCTAACTCCCCAGACTGCAACCCCCTTGATTATTTTGTGTGGAGCGCAGTTGAGCGAGAGACCAACAAAACTCCTTGCAACACCAAAGATGAACTGAAAGCAAGGATTATGGCAGCATTCACCAACTTGAAAAAGGAGACCGCAGGAAATTCCAAAGTCTTCTGGAGGCCGTGGCTGAAGCCAATGGCGATTTTCTTGAATAAATTTACTATTTAGTATTTCTAGATATTTTTGTTTAACTTTGGTAAATATATCTGTTAAAATGAGATGTCAATGTTATTTTCATTTTTGCGTAATTTAGACGACAGTTTATCCATCGCACCCTGTATACCCAGAGATTAGTAGTTTGTGATAAATGTCCATATCGACAGTGTCAGTTTTTTTTTGTTTTTTTTCTCTGTAAATGGCTAAATATTTAAAATTCCTTATAGCTTCTGATTAAACTTTCATTCTCTGATTATTCGGATGGAAACAGAACTCAGGCTGTTGATACGGAAAACAAAATACAAATATTATTTCGTAAGACTTATTTTGCTCGAAAATTCCATCGTCAGTGTAACACCTATCAACGACCTTTATCCTGATGACCATCAACATTGATGCCAATTACAGTGTCGCTCGTGTCCTGATCAGGAAATGAAAACTAGCGTTAGGCAGCTGCATCCAGCCAGTGAGGTGAAATGGCGAAGCAGCCGACGCAGCGATCAGGAAATGGAAGAGATAGAAGCCAGCGCGCCCGGTTAACAGACGGGAGCGGCGACGGAAATGGCGACGGATGGAGGTAGCAGGGGTCGAGAAGAGACGAAGAAGAAAAATGAAACGAGTGAGAGGAGGAAGAGGAGGAGATATTATAAAGAGACGTCATACGTACCTAATCTTTTAGACGCCCAGCCAACCCCCAGTAATCCATATGGAAAGCATCTTGTCTCCAAAGATAAAGAAATACGTATATATATATATATATATATATATATATATATATATATATATATATATATATATATATATGTATATATGTATGTATGCAATTTTTTATATATATTATTTATATATTATATATGCGCGGTACTTATTAGAAAGCGCTCAATATCAGTGATAGAGCTAACATATTTATCAGCAATCCAACTATATATATATATATATATATATATATATATATATATGTGTGTGTGTGTGTGTGTGTGTGTGTGTGTATGTATATATATAAAAGGGAACATAGGAGTCAACACTTAGAGACGACAGTCTGTTTCATGCTAGATGCAATCGCCAGGCCACGAGCATGAAACAGACTGTCGCCTCTAAGTGTTGACTTCTATGTTCACTTTTATATTTACACGCGCTCTATCTCTGATATTGTGCACTTCATCCCATAAATATAGCACATCTTAAGACTATATATATATATATATATATATATATATATATATATATATATATATAAATATATATAAACACAAGATATCCATGCAAGTAAATTGCCGAGGTTATCTCTGGGTGTAACAACTCTTTTATTTATTTATTTTAGTGTTATTAAATAAGATTATGTTTCTTCCCATTCAATCATTTTGGTAGCCCAGTGACGAGACCTTTCTTCGTCTTGATATCTGGCAATAGGATAGGTCAAAGGAAAATATAAATTCATGCCTTTCACTAATGCCAACTGAATATAAACCGTTTTGATTAACGGTATGTTGAGTTATTGGCCATTTTTCCCTGACAAGAACTGTTAGTGTTCGAGTCTAAATAAATAAATATTCAAGAAAGCGTATGAAAGAAAAAATATACGAACTTACGACCCCCTTGACATGAGAAGCCTTCGTTAGATCTGAGGTGCTTTAGATCGGCACAATTATTGAGTGAGTCGTCGATCAAACCGAATATTTACCTTAAAAATGCAAAATTTTTTCTCAGACTCTCGAAATATTCACGTTTACACAGTTTCGTAAACAGCTCAAATTCTTAAGAATTGGTGGATTTTTATTTATTTATACTTTTGTTTAATAAGCTCTCTCGAAAATTCAGGGCCCTTAGACGAAAACAGATGAATATACTGTTTAATAAATAAACGGAGCAAATACTCAAAATAATGGTATCCACTAAAACAAACTTTTATCATCAAAATCTTTGTATTATTATTAAGCAGAAAGATCAAATAATCTATTGATGCAAAAACTATTTTTTTATCCGTTTATAAGTAATAAAATCTCTCGTATTAACAAATAAAATCCATCGGAGAAACGAGTTCGAATTTCAGTCGACTTCGTTCGATTCACTTACATTCAAATTCTCTAGAGAAACATATGAATCTATCTCTTCTTATCACAGCTATAGGTAAATAGCAGGGTAGTCTAAGCCTTATAGCTGTGTTTGACAACCAGTTTAAAAGAAGGACAGCTCTGAATTCAAAGAAAGATCTTTTGGGGGCTTTGTGGTATACTATGTACACCAGTTCTCTGTATTCAGTTCTTCCAAAAAGTGTCGTTGGTTCTGCACAAGCCTTCACCTTTTCTTTTTTTATGTCCCATGATCTTTCAAGACGTAGGCGACCATGGCTCTCCACCTCCTTCTATCCTTTGCAGCTTCCTTCCCTCTGTTACCTCCCCCAGACCACGTTCTGTCCTCGACTTGCTTAAGCCCACTTGGTACGTCATGCGTTGTTCTTACTCGTCTCTCTCTCCCTCTATACGATCCGATTCCCAGGGTCCTCCTTCCTCGTTATGTGTCCCAGAAACGTCAGCTGCTTCTTCTTGATGTTAAGTAAAATCCTCCTCCTTGTTTGCATCCTCTCTAGGACCTCATTGTTGCTCACACGCTCGGTCCATGATATCTTTAGCATACTTTTGTAGAACCACATCTCCGTCGCCTCTTCTTCATCTTTGAGGAGACCGTCCAACATTCGCTGCCGTAAAGAAGGACAGATGTCACGTAACAGCTCAGTATTCTTTTCTTTGTTACCAAAGAAAGCCTCCTGTCTTGCAATACTCTGCCCAGCTTTTGGAATGTGTCCTTGGCCGTCACAATGCGTCTAAGGATCTCAGTGTCACACTTATGTGTGAATAGTTTGGCTGTTCAGTTCTAAGAACTGTGATCTTGTACTCCCATACGTCGAAAAGGACGGAAAAGTCTATTATACACATATGTGTGTGTGGTGTGTGTGGTTGAACATAATTTACAAGTTACTTGTGTTTACCTTCCCGGCTTGATCCTGATCTACCATCTAGTTATCAGGTCATCCCATAAGTTCTGTCCGAATTTTAACTTTTTGTTAAAATGAACGAAATTTAAAGAGTATTTTATAATGTCTAATGGAGCTGAACATTATTTTTATGTTTAGATGCATTTAAACTGATCAAATTTTATTTCAGAGAACAATAAAAATTAAATTTTGATTGATTAAAACCCTGCTAACATGGAAGTACCCAAGAATCATTTGAGGTACATAATGCTTTATGAGTTCAAGAAAGGAAACTCAGCAGCCGAAGCGGCTAGAAACATTCACTCAGTTTATGTAGAGGAATGTGTGAATGAAAGAACTTTCAGAAGATGGTTTGCCCAATTCCGAGGTGGAGATTTCATCCTTGAAGATAAAGATCGAACCGGACGTCCAGCTGAGTTTGATGAAAAGCTTCTTGAAGCAGCCCTTGAAGAAAATCCTGCTTTATCAGTTGAGGAATTGGCAGTGGTTCTCAGTTCAAACCATACAACTGTTCATCATCATCTTCAACAACTGTGAAAAGTTCCTAAACTTGGAAAATGGGTGCCTCATGAATTGTCTGAAAACAACCTCAAATTCTGAGTTGACATCTGCTCTTCTCTCCATTCTCACCAAATTGTTTCACCTTTTTTGGATAGACTTGTGACTGGCGTCGAAAAATGGATCTTTTATCGAAATGTTAAGCGTCGTAGACAGTGACTTGGTAAAGGGGAAGGACCCCAGCCACAACCGAGAAGGGAACTTCATGGGCAAAAGGTTCTTCTCTCAATCTGGTGGGATCGACAAGGAATAATCCACTTTGAATTCTTACCACCTAATGCAACAATTAATGCTCAAATATACTGTCAGCAATTAGAGCGTGTGAACCAAGCTTTGAGGAAAAAGACCTCCTCTAGTGAATTAAAAAGAGGTGATGTTTCATCAGGACAATGCGCGACCCCACACAGCAAGAATCACGTCACAAAAGATCGAAGAACTTGCTTGGGAGAAAATTCCTCATCCACCTTATTCTCCCGCTCTTGCTCCTTCAGACTACCATTTGTTTCGTAGCTTACAGAATCATTTGGAAGAAACAGCTTTTGTAACACAGGAAGAGGTTAAAACTGACATTTGTGAGTTCTTTGAATCAAAGCCCAAAGTATTTTACAGTAATGGAATTAGTAAGCTTGTTAATAGATAGAAGGAAAGGGAAAATACATTGTTGATTGAATCTGTAATTAAGTGTAACATTTGGTCACTTGTTTTCTTTATTCAAAATTCGGACAGAGCTTATGGGATGACCTGATACACAAACTCATTGAGGTATTACAGTTTTTTATGTGCCATGACCATCTAGCCCTCCTTCCATCGATACGTCTTGGGTGTATTAAACTTTCTAAACCGTCTTTCTTCATATCAACTTCAGAAAAATGTAAGGATTTTACTGAAACGAAAATGCTTTTACTTCATACCTGTCCAGGCTTTCATCTGACCTGAGAATTAATTTTAGAATTCTTTTTTGAAAATTTCAGGACTGGAGTTGGTCAACGTTAAAGAAAAACAAACAGCAAAATGTTTACGAGGTCCACCATACTCACTCCCCTCAAATCAACTGCATGAGCATTTCTCACACCAGTCCACTCTACCCAACCTCTCTCACAGACTACCCTGCTCTAACGACTTTATCTCGATTTTTGTGGTCTTGGCCTAATCCCCGTCCAACGATTTCGACAAAAGATAAGAGTTGTAAAACTGAAATAATATTAGTAATAATGCGGCGCTTTTCTACGAAGACACGGTTAATCAGCGCTTTTAGCCTTAAAGGGAGAGCGCGCTTTCGTTAATCAGCTGATGGGTGGCGGTTAGAAGGACAAGAGAGAAAATCTGTTGAATTCTGCAGGTGTCAGCTGCGAAAGCAGGCCAGTCGACACGAAATGGATGGTTCTCTGTTTAACTTGGATTGCTTAAAGAATCAAAGCGGCACAGTTTCGTTACTGGGTTAGCGTCAGCGGGCGGGAAAGGGAATAAGTCTATCACGCATCCAGGGCGCCTATTGTGGAAAGAGATGGTGACAATTTTGATTTGATCAAACTATGTGTTTACATAGACTTGAATCGCGAACTTATTATCTGCTCTTTGTGTACAAAGAAATACAAGTTGAAAGCCTGTGTGGACACAAGCCTGTATGTTAGAGAAGGAAAAGAGAAAAGTAAAGTGAATAAAGAAAACTATGTATTTCCTCTTCTCTCTCTCACTCTCTCTATCTCTGTGTGTGTGTGTGTGTGTGTGTACGTGCGTGTATTTAAGAGAGAGTAAGAAAGAATAAAGGAACAAATAAGAAAATTTCGTAAGCAACAAAGAAAAGAATGCTGATATAATATCAATCCTCATATAAGACAGTGAATGCTGGACAATTTCCTCACAGATGAAGAGTAAACTTGAGGTAACAGAGATGGGGTCAGAGAAAAGTAGGTACCTCAAAAAAAAAAAGAAAAAAGAAAAAGAAAAATAGCGATACCTAGGTTTAAAATAAAATGAAAATTCTATCTTGAAACTTTAATTTTAGTTTTAATTTCAAGATAATAGACTAAGTTTAATATTCTTAATATACAAGAAGGGTCGGCAACCTACGGCTCGCATTTTTACCGGCCCGCGAGCCTGATTACCAATGACTATTTTTAACACGAGAGACGACCTTCAAATGAAATTTGTTATATGTCATTTTCCATAGAATGTCTGCACATCTCAGTGCACTAAAAAATATTAGACTGTCTGCCAGTTATCTTTCATGAGACTTATTTTACCAAGTTGCATTGCCTTCGTTTAATTTCAAATAATGGCTACATATTTGTTATGACCCTTGGCTACATTAAAAGATAACCGAAGCGAAAGGAACGATAAAATGAAAGAGGCCAGAGAGGGATTGACATGCGAGGTAGCAGAAATCTAAAGACATTTAAACATAGGCGCATTATACATTCATGCCTCATGAATGTGTGGATGATACCGCATGTGTACGTACGTAAGTGTATATGTTTGCAACTATTTGTATTTGTATGTATGGGTATGTGTGCTTCGTTTTTATTTGATGTGTGTGTGTGTGGTTCGTTTGTGGAATAATTTTCAATAATAGTTTCAAACCTACACGTCATAATTTCATCCATTTTCACTTCGGTTGATTTTTTTTTTTCAGTTTGAAGTATTTTGATGTTCCTTGAGGAAAAGTAATTTTTGTTAAGTGTTTTTTTAATTTTAGATTTTCTTTTGTTTTTTCTGATTTCTCAATGTTTATTTTCATTATGGTTTTAAATATTTAGGTTGACAGGGGGTCTGCATATGTAATTTTTCTCCATTTTTCATTAATGGCCTTCGTCCGGCCCGCGGACCCGTCATTAAAACACTATCCGGCCCCGCCGGGTCGGATGAGTTGCCGACCCCTGCTCTACAACATCGTTTGGTGTCTGTCTATATTTCTGAGATGAGGTATTATGTACATTATTTACATTATTCGGACTATTGTCCTCATCTTTGTCGCCATATTTATCACAACGTTTCGGCCGTTGTACACTCCGGCCTTCTTCAGGTGGTTGGAATTTCGAACTGAACACTTTATTTCGCTCACTGGGGTAGACTGTTCTAGTTGTGATAAATATGGCGACAGATAAATAATGTAAATAATGAACATATTAGGTTGGTGCAAAAATAATGACGTAATCATGTCGTTTTTTTGACGTATTTTTAAAGGTCAAAAAAACGACATTATTACGTCATTATTTTTGCACCAACCTAATAGTTTGGTGTATTTCAAACTAAATTTAAATTGATTGAAAACTTTTTTTTCTACTAAACAGGAGAATCTATAAATTCATTCGCATTGACGGATCTGTCACCACAAAATAATTCCCTTTATTAAAACATCTTTAAAAATAAATATTTTTCTGAAACGTTATTTGAGGAAAATTAGCTCATTTAAAGTTTAATTAATCTGAACGGAAACAAACCTTACGTACTTCCAGTTAAAAATCTCGCAGAAAAGCATGTTTGTTAACACGGAGTAAGTGTCTTTCTGAAATGTTGATCGATTTATGACCCTGTCTTATGTTTGGTAAATTTAAGTAAGCGGACGAATAGTTGAAAAATTAATTGACGAATACAACTTAAATGTCTTTTTATACATTTTTAGACAACTCAATAACCTTTCAAATTTAATAGAATATTTTAAGAAATGTAATATTTTATTGAGGTTTGCGTGCACTGACTTTATAGCCTAACTTACGACGACGCCTTTTAAGAAATTGTGGAGAAAATGTTAAAAATTCCTAACAAATAAAATTTAAATTATTATAGGTAACTATTAGGTTGGTGCAAAAATAATGACGTAATAATGTCTTTTTTTGACGTTAAAAAATACGTCAAAAAACGACATTATAACGTCATTATTTTTGCACCAACCTAATATCTTAGTCTGATAATATCGTCCGTATTTACAAAAATCGACACGTTTATATATATGGTGTTGAGCGGTCTCTGACTGTGCCCGCCTTCTGTCGAACTCTCTGCTAACGCAGAAAGGAACCCGGACGAGGCTTTGCCGAAGGGCAAGGTTTCGTCCGGGGAGGTAGACAGGGCCCGAACCCGTCCAGGCGGGTTCAAAGGCTATATTTTTGGCCGAGCCTACGGGCTTGGAGAGACCCACATTAAACCCGGCCTTGTGCCACATTCGGTCCTCGTGGGTGGATCAATAAATACCCACGTTTATATATATACACACACACACACACACACACAAATTCAAAATTATTTTTTAAAATACTGGGGTCCTTGAATTGTCAACTTGGGAGCTTTTCCATTTAAATACTGTAAATATAAGTTTTAATTTAAAAATACAATATTACTTGACTGCTACAAATTAATACAGAATTTTAAAAGGTTTAAAAGTTTAAAATTTAAAAAATAATGAAAACAATTCTTCCTAAAAACTCATTATTTATCTAAAAAAACGTATTTTAAGACAATAGCATTCATATTTAATTCATGAAAACAATTAAAAGATTTTCTAATTAAAAATGTCTTAGTTTTATTGCATTTTAATTTTACGATTCAGAGTAGTATTTCTGTAACTGTAAGTGCGGTTTTACCCCCCCACCCAAAAAAAAGTCTGATAGTTAAATTTTCCAAGGACTTGTCCCTATAACAAGTATAAACATTAACTAATACAAAATAAAATTTCTCGAAAATTCATAAAATTAAATAAATTGGCGTTGGTAACAGATACAGCAAAAGATATTTTTGCAAATATTTTCTATAAAATAAACGCATAAAAATAATTTCATTCATTTCTAAATAAGTCCTGAAAATTTTCTAGGATCAAAAATGAATATAAAAATAATTTTTAAATCAAAAAATTATTTGTTCTTTTCTCTTAATAATTGTACAAAGATTTAGACGATAAATGTTTGTTTTTATTATGTTTTTATCTTCTTTTGAATAAATGTTTGGGGGTACCATAGTAAGGACCATGATCGCTCACGTCCTGAAACGGCATGACATATAAAAAGAAGAAAGAAAGGAGAAGTATGCGTAAAATCTGAATGAGAACTTTAAGCTTTTGGAGCAAGATGAGAAAAGAAGGTCTCGAGAATTTGACACTCACATGACGTATTGAGTAAATGTGAAGAGAATAACATAGTCTGATCATGTAATTCAACAAGGAAGTTTTAAAGAAATTGGAAACTTAAATTTTACGGCAGCGAATGTTGGACGATTTCCTCAAAGATGAAGAGACTCGAAGCGACAGAGATTTGGTTCTACAGAAGGATGCTAAGGATATCAAGGACCGAGCGTGTGAGCAACGATGAGGTCTTAGAGAGGATACAAACAAGGAGATTTATACTTAACATCAGCAGCTGAAGTTTCTGGTACACGTAATGAGGAAGGAGGGCCTGGAGAATCTGATACTCACGGGTCGAATAGAGGGAAAGAGAGACAAGGGAAAACAACGCGTGATATACCTGGCGGACTTGAGCAGACGGATGACAGAACGTGGTCTGGAGGAGGAAACAGAAGAAAGGAGCTTGCTGAGAGCTGCAAGACATAGAAGGAGGTGGAGAGCCATGAACGGCTGCATCCTGAAAGGACATGACATAGAAAAAGAAGAAAGAAAGGACAAGTATTCATAAAATCTGAATGAGAAGTTTAAGCTTTTGAAACAAGATGAGGAAAGAAGGCCTCGAGAATTTGACACTCACATGACGTATTGAGTACCGTACCTAACAAGATTGTGTGAAAAGATGGCAAAACCGAGAGGGGAGGCATGGCGAAATCACAAACATTACTAAGAGCTACGAAGGATAGGCAGCTGTGGAGAGTCACGATCGCCCACGACAATAAAGGACACGGAACATAGAAGATTTGACATGCCACCTTCTTCCTATATTTCATTTCTTTTTCTCTCATTCTCTCTCTCTATTTCTCTCTCTCTCTCTCTCTCTTTCGATTCCCTTTCTCATACACACACTCCTACTCGGTCATTCCCATGGCGACATTCGTATAGACAGGGGCATTCACACCTCCCCTCTCTACTCACTCTCTTCCTCCTCTTCTCTCTGTCCAACTTTCGTTATCTCTCTCTCTGCATCTTCTACTCTCCCTCTCTCTCTGTCTCCCCACGTCAGTTTCTTCTTTCTCTCCCCAAACATCACAATCCATCTTTTTCCCCTTCTTTTTCTCTCTCAATTTCTACAACTCACTCTTCTCTTCTCTCTCTCTTACTCTCTCTCTCTCTCTCTCTCTCTCTCTCTCGCCCTGTTTCTCTTCGTTTTCTTGCTCCCGTACTTTCCTTACCTTTTCCACTTTTTTACTGCATCACTCCCTATATGCTTACTTCTCTTCTCCTAGCTCTCCTTCTCTCCACATCACATTCTCCCTCTCTTCATTCACCATCTCTCTCCTAATCACTCCCCACTTTCTCCAACCTTCTCCCTCCAAACTCTTCTTTTCTCCCCATCACTTTCTCTTCTATCTCTCTCCCATCTACTTTATCCCTTCGCACTCCCTCGCTCTCCTTTAACTCCCTCAACTCTCAATCATTGTCTCTTCCACCATTTGCAACTAATGTCCCTCCTATGTACATAAAATCAATTCAAAATTCTCCCAAGAAGTAATCAGATCGTTTGGAATTTGTCTATTTTATTTTCGTGGCACCGCACATCTTTAAACACTGTTACGGACCAACTCCCGCAACACAAAATTTGAAAAGAAAAGATTAAAAAAAGCAAAAAAAAAAACACAACTTGTTGCCAAATGAGATAAACAAGGTTTACCACACCCTGGTGGAAGGATTCTCTTACAGGTTCAAATAGACGGACAAGGAGAAATAATCAACATTAACGAACAACAAGCGCCAATACATATAATTTAATAAAATTTAATTATAACAAAACGATACATGAAAGCATTAATGTAAGATAACGCGTAGAAAAATGTTTGCTATACATTTCTGTGTTCGGAAAGATGTACGCGTTTTATATCTGATATGAATAGTTAAAGTCTACTTAGCTTTAGTCATTCTCCTGAAATAAAACAGGGTTTTCTCTTTTCTTTTTTCTCTCTCTTTCTTTCGTTTTATATTTGTCTTTTGTTCTTTTTTAGTTTCAGTTCAGTTCGTTTCGCCCGTGCAGTGAGGTTTTTTGATATATTATTCTTTCTTCATTGTTATGATTTTTGACCCCAAAAGTTGGTCGTTTACTCTCCTCTTTACGTATTCAGCAATGTTGAATTCATCGTTCAGGTAGGAAGATTCGGCGCTGTATAAGTCATAGCCTGCGTCCAATTGAGTGCGTCACACATGCCTGTCTTAGGTGATTATCACACTTAGTAATTCAGCTGTGCATTTGATATATGCAGCACAGTGTGTTGAGTTGAGTTGAATTGGAACTCGTCTTCATTGTGTGATTTCTTCTGCTTGACACACAAATAAAAAGATGTTACTCGCTTAGGATTCCAATTAATTTCTATTGCTATTTTTCCCTTCAACGTTTCGTACTTGATCACATCGTGTGGCACGTTTGAGAATCTATATTTAGATCTACCTGTTGCTAGGTCATCAGCCTATTTGACCTAACTGTTTTTGTAGTCAGTGACTACTATTACAGATTGAAAGAGAGAGGGTGAATGGATGATACTATATTATAGTGAAGTGGAAAGAGAGAGGGTTCGCTAAGTGTAAAATTAGTAAAGTTAGGGATTTTGGTTGCGTAAGGATATAACAACACACACAGAGACTTTGCATATTTCGTGATAATTTTTAGAGGACGACACACGTGAATAATATGTAAAAGAAAGAAAATGAAAGACTTTCCGCGGGTGTTTGTAGAATAAAGAGAAATTAAGAAAATGAGAGACAATACGTGCACATGTGATTGTATAGGGAAGAGAGAAAGAGAGAGGGAAAAATGTAGAAACGAATACGCGTACGGTTACAGAGGAAGAATTCGTGTCAGAGAAACTATGCTCACCTGTGTGTGAAGAGCAAGGCTTGAGATCCAGCACGTGCCTTTGTGGATGAGAGAGAGAAAAAAAGAGTACACTATTTTATTTTATTAGTAGTATCAGGTAAAGTTAGTTGAGCATCGTCATGCTTAGCGAGTTCTCAAGTGTGAGTCTTAATTGATGTTTAAAATTTGCTAAAGGTGAAATTAAAATTTGTGGCAAGATGAACTTTTACTTAAAAATAAATTTACATTAAAAAAAAATTTCTTGTTTAGAATTCGGTTAAATTTTGGATTAATTGATGTCTTGTTTTCATTATATACAATTATATATATATATATATATATATATATATAATGTCATCCACAGACAGACTGTTTCGCAGCTCATCAGTGCGGCTAGACATCCGGTTGCCTCTAGCTAGGATCGAAACCCGACTGAATTGGTATCAGGCGGATATTCTACCACTAAGCTGTCGGCGCACGGTTGGGATGAAGGTGGATTTTTAGCGTATTTATTTTTGGAAACACGCCCAGTGACCGAGAGTGACTCAATTCGGCTTGCGAAGAGTCTCGCTATATAGCTATAATAGTCACTGTTTACAAACCCATACCTCAGCCCGAGGTATATATATATTGCTTGGTGCAAAAATAATGTCGGTTTTTGACGTTAAATAATAAACATTATTTTTGCACCAACCTAATAGCCCTTTTTCTAACATGTCCTGATTATCATTTCTTTTCAAATAAATGATGACACACGCCAAATTAACGCAGCAGATGAAAAGGCACGATGTAATCATTGCCTTAAAGGCAGAGACTAGGGATTTAGAGATTGCTCGCTTTTGAAGGTGTTAAGGGGTCCACCCCTTTTTCATACAAGTGGACTCGCCCAGTGTGTACTTGTACCGCTGCCGGTGAATACCCGGGTGGTGGAGTGACAGTGATACTGTGATGCAGTAAGAGAGTGAGAGTGTGAGGTAACCGCTTTGTAGGAGTCACAGTTGCGAGCACGTAGACTCAGAAGGAAGTCCAACTTCGATACTGAATTTCCCAGACTGTATATATATATATTATTATTGCTACAAACCGCATTTCTGGATCTACTAACCGTATTACCAATTGTATTATTACGTCAATACATTTATTTGCTATATTTCATTCCTGCGTTTGTCATTCATTTGAGACCGGATTTCATTCCGGAATCCAAAACAGAAGGTTGCACGGTCTTTTGGCGTCTAAGTTCGCAATGAGCTGGAAGCCGCTGACACGTATTCTACTGCATCGGCAAAACGTAAAAAAATGCTAAGGGTCCTAATACGGCCAAAACACCCAAATTTGTATGAAAGGTGTAAAAAATTATCGACTAGAACCCAATATGAATTAATGCCATTGCTAAGGGACTAAAAAATTTTAGGGCACTCTATCGAAACATGAGGACCTTCGATACAAGTCATAAGTGATGCGGAGATACCGATTCATGTATGAAAAGACAAAAGATAACCTTCTGATCCGCGCATAGCTCTTGAAACATCAAGATCCTGGAATGCTTTGTTTTTCCTCTGATGAGAAAAAAAAACTTTTATCAGGACCAAAAGTCAACCTAAGGAATTATTATGCAGGACGTTCCAATGTTCATACACATAAATTTTCAAGCAACAGTGATAGTTCTCAGAATGGTGAGCACTGAGGTAGGTATCATGCCTTCTTTCTTCAGGGATTAAGGGACAATGCTGCTAACTATGTGTAAGAGAGTGTTTGGATGCCTTGGATAGAGAGCATGAGCAAAGGAAGAGCATACAGCTACCAACAAGTTTGTGCCGCTTCATATAGACGAGGCGACCCATGAATGCCTCTGTTACAATCTATACGATCAAGTTAACACAGATATATGGTCTTCAAACTCACCATACCTGAATCCTTTGGAATACTACGTATAAGGAAACATCGAGAGGGAAGGCAACCTCTGAAATCTCTGAAAACCGACATAACTAGCACAATGTCTAAAATAGATATTCAGTCATGTCAACTTTTCAGACCTCCTATTGAAGAAGCCCTTGATGTTAACTAAGAATTAATTAAGTAGATTTTTCAATGAGTCTCGGAGGAGTTTTCGATTATAACAAACCAAAAAAAAAAAACGAACATATTTGATGAAAATTTACAAGATCTGAAGAAATGGTTCAGAAATTGCACCATCAGTTGTTAGAACAAGTGTATATGAATGTAAGACTTGAACATTGCTGAATATATATATATATATATATATATATATATATATATATATATATAGTCATCCACAGACAGACTATTTCGCTGTATCACTATTTCGCTCATCAATGTGACTAGACCTGCGATTGCTTCAAGCCGGGATCGAAACCGGACCGATTTGACATCAGTCGGAGATTCTCACCCTTATCGCACGCCACGGAGAAAGGGAATTTTTAACTCATTATATTCGAGATCTAAGAATTACCGGCTACCGGAGTGTTCAATTCATAGCGAAGAGCTTTTAGCGCTAATAAGGAACAGCCGACAAATTGCCTTTCTTCCAAAGTGCTCAACCTACGAAAAGGGGTGTATGTGTGTCCGTGTGTGCGTGCGTGATGTGTGCAAATGTTGGTGTGATTGAATCAACATATTCCTGTATATCTCTTTGTACTTTTATAGCTTAATATAGTCACAGGATTATATATGCAGGCGGAGGGAAAAATGAAAAAGGAGTTGGATTGATACTAGATCAAGACATGAAGAAATGAGTTCTGGGTTACTGTTAGTTTTCTGAAAGAATACTTATAGTTAAAATGGAAGGAAATCCTCTCAACATATCTATTATAATTGTGTATGCCACAAAAGCACAGAGTACAGAAGAAGAAATCGAATCTTTCTACTCCATGCTAAACAATGCCAAGGCTCAGAGTAAATCACAAGAAGTTATAATTGTCACGGGAGACCTGAATACGAAAGTAGGCAAGGAGAGGAATGGAGAAATAACTGGCACATTTGTACTAGAAACTCGCAAGGAACGCGGAGAAAATCGGTCCCGTGGTGCACGGCTAATGACCAGGTAATAGCCAACACCTGGTTCCAAGAACATCCAAGGCGATTGTGGACATGGAGAAGCCCAAGAGGACAAAAAAACAAAAAACAGATCGACTTCATAAATGTCAAAAAGAGATTCAGGAATGCATTTGTTCACTGGAAGACCTATCTAAGCGCCGAGTGCGGAAGCGACTACCTCAGTTATGTGTAAACTAAGAATGAGACTACGGAAACTGAAGAAGCGTCATGCAGCATCCAGATTTCAATAGAACAGACTTCTGAACGACCAGGACCTGAAGGAAAAATATATGGACGGTATGAAAAGAAGAGGCAAGGAACAAAATGGAAATGGAATGTCGAATTGGGAAAAACTAAGAGAAGCTTTAGTGAGATCAGCAAACGAGTTCATCCTAAAGGAAAAACGAGTGGATGATAAATGGGATTCTCGTCATGCTCCAAAAAAGACAGAAAACAACGCCAAGATCCGAACGAAATTCAAAAAAAAAAACTAAACAAAGAAATAAGGAACACACGCAGGCAGATGCAGAAATGCAAAGAATAAGTATCACAGATAAAGGAGATATGCATAAAAACAAGAGAACTAACAGGACAAAAGACATGCACATCAACAGGCTGCATAAAATCCAAGGACGGAACGGTGATAATAGAGAAAGCGAAAAGATGGAACGAATATGTAGGAGACCTCTTCCACGAGGAAAGAGAAGAACTGGTAATACACAGAAATACCGATAAACCTGAAATATTAAAAACCGAAGTGGAAGCTGCACTGGCCAAATTGAACAGAAACAAAGTGACAGGGCCAGACGGAATTGTAATCGAGATTCTGTTAGCCTTATACAACTTCGGCATCATGGAAATAATAAATGAAATAAAGAACAGTTGTGATATATTGGAACACCTAAGCAAATCTATTTTCGTAGCACTGCCTAAGAAACTAGGCGCAAACGAATGTGAACTCCACCGGAAAAATCAACCTAATGCGCCACATAACAAAACTCATCATCCGAATTCTGATGAATAGAGCGCGCAGGAGACCAGAAATAGAACAAGAAAAGTGCTGGTTCGTCAAAAACACCGGAGCAAGGAATGAGATATTCATGCTCAGAATGTTACCAGGAAGAGCAATACAAATGCAGAAGGACGTGTAAATGTGTTTTATAGACTACGCAAAGGCGTTCGACAAAGTACGCCACGAGGAGCTGTTAGCGCTGCTCAGCAACCTTACATATTCGGGAAAGACATTAGAATAATCAAGGACCTATACTGACAGCAAATCGCCTGCATACGGACAGAAAATGAATTCAGCAGATATGCAAAAATAAATGTAAGACAAGGGGGTGTAAGACAGGGAGGTGTCTCTCTCACCGGATTTATTCAACTTGCAGTTCTGAGAGAACTAGAAGTCCTATCAGGATTCATTATTGGCGGCCATAATCTTAACGATGTGCCAGTGCTGATAGCAGACACTGAAAAGAAACTACAAAACTTCCTACAGAAGGTAGCAAAGAAAATTAAGGAGAAATGACTAAGTATAAACTGCAAGATAGAATGCAGAGTTCTCAGCAAAAGGATTAGCCCAAAATGCAAATTACAGGTCAGGGATACTAAAATCAGGAAAATACAGAAATTTAGATATCTAGAAAGTGTTCTAACAGAGGACGGAAAGTGCGAAATTCAGATCCGAAGACGTATTGAAATGGCCAAAGATGCGCCCTAAAAGCTTAGCAGAGTATTAAGAAACGGGAAAATTTCGTTACAAAGAAAAGAGTACTGAACTGTTACGCGATATTTGTCCACCTGTATGGCAGCGAATGCTAGACATTCTCCTCAAAGATGAGGAAGAGACTTGAAGCAAGAGAAATGCGGTTCTAAAGAAGGGTGCTGAGGAAACAATGGATCAAACACGTGAGCAAGGACGAGGTTTTCGAGAGAATAGAAACAAAGAGGAAACTTATACATAACATCAGGAAGAGGCATGTTGAAATTTCTGGGGCACGTAATGAGGAAAGAAGGCTTGGAAACTCTGATTCTCACAGGACAGATTGAGGGAAAGAGGGACAGAGGAAAGTGACGTGTAACATACTTGAGGGCCTTGAGCAGATAGATGGCGGAAGAGGGTTTGGGAGAAATAACAAAAACACAAAACTTTTTTAGAGTTACAATGGACGAGATGAGGTGGAGAGCCATGATCGCTTATGTCCTGAACTGACTCGGAACATAAAAGAAGATATTCTAAGGGGGTGGGGCTGCTAAAAGGTTCTGTTTCCCCGTTTGCTTCCTGAAATATGAACAGATAAAATCTGTAAGTAGAATCCGTTGTAGGCCGAGACGAGGAATCTATCATTACCTTTCTTCGTGTCTCTGAGTTACTGTTCGAAAATTCAATGGATTTTTTCACTTATTTCTTTTTTTTTTTTTAAATTATTTCTTAGTAATGGATGAGAGAACAGATTAACGTTAATCAGGGCGGAAAGTGTAATCGTCATGCTGTGTTCACATTCTAGTATAATATGTTGCATTCACTTTCTCACAAACAGCGCCAGCCCTTCTTACCCACAAAACATCCGACATTGTTTTATGGCCATCCGCCGTTTTTAAAATTATTTGTAAACTGACGTTATGTGTAAACTAAGAATGAGACTAATAATATACATCAACTAATAATATACTAATCAACTAATAATATACACTGTGTATCTACATGCCCAGTGCGGTGTGTACTACACAGGGACCTCTGACAAGGTTAGAGCCCCAAAAGGGCTAGTTTCAACAGTGTTTTTTTGTTTTTTGTTTTTTTTTGTGCTTTTTACTTTCTTCTACCTAATTATTATTGTCAATCATCAACAATAATAATCAACAGGCACACTACCCCAAACATCTCAACTGCGTGGGGGCCCGATGCCTACTGGAGAGGGGAGGCAAAAGAGCTAATTTCAGTTGTGCTTTTATTTTTAAATAGTAATTTTCTTTTTGAACAGTTCTTTTAAATCAATTAACCGGGTAATATATCTCAGTAAAATCATTTTTTATTCCGAGATCATCCACTAAGGAGGATCATTGATTTTGATTTTTACTAATGGTAATACTAACCAGACGTTCAGGGCTAGTAATTAAAATAAAATTTCTATTCTATATCTTTTTACATTTCTATAAAGATAGAACCGAGAAAGTGATGGATTAAAAAATAAAAATGTTTAAAGATTTCAACACCCGAAAAATTTTCTCGAAAACAAAATACACTTTTTTAAAACAAATTTTAAGAAAATCCAGTTTGTGTTGTGTTGGAATCTTCGTAAAAAAAAAAAAAAAAAAAAAAAAAAAAATTCAGCGAAGATCCGTCGGCGATTAATCTTTATGGAAATGTAAAAATTTGCGACTTAAAAGAGTAAAATTTAGTTATAAATATATCGGTGGTTATTACAAAAAAGAATAACTTTTTCTCAGATTTTTAAAAATAAAAAAAAAAACACTATTTATTATAAAAGTAAATAATTAATGGATATGTACTGAAATTTTCATTTAAATTGGATAATTCCCTGATATTTGCTAATTTATAAAAACGCTGCCCTTCCACACTAATTTTCCTTCGAGGGGTTTGTGCCCCCCCCCCAGTTTGTAAAACTTTGAAATCGACATGTAGCAGAGAAGGGGGGAACGTATCGACGTTTCGGATTGGGAAGCGAGATTCTAGAGCCGGCACTTCTCACAAACACCCATGTGAACAAACACCCATGAATCCATCTATTCTCTGTACCACCCCATGTGTTAAATAGACATGTAGACCAGGGCCTCTAGCCTAGGTGGCAACTAGTCTAGGAAAAGAACAAATGAAAATTGCGGAGAAGTCAATGGGCAACTCGCCTAATATCATCACAAAGTTATACCAATCCCAGGTAATAAAAAAAGGAATCCGTGGAGAACCACGAACTTATACTTCCTCGAAGGGATATGCAATTAAAAGAAAGTCTTAGTGAATATTGAGAAGGGTCTAGATGAACTAATTAAATTAATCGAGAGAAAAGAAAAACAAATTTCAAAGCAAAATTCTGTAATGAAACGCAGAAAGGTTTGGAAATTCTAACAGGTGAACAGGAATAAGTCAAAAGCCGGGAAAAATTAAGTTAGGCAAAGAAAAATATGTCAAGGAAAGTCGAAAAGAAAAAAAATTGGACGAGGCAAGAAGAAGAAAAAAAGATGAAAGACTGAAAGAAAAGAATATATAATTTCTACGATGTAAGCAAATCGAGAGTCATCAGAGATACGTGGAACAGAGCCAGAAAAGGAAAGATTCTGCGAAGGAAAGAGAGTGAGAGGTGGAGAAAAGAGAGTAAACAGAAAAGCACTTATACGACATTCGAATATTGCGTCGGGGCAGTATGGGGTGGTTGAGGCGACGATGCGAAATGCCCGCAGATGGCGCTGTTGTGCTAATGATGATGGGAACATGACGAGTGTTAGCGAGATGAGAATTAGTCGCCATTAACTACAATCTGATTGGAGCTCACGCCGCTGCAAGCTTTTCCACGGCCAGATTTATCAAATCTCAGATATTTCCTGCTTCTTAATTGAATCAGTGGATATTTCTGAATAATAGGTTGGTGCGCTGTTGGCAATGGCGGAGTCCCCTTAAGGAGAACAATTGCCTCGAACCACAAGTTGTGCGTCTCTTCGGCAGGATATACATGAGAGGGTGCTGAAAAATTATTGGACCGACCAACTTCAGAAAATCTTATCAGATAAGTAAATGATTTCTTTTTTTTTTTTTCTTTTTTTTCGGAAGAGTTTTATTGGTTGAGTCCTTAGTTAACAACAAGAATCCGTTTCAACGAATTGGTCGCTAAACGAGCTGGTTGCTAAGTGAGAAGTTGTACATGATAGCTGTTTCAGGAATCCTACACGTGTTATAGTTTTCTGCTATTCAATGATTTTTTCTATAGAAATGCATTGCTAACGGGTTTCATTATATTAAAAGCCTTGGAAATTATTTTGCTATAGAAATGCATTGCAACTGATTTTAATAGAGATATTCATTGCTAATTATTTTACTACAGAAATGAATTACTAATGGATTTTATTAAAGAAATGTACCTCTAAGTTTTCTAAAGAATTACATTGTAAATGATTTAACTATAGGAATCCATTTTGGGTGGATTTACTATAAAAATAAATTGCTAATGAATTTATTATAATCATTTATTGCTAATGATTTACTTAAGATCTGCTTAGTAAATGATTTTAATTTTTTAATTGATTGCCAATACAGAAACGCATTGCCAATTATTTTAATTTAGAATTCCATTGCAAATGGCGAAAAAAATGTGACGATACTGACAGTCTGGTGCATGCTGAAAATATATTGCTTATGACTTTTACTACAAAATTGCATTGAAAAGCAGAAGAGAATGGATTGTCAATGGTCACGATTGAATGCGAACGTTACGGAGAAACTATGAACATAATTATTTTATATAAATACATATTTAATATAACAACCAGTCAGGATGAACGAAGGTCCTCTTGGGGAAGGACCTCTTGGGGAAGGACCGTACCTTGAAAGACTGTTGGGTCTGAACCTCACACCCAACCTCAAGGAACTCTGACATACGATTCATAGATAAGGATTCAGGTAAAACTGTCGGCTCTCTGTACCGTTCCAGTGGGTACCTGATTCCTCCTGTCATTCTCTACATTTACAAGAACCAAACAAGGCCAAAAATCGAGTGATGTTGTCATATTTAGGTGAGAGTTGCCCAGACCACACTCTCCAGCCTTGATAGTGTTCAAAAGCGTCTCCGAGCCCTTGTGGGTGACAAATTATTCTCCACCATTCAACCTCGCTCCCACAGGTGAGATAGGACAAGGCTCTCGCTGCTCTATCGCTACTTCCATGGAAAGTGCACGGAGGGGACTATATTCCCTGTTTCCGCCGAGGCAAACCTTCACAGGAAGAACACGCCATGAAATTTATATAGTAGTAAACATTACCTCAGTATTCCATCGGTGAGAAGTTCTGCTCCAGTAGTATCTTCCTGCGAGCCATTGCCCTGTAGAATCGACTGCCAACGAGTTGTTTCCCCGATCACTACAATGTTAACTTCTTCATGATCAGAGGTAACTTCTACTCCTATACACACAAATGATCCCCAAAATTAATCCCCTACCTCGAGTGGCTCCGGAAACCTTGTAAAGGGGGAACATCGCTGTAAAAATATAATAATAATAATTAATCTATCTATCTATCTATCTATCTATCTATATATATATATATATATATATATATATATATATATACAGTGTAACCCTGATATAAGAGACCCAGATATAAGATAAATACGGATATAAGAGAGATTTTCTTTGGTTCCAAATTAGAGCCATACTTACCTAAACAAAATAGACCAAACCCGGATATAAGAGAAACCTGGATAAAAGAGAAACCCGGATATAAGATACTTCCTATCCGGTCCCGACAACTCTCTTATATCCGGGTTACACTGTATATATTTATATATATATGCCATATTGTATGGTGTTGAGCACTTTTCGTTCTGGTATTCATACACGGCAAACTCTTTTTAAGAGCTGCTTATTTCTCTTTATATATATATGTGTGCGTGTTTACATATATATATATATATATATATATATATATATATATATATATATATATATATATATATATAATATTAATAAATATTCATATTATCCTTCATATTATAGTTGTTGTATTACATCGAACATCAAACACTATTTTATTAACACCAGTAGCCATTGTGCGATATCGGATGTACGTTCTCGCGCATGCGTCCATCTGCTTGGATGTAAGTACGTCTAGGGTGTCGTGATCATTTGTCTTTTCCTTTGTTTTTTTAAATTTTTTTTTTTTCACTTTACATTTGTCTCTTTATTTTTTCCCTTTTCCTGTTTTCTTTCAATAGTTTCCATTTGTGGCTAATTATTACATTCTCTCGACATGTCATCGTTTTACAGTTTAGGTCATTTTTTTTTTTTTTAGTGAAGATGTATTTCGTTTTTTGCATAAATAATTGATATTAATGCTTAAATGATAAGTATTATATATATAGTTAAATTCCCAGATCAATATTATATACATATATTTATATATATATATATATATATATATATATATATATATATATATATATATATATATATATATATATATATATATATTTTCTGTTAATAGATTATTTTTATAGATACAATTTATTTAAGTAGATGCTCTGTTTTTTAATTAAACAGTATTAATTACAATCTGACAGTCTGGTGTTATTATTTGCATTCTGAAAATCTATGGCTTATGAATTTTACTACAAAATTGCATTGAAGGAAATGAATTGTCTATGGTCAGGATTGAATGTGAACGTTACGCGGAAACTATAAACCTATTATTTTTATAGATACATTTTTTATGTAAATGCTCTGTTTTTCAACCTCCAGGCCGTTAATACTGTTTCATTAAAAAAAACAGAGCATTTACTTAAATAAACTATATGTATTAAAATAATGTATAAATAGAAAATATTTTGAATAACGTTCGGACTTAATCAATCTTATTATATGTTGCGACTGTTTACGTTAAAACACATTTCGTGAGCAGAAATTATCGATTGAGAAAAGTCGTCGTGTGTATAAAAACAGTAATTTGGACTTGCTTCTCTGTAGCTAAATGTTATAGCAAGTCAGATCCAATCACTGTTTGCGTATAAGAATACAGGTTCAGTTCCTGCTGGAGAAGTTTTTATTTCCTACGAAGTTTCTCGAGCATTCAGGCCGGTAAATGTAATTAATACTGTTTAATAATAAAAATAATAATAAAACAGAGCATATACGTAAAAATTGTATCTATAAAAATAACGTATAAACAGGAATGTATGAAATAATTGTCGGATTTAATACATTTCTTGAGATATATATATATATATATATATATATATATATATATATATATATATATATATATATATGATAGTGATGATATTAATGCTTAGTGATAAATATGTAGATATACATACATATTTATGCATACATATATATATATATATATATATATATATATATATATATATATATATATATATATATAATGATAAGATCCTATTGTCTTATATATTATATAATATCCTATAATATTGCTAATTGATTCAAGGTATGATTAACTCTTTGTAATATAAAATATATGTTGCCTATTTTATTATATATATATATATATATATATATATATATATATATATATATATATATATATATATATATATATATATATATATACACACACGTATGCAAAAATGCACACACGCACACATATATATCTTCACTAGGCAATTTATAATTACATTTGTTTTATTATTGTTTGAATTTATATGCATATGTCTGTATTTATACGCCTATGTATACGCACACGTGCACATTCATGCATGCTCTTATATAGGTATACGCACGCGTACATATATACGTACAAATGTGCGTACCCAGGCACATGTACTCTTCTGTCTGTCCTTTGTTATAAATAAACTAGAGATTAATGGTGGAACTATTTTTCTATGTTATTAATTATTGTTGGTTGGGTTAATAGAAGTTGTTTGAATATTTATATAGAGTATATCCACCTGCACGCACTTCACACACGCTGCACACACATATAAGTAATTGTTAAATAGTGTATATGTATTAAATTATTTGCTTATATCATACGTTATCTTGTAACTAATGCTTCATTTTTATTTAATAGTAGTTATTTTTCCTTGGTTTTATATATTGAGGTATTATTTAGGTGTGTTAGGTTTGTTTGTTGCGTGTGTATATGTATTAGGTTGGTGCAAAAATAATGACGTAATAATGTCGTTTTTTGACGTTAAAAAATACGTCAAA
Source organism: Acanthosepion lycidas (assembly GCA_963932145.1). Classification (NCBI taxonomy): domain Eukaryota; kingdom Metazoa; phylum Mollusca; class Cephalopoda; order Sepiida; family Sepiidae; genus Acanthosepion; species Acanthosepion lycidas. The sequence goes on from OZ010574.1 coordinate 89,998,918, forward strand.
AAACGACATTATTACGTCATTATTTTTGCATCAACCTAACAGACTACAGTTCAGCTTTATTTCTTTTATTAATTTTATTGGGTTTTTTCTCTTTAAAATGGAGCTAATCTTTTTTTTAACCTTTAAACTTTTGTTAAGAAGTTAAGAAAGGAGAACCTTTTTTTATTATTATTATTATTAGGTTGGTGCAAAAATAATGACGTAATAAAGTCGTTTTTTGACGTTAAAAAATACGTCAAAAAACGACATTATTACGTCATTATTTTTGCACCAACCTAATATATATTTATATATACATGCACAAATGCATATAGGTGTATAGGTTTAGTATTTGTTTGTTTATTTATTAATTATTTTCTCTAAGTTTATATTATATTTATTTAATTTATTTATTTATTTAAAGTTTATGGTATATTTAGTTTATTAATATTTATTTGTTTACTTTTTAGCGCTTGGATGCAAAGTAAGTATTTGTTTATATGCCTACATTTGCCTATTATTTCAGTATTAAGTTTATTTTGTTATTTTAAACTAATTATTGCTAATTTTTACTCTAAGCATAATTTACAATTTTAACTGTTAGTACTGTATGAGGCTGCTTCTTTTTTTTTTTTTTTTGCTCATTTGATTTTTGTGGGGATATTATTTACTTTCTGACTCCATCTATATATTGATAGGTTTGCATTGTTTGTGTATTTTTTTCTTTCGTATATCATTTTTTTGGTTATCATATTTTTCTTTAAAAGTTTTTTTTTTCTGTGACCCTTATGTAATTTTTTTCGTCTATGTTAATGTTATTAGTTGCGATAGCTTTGTATGCTATGCTATTGGTTAAACATTTAGTATTAAGTGGGCAGTTTTCTTTGTTTCTGCAGTTACATTTAATGGTGGTATTTTGCTGGAATTTATTGTTATTGTTGTTGAAATTGTTACTGGCTTTGATGAATATTTTTTTATTGTGCTTAATTATTATTTTTTTCTATGAAATCCGTGCAGCTATAACTAATTTTGATTGTATTTTTGTTGATAATTTTTGATGATTTGCTGTTTTAGGGGAGTGTTTGTCAATTATTTTGAAGAATATTTTTCCTATTTTTGTTTTTATTTTATTGTTGTTGGGGTGGGCGAACAAAATTGTTTCTTTTTCTGCTTTATTTTTTTTTTGTTTTGTTTTCGTTTTTATATTCTAGTCTGAATATCCGCTGTTTCATAGGGCTAAGTCATATGTTGATTTTTTTTTTCGCTGAATATTGTAAGTTACTAGAATTTGTTGAAATTCTTTTATTTATAGATACAGGTATTTGTTTGTATACGTGGCTGGAATTTTTGTTAATGTATATTGTGTGTTTTTCTGTATGGTTTATAAATTCCGTTATTTACGTTGAATGCTATATCTAAGAAATTTACTAATTTTTGATTTAATCTTATACCTATTGTAAATCATAGGGTTTCGAAGGTTTTTATTATTTCTTGTGTGTATTCTTGATGTGTATATCTTGTTGTTCTGTTATTATCTTTCTACCACTCTCTCTCTCTCTATATATATACATACATACACATACATACATACATATATATATATATATATATATATATATATATATATATATAGAGAGAGAGAGAGAGAGAGAGAGATACATATATATATATGGACTTTTGGTTAGTTTGTATTGACATAGACGATAGATAGTGAAAATTATTTGTGTCTTTTTCTTCTTAACAAAAATCTTCTCATGACAGATACAATGAAAAGAAATACGTGTAAACCAATAAACAAAAAAAAATTACCAACCTTTCTTTGTCCAATATTCGTTGGATTCGATCCATCTCCTCTGCAAACGATTTCCAGATATCGTCGCACATTCTGAAACTACTTTAAATTCTTCTATTACTAAAAAGTAATTATCTCTTCCAGTCTATCCTCCTCTTTATCGAAAAGATTCTAGCATATATATGCTTACGCTCCGTGTTTATATTCGGGAAAAGTTCTCAATTGGAAGGGAATTGTCAAATGCTTCTTTCATGTGCTTTCGACTTTCGTTATTGTATTCTGTTAGCTCTTTTTCCTTTATCGCTGCCCTTCTCTTGACTGTAATATATTAACAAAATTTATGATAATATAGAAAAGACTCTCTCCTCTGCATTCATCTGTGAATATTTTTGCGTTTTGTAATATTAATACTCATTAATCATTGTAAATTAACTAATATTGCCGGTATTCAGGTTTTCAATTTTCCGTTCTCCATTTTCTCTATCAAATAGTAGTTTTTGTTACTCACTTCTTAATAATTCTTATCAACATGTACATCTACATGATTTTTTCATTATGTTCTTTACTAGCTTTTGTAGAGCATCACAACTCTTGCTAATTAGGAACACACTGTTGTATCTGTTGATATTTCTTTTGAGTCGTCTATTAGAAAGGAACCTCCTGTACACAAGATTTCTTTCTGTTACCAGCATACTGATTGGATTTCATGAAGCAACTTTATTCGAAATACCACATGGAGTGATATTCTTAACCTTCCTATAATGGTTTCGTATTGGGTTAAAGCTGGCATTGATGCTTTTGAACGTTTTTGCAAGCACCAGATGAAATCACAATATTCCCCTTGATTCACGCCAGCTACTTCAGTCATAGGAATCACTTTTCCCGGGTATAGCTGTGTTATAATTCCAAACCCAACAGACGCCCATTTGTGTCTGCTCGCAATAACTGTAAACGTGTACTCAAAATTAAGTAAAATTAAGTCTTCTATTCCTAAACTCTTCACTCAGTTTGAGGTGTTAATATCGTTTGCTGATAAAGCAGTATGTCTTTCTCGCAAATTCTTTTTTCAGATTCTACTTGACTTATCTGGGGTACCTTTGCCTGATTTCACACTTAGAACTGAGTCTCTATTGAGTGATACGCAGATAACTCTGTACATAGTTTCCGCAATCCTCTCTAAACTGGATCCCCACAAAGCATGCGGACTTGATGGTATCTCTGCAATAGTCCTTAAGAAATATGCACCTAAACTGGCTCCTGTTCTTTCTACAATAAATTCTTTGCTGCTTCTTGCTTTCCTGCTTGTTAGAAATCCTCTACTCTGTAGTTACAGTATTTAAGTACTCAGGTGGACCATTTAATACTTCTATTTCTTTTTGGCAATGTACTAGATGCTCTAATTAACTCTGAAATGGTTAAGCATCTCATCTCGCAGGATGTTCTTTCAGATAAGCAATGTGGCTTTCTTTCTCTAGATTAACTGCTGGTGTATTAACGATTATTGCTGAGAAAGTCTATCAAGCTTTAGTTAAGAATAGTGAACTTTCATCTGTTGCTTTGGGTATCATGAAGGCATTTAACAGAGTCTGATATACTGGACTTCTTCACAAGTTGAAAGGCTATGATATTTATGGATGAGTTTTTGAACTGATTCACTCTTTCTTATCAAATAGGAAAATGAAAGTCATCTTGAATGGCCACTCTTCTAGATCTTTATGCAGGTGTTCCCTAGGGCTTTATCTTTTGACCTACGTTGTTCTTAATTTTCATAAAAAGACCTTCCTGTTGTCATCAAGTTTCCACTCGATGACACAACTATTTGCTCCTTCCTTAATAGTAAGTTTGATCGGTCCGATAAGGTGAAAACGGCTGCTGATATAAAATATGACAATCTGTTGTTAACTGGAACAAGGAATGGCCTGTTAATTTTGTCGCCTAGAAAAGAAGAAACCAAGATATGATTGATTAATTTGTTTTTATGGCTTATCAAATATTGATTGGTGGGTAGGAAAGGTGAATTCATACTATTCCCAAGATTATTTACACGTAAATAAACATAACAAACCGGACTGGAATCGGAACGCGAGACACCGATTTTCATGTTCGAACTGTTATCTACTGCACCACCAACACACCTATGCTTTCATTACCTTGTATTCTCAGGTGGTTACCCATTTGGGTACTGACCAGGCTCAACGTTGCTTACCCTCTGTGTTCGTACGAGAACTGTTGTTTCAACGTGATCTGCCTGTAGTCTTCAAGATAAGCGAATGTCATTTCGCTCAATGCGCTTTTTTTCTCGCACGCACGAATATCATTTACTCTCCTTCAACGTCCCTGACTCAAATTTTAAATAATACGATCAACTATGGACATCATTCTTGAAGTGGTTACCCATCTATTTATTGACAAGGCTCGACGTTGCTTAATCTCACTGATCAACGTGATCTGCCTGTAAGTTTTCAAGATAAGCGAATGTCCTTTCGCTCAATGCGTTTTTTTTCTCGCACGCAGGAATAGTATTTACTCTCCTTCAATGTCCCTGATTCAAATTTTAAATAATACGATCAACTATGGACATCATTCTTGAAGCGGTTACCCATCTACGTATTGACAAGGCTCGGCGTTGCTTAACCTCGGTGATTAACGTGGTCTACCTGCAAGCCTTCAAGATAAGCGAATGTTCTTTCGCTCAATAAGCTTCTTTTTTTGCTCGCACGGACGAATATCATTTACTCTCCTTCAGATTTTGAACAATACGATCACTATGCTTGGCCGGTGAGATTTAGTTTTCGCACAAGGACTGAATTGATCCGTCAAATGATTATTTAATGGCGATATCACCGGACAGGAATTTGTCTGTTTCTGCAACATTGAAAAGAATATTCGGTGCCGATGTCTAAAGGATAATGACAGAGTTCTTGTCCCAAACATTATTCTTGACATAATCTTGGAGAATCATTTATAACTTAACTCTCACTAGATTATCTTGGATATTTACTATGAGACTATTTCCAACCGCATGTACTCATTAAATTCTTATAAAACAAGGTTTATATCTTTAAACTACGTCATTAAAAGATTCTTTTACGGTTTATCAGCCTTTTGTGGGTAAAGCCGAAACATATTCTATATTTTAAGAGTCTTTAACTGAAATCTATGACAGTAGACGTGAAGAATTCTAGTAGAATACCAAGAATACCATGGACTGATCATGAGAGAAATAACCTTTGGAAAAAACGGTGAAAATATAAGCAGCAGCTGCAATTCGAAGATTCAAATACTGCAGAGATATAGACAATCGGATCTAGTTTGCAGTGTTATACTAAACTGGTCTAGTACAGCGCTACAATACTGCGGATAAAACTCAGTACGAGGGAAACAATGCTGAAATTACATCGGATATTATATAGAGAAATGAAAATTCACTAAATAATTGTTGCTTAGTACACAGTTATTCATGCAACTTTCTACATTTAAGCTGCTTTACATTTGACAGAAGTGGTTAATGGTATTTGGGTGATAAAAATAATACTGAGTTTTTATTTTATATATGTATTTATTTATTTATTTATTATATTTTTGTTTATGTTTTTAAATAGTTTGTACTTGGTGGGTTAACACATACGTTCCTTGGGGAAGACCTTAGCATGTGTTTCCAATGATCCTTATTTTGTGCGGCCCTTATCTAAGACTTCGCGGACCTCTCAAATATCCACTGATAAGATTCAAGAGAACACATGCCCACTTTGAAAAGGGGGAAACGGAATTACTCCATCGGGCTTTCGTTTTTCCAAACCCAATTAAAATCTTTTATAGTGTTAAGTTGAAACAAGTTGTTCAACCCGTTGCGACCTCCCCCCTTTCGTAAACTCGGCTATTACGTATTTGCCCGTAGGACTCAATGGTAAAAGCAGATGATTAAAAGTTGTAATGTTTCAGGCCATCATGACATTTGCTAGGTTGATTAACTTTTTTTTTTTATTATTATCTACGTTGCTACTATACTATCTATCCGATCCCGTTTCTTGGTTGAAATAGGTGCTGGTTGGACTCTGGTGCCTATGGTCTGTGTTCAAACCCTCCACGCAAAGTTCAAATGTTACTTTTCAAATTACAGTTTGAATACGATAAAATTAATCTATCTGGCGACAGAGCAATACATATATTTCCCCCTAAACTCCATAGTATCTTCAAGGTATCTGTCTATCTATCTACACGCGTGCGCACGCACACACACACAGATACACACACATACATATATATATATATATATGCGTGTGTGTGTGTGTGTAGATAGATAGAGATACCTGGAAGATACTATAGACTTTAGAAGGAAATATATATATATATATATATATATATTAGAAGTAAATATAAATATATATATATATATATATATATATATATATATATATATATATATATATATATATATATACCTTGAAGATGCTATGGCGTTTAGAAGGAAATATATATATATATATATATATATATATATATATATATATATATTTATATATATATATATATATATATATATATATATATATATATATTTCCTTCTAAACGCCATAGCATCTTCAAGGTATATATATATATATATATATATAAGGTTGGTGCAAAAATAATGACGTAATAATGTCATTTTTTGACGTAAAAAATACGTCAAAAAACGACATTATTACGTCATTATTTTTGCACGAACCTAATATATATATATATATATATATATATATGTGTGTGTGTGTGTAATTTAATCTTATTAACAGTGACTCTGGATGCTTGCTGAGATATCCTCCCTTTTAAACAACATGCTTTTACGTCTACCGGCCTGTGCACTCGCAAATGCTAATAAAGAAAAATAAGGACGCAGTTTTGAAACCTGTTGGAAGTTACATTTTATTTATTAAAATTCCCTAATGCATACGCCGATAGATGTAAATTTACATTGTTAAAAAATATCTACTTAAACATGTGTAACTAACAAATATAACATTTAAAGTAATATGAAACTATGATAGATTATAAATACAATCCATAAAAACCTTATATATATATATATATATATATATATATATATATATATATATATATATTGTGTGTGTGCATGTGTAAACTTTTTCTGATAGAATATATCTGTAAAAGAATAATACGAATAAAAACTAAAAGAAAACTTATATTAGCCGACGCGTATCGTCCTCCGAGAGACTTTATCACATTTGCCTTGATAATGTCCCTTAGAAGACATTTTTGTCTTTTTTTGATACACATACACATATATATATATATATATATATAGAGAGAGAGAGAGAGAGAGAGTAAATACATATATATATATATATATATATATATATATATAATACATATATACATATATATATATGTGTGTGTGTGTATTTGGCAGCATTTTTTCATTGATACATGTTTCATTAAATAATATAGACAAGTGTTGTCTATTTTATGTAAATTCTTTTCATATCGCCTGATAAGCTTAATAAAATTATCATTAAACGAAGAAAGAAAATCACAATATTGATATATATATATATATATATATATATATATATATATATATATATATATATATACTAGCAGGCTTCGGCCGCTCACTATCGCTTCGCAAATTAAGATATATTTACTACTTGAAATCTTTGAAACAAAAATTTTAAATGAACATTTCATTCATAAATTGGCTTGTTATAGTTAAGGAAAGTTTCACAAATAGGTGCCAACTTTCTGAAGGCCAAGTAAAATGCAAATTTCAAACACTTTTCTGTACTATATAAGACGATATTCCTAAACAGAAGTATTTTGATATGAAAATCAAAACAATCCTCGAATAAAAGAACATTAGTGGAGGTTAGGTTTGGTTTAGTTTGGTTTGTTTTACGACATATCAACCTTAATGGGTTATTTAATTCCGACATGATTTTTATTGCTGATAATATTTTTTTTTTCAAAAATGTATTGCTGGTAATAATTTTAAAATTATGTCTGGTACTAAAACCTATTTTTACACTTTCATAGTGTTCTGACGCCAGTTTGCAGGGTTAACTATTTGCCTATAGCTGGGGCCCTAACAGTTGCTACCACCCCGGGTCAAAGTGGATCTGAGAACACCAGCAATTAAGAGGTGGTTCTACGCTCCTCAAAACCTCCTGACCAGAGACCTTGCTGTTCGATGTCATTTATCGTCTTATCAACGACGATTAATAAAGGACAGTTACTTAATGAAATGAACTTTTTCAAATCAGTATGCACATTTGCCTAAATGTAGATAATATATAATAAAGATATTGAGGTTTTATTATGTAAATTACTATAAAATAGAGCTGGGCTTTTTAATCTTAGAATTTGTGGGAGAATTGAGCTCCAATTTTGCGTTTATTCATATAGATTCCATAATATAGGTTTTACTTAATTAGCTATTACGTTTCTCTAACTCTTCAAATGTTGACTGTATAACTAATTTTAATTTCTATTTTCCCATCTTTATATTAATTTTATCTTATAAATTGTTCTATTTTCTGTCAGCCATGAAATAAAAATCAAATCGTCTTTAAATTAAGTGGCAGCAGAAGAATTATCGTTGAATTTTTAAAAGGTAAGCTTAAACATTAATTCAGTACTTAAATGCAGCGATCAAATTTGAGTTCTGTAGTTTATTGATGCCTATCGCATCTCCTCCCCCCTAAGTATTAAGATGATGGTCAATCCAAGAAACCTCCACAGGAGTTAGCTTAAATGCCGACTGATAGCTTAAAAGCTAGTTTATAATAAAACGTGCACTGCAATTTTGGATACAAAAAGAAAATAAGAGTTACTCCCCTAGAACAACGAAAGCAATGATAATGGCTAGTAAAATATATTAATATATACTTTTAACCACGCATAATCTGGCAACCCTGAAACTGAGCTCAACGAAAATTGTTCCCTGTGCCTAACTTTTCTAGGGCTTTTGAATGATCTATGAATGATTGAAATCGGACCAGTGGGGATGGAGGAGTTGCTTGGCTAGACCCACGCACAAACACACACACATACACTGTACTTTATATATATATATATATATATATATATATATATATATATATATATATATATATATAAGTATGTATAATGTACATAATATACACATATTTATATTTCGGCTGCAGTTCCTCTTTTATACAGGCCTTATTGAAGACGATAGACATGGCGTCGCGATTAAGCTTTATATATAATAATAATAATGGACTCTCCCGTCGGTTTCAACGTATGAGGATCTGACAGCTTAGTTGATGCAGTTATGAAAGTTTGTGCGATAATCTTAAGTGGCATTTAAGACCCGCTAGTGATTTACAAAGGAGGCCACATATGGAGCAAGTGTGAGGATTGTGAGATGAGATCACTCTTAGATTGGCTGACCTTTTAGATCTTGCTCTCTTGAAGATGATTCAGACAAGCAGATTGAAAATTGCCGAGTCCACTAAAACACACACATACACGCACATATATATATATATATATATATATATATATATATATATATATATATATATATATATATATAAAGTACAGTGTATGTGTGTGTGTTTGTGCGTGGGTCTAGCCAAGCAACTCCTCCATCCCCACTGGTCCGATTTCAATCATTCATAGATCATTCAAAAGCCCTAGAAAAGTTAGGCACAGGGAACAATTTTCTTTGAGCTCAGTTTCAGGGTTGCCAGACTATGCGTAGTTAAAAGTATATATTAATATATTTTACTAGCCATTATCATTGCTTTCGTTGTTCTAAAGGAATAACTCTTCAATACTCAATATATTTATATATATATTGCATTCGTATAAGCGAATTCTTTTCTGGACACAGAGTGTGCAAAAGATGTCCAAATAATGTGAGGAACCAAGGATTTTGGCTCATCTGTTAGCCATTATCAAAGATGATTTTATTTAAATGAATATGTATATATTTTTTAAACCAATAAGAATTTTGTTGCCGTCTTTAAAATAAAAAATTGAGAGTTGGTTTCTTCTTTTATAGTAATAATACGTCCATTGTTTTTAAACTTATTCCGCATTTGGATGCGTCTATTATGTTCGCGTTCTCTACAACAAAGTTATATTCTTCATATAGAGGTTGAAAGGTATGTTGTGTATTTAAATGGATTCCAGTGGAAATAAGTCTTCTCGATAGGCCTGCAGTCATTTGTCTGATCAATTATTATTCATGAAATGGTTTTCATCAGGAACGCTGTTCCGTAAGGGGCATTTAAACTAATAATGTTGATCCTATGTATTTTGGAACTTGCTGGTGAGTTGCTTTTGTTGACGATGACGTTGCTCGTTTTAATTTTTTGTAATAATTATAATAATTTTCTTGTTCTGGTTGACTGGGGTTGTATATTTCTTAATAATGTTTCTAAGGGTAAATTCATCCTGCTTATAATTAACGCGCATTTGATTTTGATAGAAAATGTTCATATTATTTTTTTTCCTTTATGTTCAACCTTACTATTGCTTATTGTAGAAAGAAAAAAATCTAATTTGATTATCTATAAAGTGGTTCAGGAAGCCGTTATTAACCAGCGTCGGTTTCACGTTACTATGTTCTTTAAAAATAACTAACGGGAGTATGAATTCTCATGCGCTCTCGTAACTAATTTTTATGACACCTATTTTATAGCAAACATCATGGTACATTGTGTGGGCTCTCCCAGAAACTGTAACTAAGGTAAATTCGGCATATCACAGGTAGCTTGTGTTAGTGTAGAACAAAAGACAAATGTCCCTGAGTAAGCCGCCCTAGCAGACGACATTTCTCGGAAAATTACAGTACCAGGTCATTATACATATATAAATTTATGTATTGGGTTGGCAACTAAGTTTCCGCCGTTTTTTTTAAATTTTTGAATCTATTGTTTTTTTAAGTTTTGGAATCTATTTTTTATTTTCGAGAATTCTATTTTTCACTTACGTGCTAATTCCCTTGGAAAATATATTAATCCCCCTCTTCTCCTTCCAGCTATGCCTAAATAGCAGTACAGACTGGGTTCTTCTCCCTCCGGCTGTACGTAAGTAGTAGGAGAGACTGGGTTGTAATATACATATATATATATATATATATATATATATATATATATATATAGATAGATAGATAGATAGAAAAAGTTGTAAATTAAAAAAATAATAATGTTTTTTTTATGAAAGTATTTATTTATTTATATATATATTTGATATTTCAGATTGACCTCAATCTTTCTTCAGAAATAACTGTTTGTTACAAAAAAATTAAAATTACTGTTTGTTTAAAAGTAGCGTCCGTCGGAGAAAGATTGGGGTCAATCTGAAATATCAAATATATATATATAAATAAATAAATACTTTCATAAAAAAATTATTTTTTAATTTGCAACTTTTTCTATATATGCATATTAAGGAAGTTTACGTGGCTTCTCATTATGTTATATATATATATATATATATAGAGAGAGAGAGAGAGAGATATGTATGTATATTTGAGTTAATTTAAATTAATTTCTGTTTATTTTCATATCATTAAAATGGAATGTCAAGAAAAATGAGAATTTTCGGCACCTCCTTCTTTTTGATTTAATCAAGGTTCTAAGGGCGCAAAATCTGCTCGCGGCCTTTGTGCTGTGTATGAAGAGGATGCCATAGCTGAAAGAACCACTTGTGATTGGTATGCGAAGTTCAAAAATGGAAATTTTGACTTCAAAGACGCACCTCGTTCTGACCATCCAGTTGTGTTCAATGAAGAGCGATTAAACCAACTTTTGTACGAAAATTTTCGTCAAACGACGAGTAAACTGACAGAGAAAATGGAATTCTCCCACGCTTCTATAGAAAAATATCTTCACTCGATGGGAAAGATTCAAAAGTGTGGCACATGGGTTCCGCATGCTTTAAGTGACGACAACAATAATCAACGAGGCACAATCTCCGCTGGTTTACTTTCTCGTCACCGCTCATGGATACAAGCAACGATTTCTTTCATCAATATGAAGCAGCGCAAAGAATGGCTTAGCCCCGGTAAACAAGAGACACCGCGCGTGAAACAAGATCTACACGCGCGTAAAACGATGTTGTGCGTATGGTGGGGCTGGGAAGGAATTATCCATTACGAATTGCTTGGACGGAACCAAACGGTCAACGCGGAACTCCATGTTCAACAGATGGGACGACTCAACACGGCTATTCAAGAGAAGAGACCGAATCGGCAGCATGGAGTTCTTTTGCTGCACAACAACACCCGTCCCCATATCGCCAATATGACCAAAGAAGCCATTCTAACGCATGGCTGAGAAGTGCTGCCACACCCACTGTACTCTCCCGAGTTGGCACCAATGGATTTCTATCTCTTTCGATCTTTTTCAAATGCTATACGCGGAGTTTCGTTCAATATTGATGCAGAATTGAAGTAATTTTGGATTGACTTCTACCAACGACGTATTGAAAATCTTAATGAACGTTGCAAAGAAGTTGTAAACAACAAGGGTGAATACATTATATATATATATATATATATATATATATATATATATATATATATATACTCGACTCTCCCGTCGAATTCGACGTTTGAGAGTCAAGCAGATCAGCTCCTAGAAAACCGACATCGCGACAACAGCACATGAGATTTGATTATAGTGGTGAAGGTTCCGTGCAGGACCATCAACACATTTTAAATATATATATATATATATATATATATATATATATATATAAAAGTGAACATAGAAGTCAACACTTAAAGGCGACAGTCTGTTTCATGCTATATGCAATCGGCAGGCCACATATGCTGTTATTTTTCTCGGCTATTTATATATATACGAGTTAGTGGTGCATTGTGGGTATTCTATTATGGCGGTTATTTTACCGGAAGTCGTCTGTTTATTTATTTGAGTCAAATTATATTGCTTGTTTTTTATTTTTTTGTTTTTTATTTTATTTATTTAATTATTAACGTAGTAAAAATTTGTTTATATCACTTATTTAACAGTTTTGTTTTGGTTTGAGAATTTAATTAAAGCTATTTGTTCAATTTTGGGGTTGATGTAGTTGATTCTAAGTATTATTTTGGCGGGAACAGTTTTTAATTGATTATCTTTATTTGCGATTGGTTTGTTTATTTATTTACTTGGATGAATTTAGGTCAATTTATTTTACTTGTATATTTTCTCTTTTCGCCTTTCGATTTTTAAGTAACATAGTATTTATTTATGTTTTATTTCTATTTTTTTTATTGTTATTTTGTTTATTAGTATATTTATTTGTTTTTATTTTATTTTTTCCGTTTTTCATTTTTTTAGGTTACGTAGTACAAATTTATTTTCATGGCTGCATTTTGAGATGAGCTCGGATCTTTTGTTTAATAATTTATTTTGGTCGGGGAAAGTAATGATAGCTATTTTTTCCTCCAAGCAAAGTTTGCAAGTTTTTGATTGGTTGTTGTAGGCTGATGATTTTTTCCTTACCTTCCAAGATTTTTTTGTGTGTGATGTGCGTTTTGTTTTTAATTTCCCAGATATACTTAGAAAGCATTGTACTGTTCACATATTTACTATTTGTGAAATAGTAAATATGCGAACAGTACAATGCAAATAGCCGAGAAAAATAACAGCATATGTGGCCTGACGATTGCATATAGCATGAAACAGACTGTCGCCTCTAAGTGTTGACTTCTATGTTCACTTTTATAATTACACACGCTCTATCTCTGATATTGAGCACTTTATTCCATAAATATAGCACACCTTAAGACTATATTTCTTTATGTATATATATATATATATATATATATGATATATATATATATATATATATATATATATATATATATGGCGTTTTATCAATTTGCATAATATTGTTTATTGGTTCTTTAATTTTACTTTCTGCTGCTCGTAAATTTAGTATTGCAGTAATAAAATAATGATAATAATATTAATAACAATAATAATAATTGGAAGCATATGTGTGTAAGTTGATATAATACTCAGTTACACATACGTGTAGAGTGAAGTGGTCAAATAAAACAATTTGAATGATTCAATGAAGAGAGAGAGAGAAAGAGAGAGAGTGAGGGAGAGAGAGAAAGAGAGGAATTGAGAGAGAGATAAATGGAGAAAAAGTGGTGTAGAAATATAGACAATGAAAGAGAAAAATAGAAGAATGTGATTGATTCTTTAAAGAAAGAAAAGATTAGAGAAAGATAATGAAAGAGAAAAAGAAGAGAGAAGGAATGATTTCTGGAAGTGATAAAGAAAGACAATGATTTGGTTTGGTTTACGTCTTATCAACCTCAATCGATTATTTAATGCCGACAAAATTTTTATTGCTGCTAATATATATATATATATATATATATATATATATATATATATATATATATATATATATATTTCAAAAATGTATTTCTGTCAATATTTTTTCTTCAAAAACGTATTGCTAGTATTTTTTTTTTTCAAAACTGTATAGCTGGAAATTTTGTTTTTTTCCAAAAATGTATGGCTGGTAATTTTCTTTCAGAAATGTATTTCTGGTAATAATTTTTTCTTCAAAAATTTACTACTGGTAACAATTTTTTTACAAAGCATTTCTGGTATTAAAACCCTTTTTTAACACTTTCATAGTGTTTTGACACTAGTTTGGTGGGTAACTATTTGCCCACAGCTTGGACCCTCTAAGAAGAGTAACCACCCCAGGTCATGTTGGACCTGGGAACACCAGTAATTAAGCGGTGGTTTCTCCTCAAAACCTCCTGATCAGAGGCCTTGCTGTCGGACGTAGTTTATCGTTTTAACCAGGACGCGCATGAAAGACGAAGGAGATTAGAACAAGAGAGAATAGAAAAAAAGGAAAGTGTGTATAGGCCCTGAAAGATAGAAAGAGAGAGATAAAGAGAAAAAGAGCGAAAGGGAAAGAAGAGTAGAAACACAAATAGAATTGAGAGTGTGAATGAATCGATGAAGAAAGAGAGAAAGAGAGAGAGAGAAAAAATTAAAATAAATTAAAGAAAAAATTAAATAAAGTAAAGAAAAAAGATCCTGAATTACAGAGAGTGATAGAGAGACTGAAAATGGATAGAAAAAAAAAGAATGTCAGAGAAGGATATATATATATATATATATATATATATATATATATATATATATATATATATAATTATTTATTTAAAAATTATAACATAAATATGCTATAAAATCACTACAAAAATAGTTATTTTGTTTCAACACCTCCGGTGTCTTATCAAGTAATGATATTGAATGTAAAATAAATGGTTTTAAAAGTTTCAAATTATCAAATTAATTACCGATCTTTCATTTTTCAAAAATGTATTTCTGTTAATATTTTTTCTTCAAAAACGTATTGCTAGTATTTTTTTTTTTTCAAAACTGTATAGCTGGAAATATTTTTCCCAAAATTTATTGCTGGTAACTTTCTTTCAGAAATGTATTTCTGGTAATAATATATTGCTGGTAATATCATTTTTGATATATTTATATTTTATAATCTAATGGTTTTGTCAATGATTTCACAAAACCACACTGACCAAGAAATAATCCCTGAATATATATATATATATATATATATATATATATATATATATATATATATATATATAAACATAAGACATTAGGCAGCATATAATTTACATACAAAGAAATAATCACATATAGAATCAATCAGAAATATTAATGTGATTAATGGTGACATCCGTCACTAGAGACAAAATATATGCATTAAAATACTGTTGATCCATAGAGTGAAGTGATCCTCGATGTTTTTTGAATGTCTGCTATTAATGACGGTTAGGAACATCTTTCGGTCGACAAACAAGTATTTCGTCTTCAAGTTTTTGATTTTATAAGGAAAAAAACAAATGCCTCATGATGACTATAGGACTATTCGTAAGTACTAGCATTTTAACATCAAATAAACTGAAAACTACAGACATCTATGGTTTCGACGAGGATCACTTCACTGTATGGATTAAGAGCATTTTAATGCATATATTATGTTTCTAGTGACGGATGTCACCATTAATGGCATAAATATTTCTGATTGATTCTATGTGTGATTATTTCTTTGTATATATATATATATATATAATTATTCTTATTTTATTTTTTTCTCTTTGTTCCATATTTTCAAAGCTTCTTTTAACCAAATCGCTTTCTACACTTAACGGTGGTGATATCCCCTTTTCTTCGTAACAATCGACGAAAATGGAGAACAAACAAAGGAAAGACAATATTTACTGTTTGTGAATGCATAAGGTCATCGCCGAAACGAAGAAACTTGTCAAAAGAAGAGAGGCAGCACTTAAGACAATCAACGATCGGTGCACAGGGTGGCAAAGAGTCCCTGGGCAAATGATCGAGTGTTTGCTGTATAGGGTAATGCTAGCTCTTTAGGTGCTCGCACTAGGGTACTGGGAAAGAGAGGCGAGGGGTCATCAGGGTAGACCCCGTTCCTTTGCTTTGTAATTTCTTCCTCTCTCTCTCTCTACGCTCTCTCTTTTTATCTCTCTCTCTTTCGACTTGTATATTCTTTCTCTCTTTTTAGATTCATTCTCTTTCTATCCATTTATCTTCCTTTCATTCTCCTTGTCTTCCTCTCCCCCTCTCTCACTTTGCAAGCTCATGCTTTCTCTTCCCTCTCTGTATCAAATGCTAAACTCGCGCTTCTTCTTTCCCTTTCTTTACGTCTTTCTCTCATTCTCTCTCTCTCTCTCTCTCATTCTCTCTCTCTCTCTTTCCCAGGGAATAATGCCCCCACCACCAAATCTGTGCTTTCGCGGCATCATTTCTCTCCCCCCTCTCATTCTCTTCTTCTCCTTCTTAATTTAGTTACTCTGTCTATTTTTCCTATTTCTCTCTACTCCTGAATTCACTCTCTTAGATTTAGTCGCATCTACTTATTCGGGGTATATGCATATATATATATATATATATATATATATATATATATATATATATATATATATATATTGAATAAAAACAAATCACTTTAAGGTTCCATGTAATAAGTTATTTCACCACAACCCCTTTAACAGGGCTCTGGATCATCAGACTTTACTTCCAAAGGTTGAAATGAAAAATGAAAAGAAATTCACACGTTTTTGATGGACCTCATCAAGCATATGTAAAATTAACGAAGTGAGGAAGTAAGGTGGGAGATAAGATAAGATATGAGTGGGTTAGGTGTACCATTTCAATTCCTTATT
>OZ010574.1:90020920-90063420 GCA_963932145.1 Acanthosepion lycidas
AAAGTAGAGCAATAAATATTTATTTATTATGCACTGTTACATGAGAACCTGTACATACCCACTACACAACTGTACATCTTGTTTCAACGTTGAAAAATAAACGTTTTTCAGGTGGGAAATCACGATGCTATTCTACAATATACCCGAGTAACATCATGATTTCCCACCTGAAGAAACGTTAATATTTTCATCGTTGAAACGAGATGTACTGTTTTTTAGTGGGTATGTGCATGTTCTCATGTAACAGTGCATAATAAATAAATAAATATATATGCGTGTGTGCTTGCGTGTGTGTGTATGCAGAGAGAGAGAGAGAGAGAATGTGTGTGTTGGAGATTGACAGATTTTCCAAAGTGTAATAGAGCCAAAAATGAAATAGAATATTTATAGGCAACTAGGAAAAATTTAGAAACGGAGAAACAGGTATTATGAAAGGTCAGTACAACTGATATGAAATCTATCTATCTATCTATCTATCTATATATATATATATATATATATATATATATATATATATATATATATTTCAATAAAGGTGCAATAAATTTACAAATTCATAAATTATACATAAAACAATGAATGTATGAATAATTCATGAATTTGTAAATTAATTGCATCTTTATTGAAATTAAAATAACTGATCCAAGTGCAACTTTCGGATAATAAGTGCGACATTACTGTAATTATTGAACAATATAGTTCATACCACTTTGACGGAAAATTTACCAGTTAAAAAGAATTCTCTATCACTACATTTGTACATAAACGCAGAACCTTAACCTTAAAATTTAAATTCAAACTCAGCGTTGCGACTGCACGTTTCAAAACAATAACACATTTCTCATAGCATTTTTCGGATTACAACCTTGTTTTCGTTTGTCCACTTATTAATGAGAGTAAAAACAAGAACACAATCTATTTCATACCTCTTGATGTCTGTAGGAACAGACGAAAGCTTGTAAAATAAAAAGACCTAATGCAACTGAAATTTATAAAACAGGATCTTTTCATTTATAAACAGGTTCGGGGTTTTTGTATATTATTTGAATTGTTCGCGAAGATGGATTTCTCGCCATTTAAATCATTAACCTTTGTATTTGTTTTATGCATGAATAATTCATGAATATATATATATATATATATATATATATATATATATATATATATATATATATATATATATATATATATATATATATAAACGAAACTAAAAAGAACAAATTATTCATCACATCAGACAACATTCTTTCCCTCTTCATCTTCTCGTTCGTTTCCATTTTTATCCCATTTTGTTTACAATTCTATGGCATTACTGAGGTTTCGCCTATGTTATTTAGCTCCCTGTCAGGAAACATATGCAGCGAACATGCGAACAATAGTCGCCTTTCATGTGTTCACTATTCGATCTCAAAATATCCCCTTATCTCGGCAGACAATTGCAAGAATCTACGTTCTGTTTCTGACAAGGAAAGGCTGGGGGAATCAGCCGCCACCCCTACATTTGTACGGCCTTTTACCGATCTGAACGGGTTTTCAGTAAAGAGCCCAAAACAAATATGGAAGGGGCTGAAACTGGCCGAATTTTCGTTCTGTTAAATAATCAGAGAAAAGTATATATATATATATATATATATATATATATATATATATATATATATATATATATATATTAGTGTGAGCTGGTTCTCTGTTCTGGCCAGATCACACTCGTTATTCCATCTGAAGGAGTTGGAGACGCTGTTCATCAGGTCCAGGCGACCCGCTCTTTGTAAACAAAGAGACTGTTTGCTTGGGCTTGCGGTGCAGCCTCTCTAGCATCTTTGGTGTTATAACTTTTATTATTATATTTTTTCCCTGTCCATTCATTCACGTCATCCGCGACAGACTTTCTTCTCATCATTTGTTTCCCCGTTTACAGTTCTGACGAGAGAGGATGAAACAGGTCGACTTGTGTTCGCGTTTTTGTTTTAAAATTTACCATGGCCAATAGTAAAAAATATTTTGCCGTTAATGCCATAATAAGTTTTTGCACCGTTAAAAACACACACACACACACACATATATATATATATATATATATATATATATATATATATATATATATATAATTATTTATTTAAAAATGATAACATAAATTTGTTATAAAATTTGACAAATTTAAAACATAAATATGTTATAAAATTAAAAATTATAACATAAATATATAAATATATATAAATATAAATATTATAACAAAAATATGTTATTCCGTATTCACCAATCATATATTTGTATTTGTATATATATATATATATATATATATATATATATATATATATATATATATATATATATATATATATATATATATATATATGTAGTGTTACGATCCCTGATCTAAATTTGTTATAAAAAATGTACCATTGCTTATATTTTAGAAGCATTCTAAAATAAAGAGCCAAGTACTTGCAGAAAATGTAAAGATAGTAAACACAAAGAGATATGTAGACTTAGTGGCGACAAGGATTCACCAGAGTGCCCCCCCGCTTCCCTTCTCTTTTGGTCAAGTATATATATATATATATATATATATATATATATATATATATATATATATATATAACTATTTATTTGAAAAATATAACATAAATATGTTATAAAATTTTTAAAAATTATAACATAAATATTTTATAAAATTAAAAATTATAACATAAATATATAAATATAAAAGTTATAACATAAGTATGTTATTATGTATACACCAATCATATATATATATATATATAGTGTGTGTGTGTGAGGGGCAAATTGTCGCCATTTCATATTTTAATTTCGCGCATGCGAATTATATGTTCTTGATTTTATCGATGGCGCAGTATAGCAGGGTCAGTTAGGTACTGTGAGAAAAAGAGCATCATGCCGCAATTCACTCCGCAAGAAATTTGGAAAAGGCAGGATGTACTGTTTGGCATTCGCACCGGAATCTCCAATACGAACATGTCAGAGTGTTTTGGGTGGCAGTGCAGTGGATTCGGAAAGAGTTGGATGATATATCCTGTCAATATCACATTGTTTGGAATGATCACTAGTGATAGCGACATTATGCTACCATTTATGTTCATACGGTGCCTCAGACTCAACAAGGAGGCATACATGAAGTCCCTTCAGAAGGTATTGCTGCCTGGGTCAAGAGGGCTTTTTCCTGAAGACCCTATGTCTGCCAATAGGACTTTGTAACATACCACGCAAGCAGGAGAACCCAGCCATGGCTATCCGACAATTTCTTCCACATTAACCATTACATTTAGCCACCTAAGTCCGCAGACTGCAATCCCTTTGATGTGTGGGGTGCAGGTGAGTGAGAGACCATCAAAATTCTTTGTAACACTAAAGATGAACAAAAAGCAAAATAGCTGCATTCACAAACTTAAACAAAAAGACCATCCAGAAGAGTTGCAGGAGATTCAGAAGTCGTTTGGAAGCCGTGGCTGAAGACAATGTTGATTTTATTGGGTAAATTTACTCTTTAGCATTTCAAGATATTTTTGTTTAATTTTGGTAAATATGTCTGTTAAAATGAGATGTCAATATTATTTTCATTTTAGCGTAATCTATACGACAATTTGTCCATCACACCTTGTATATATATATATATATTACAGAGGTTACCGCCTTATATATATTATAAGTTCGCCCACAAAGACCTGAAACATACGAAATGTTCCAAATGTATCAATCAGTTGTGACACACATTTAAAAACGTAAAGTGAAGAAAATTGTTTTTAGATACGGGTTTCTTCATTTTATAAGGACTTCTCGAATACCGAATAGCACTTTGACCAAGCAAATGACAAATTAGCCTACGGTAAAGGGTAGTAGTTTTATGGCCAAACTCTATTTGACGTGCCAGATCCCAAACGTTTAACAATATTTATATTCACAGAATATAGATACGACTTATCCTGGTTGTAAACAAGAAAAATACTTACAATTAAAATAAAATAAAATAAATGTTTAAAATGTTTAAACTTCCTGCACGTAAAAGACAGTGTGTCAAAAGGATCTTTATCCCCTATTACTGTATATAGTCTTGACTCTATCGGCAATGTGTGTGTGTGTGTGTGTGTGTAACGAATGCACGGCCGCAATTTTCGACGGATTTGCACCAAAATTTACATGCACATGCTCCAGGTTAGTAAGAAGGCCAAGACCGACTTTGCATTTCCCAATTCCCATCGATAGTGAAAAAAATCGATTATTTCATGCTTCTACGGCAGTTTTCATGTAGTTTGCGGGCATTTTCTACTGGCCAGAGTGAGAGCCTATAGCTGGCTGCCACGAATAGGCAGGAAGATTCTATTGGGCAGCGTGAGAGCCAACAGCTGACTGATACGAATGTTAACTAGCATGCTAGCGATTGCTGTATGTCGTACGATTTTTTAATCAAGCACGGGCAACGCCGTGCCATGCTGCTAGTATATATATATATAATGATAAAATATATAGTTTTAAGACATGCTATATCCATCGGTAATGATGCTAAATATCTTTTATAGTGCATATAAAAATATAAAAATGGATAATGCAGTCAACACCCAGCAGCGACACTCTGGTTCAAGCTTAAATGCAATCTTCAAGCCATATTCAGTGTTCAAATTTTGAATTGTAGAATGACCTCAAGATTGCAACCGAACACGAAATGGACCAGTTCGTGACTTCAATATCCAATTATATATATATATATATATATATATATATATATATATATATATATATATATATATATATATATATATATATATTACAATGAATCATTCATACAAAAAGTAGATTAATAAAGTTAATGATATAAAATGGCGAAATCTCTTCGCTAACCTACATTAACCTACAAATCACTCGATGAATGTTATGATCCTTGTTTTTAAAAATTATAAGCTGTATAAGGGTCTTTCTTTAATGCGCAAGTACTTTCGACTGTACATTCAGTCATCTTCAGGCATGGAAATTATTTTGTTTTTTGGTAAAATTCAGGTAGCATCCAAGACAAAAAAATATAATGCGAATCGAGATATTTTCTTCTTTTTTTAATTCTGTTATTGATAACGGATACAAACTTTGGAGTGTGAGTCCCAATGCTAAGGTTGATATTTTTAAAAATTTAAGAGAGTGCGTTTTTTTTACTAATATGGCAATTTGAGAATTTTATTTTTGTGGGGATTTATCAGGCAAGGTGACATGAACTGAACAGTTCAATAATGAGAGTAATGTCTCGTTTATTATCCCGAAAATTTGCACATCGGATCAGTTCTTTTAAATAAAATATGAGGTGCAGTTCAATTTATATTACAATGAATCATTCATACAAAAAGTAGATTAGATTCACTACGCCAGAAATTTGGAAATGGTATGCTGCACTGCTTGGCATTCGCACCGGAAGCTCCAATACGAACATTTCAGAGTGTTTGGATGTCAATCTCAGGACAGTGTAGAGAAAAGTGTTGGATGACGTTTGTGGAGATCTGTTATGGTAATTTATCCACGCACACATGAATTCTGCCAGCTATAAATAGGAGCAGGTACTGCTTTTTGGGAGAGGGAAGTTTCCAGCAGTCAGTTCTGACAATCAGTCCGAACATTCTTGCTGTAACACTCACGTTTGTATATGTTTGTATTACTGTTTCTGTTAATATATATATTTTTTTAACACAGTTCTCTCTAATATGGTCACAACAATATCACCAGTGATGGTAACATTATGCCTCCATTCATCTTTTCCTATAACCTTAGAATCTAAGGCTATGTGAAAAGACGGAGGCCAACATCAAGTGCCTTGAGGAGGTAGTGCTGTCCTGGATGAAGATAGTGTCAACAAGACACAAGCAGGACAACCCAGTCATGCATGTCAGACAATTTCTTCGACCACACCACCCCTTACAACTGGCCTCCCAACTGTGCAGACTGCAAAGCCCTTGATTATTATGTGTGAGGTGCAGTTGACCGAGAGACCAACAAAACTCCTTGCAGCACCAAAGATAAACTGAAGGTAAGTATTGTAGCAGCATTCGCCAACTTAAACAAAAAGAGTTGCTGGAGATTCCGAAGTTGTCTGGAGGCTGTGGTTGAAACCAATGGCGATTTTATTGAATAAATTTACTCTCTAGTATTTTAAGATATTTTTTGTGTAATTTTTATAAATATATATGTTAAAATGATATATCAGTGTTATTTTTATATTTGCGTAATTTAGACGACAATTTATCCATTGCAGCCTGTACACACACACACACAGAGACACACAAACACACACACACACAAACACACATACATACATACACACACATATCTATATTTATATATATATAAATATATATATATATATATATATTGATGCATATTTCATTAAATAATATAGACAAGTTGTGTCTTGTTTTAAAATTATAAATATACACTATATATATATATATATATATATATATATATATATATATATATATATATAAATCGGTTCGGTTCGGCATCCGTCCGTCTAGGGAGACGACGGAATAGCGTTTTTTTTTGTTTTGTTTTTTAAATTCTAGGGAGTGAAGTTGCATCGCCTCTGGTGACTGTGTAGTTGCACTCTGGAGCGGCACTCTCTCAGGCACTTGGCGCAGATGTAACTGGATGACACGGAGACGGTGGCTGACCTTGCTTTTCTCCTTGCTTTCTTTGCTGCCTGCTGATCTTCCCTCGGGGCTTCTGTAATCGTAACGCCGTCACTGACTGTGGCTCTCCAAAGCTGACGATCGTCAGCCACGGCCTCCCAGGTGTTGGGGTCGATATCGGCCAGCTTCATGTCACGTTTGCAGACATCCTTGAAGCGGAGCTGAGGTTTTCCAGTTGGCCGGGACCCCCCACACAGCTCTCCGTACAGGATGACTCTTAGGATGCGGCCGGTACCCATGCGGCCGGTTCCCATGCGGCCGGTACCCATGCGGCGTACGTGCCCCAACCATCTGAGACATCTTTGGCAGAGCAGCGAGAACAGGCTGGGGATGCCGGCACGTTAGAGGACATCTGTGTTACTGACCCAGTCTTGCCACTTAATGTGCAGGAGACGTCTGAGGCAGCGGAGGTGAAAGGTGTTTAACGTCTTCTCCTGGCTGGCGTAAGTTGTCCAGGACTCGCTGTCATACAGAAGGGTGCCGAGGACGCAGGCCCGGTAGACTTGTAGTTTGGTGCTCTTCGTCACCTTGCTGTTGTTCCAGACGCGCTTGTTTAGCTTGACCATGACTGCGACGACTTTCCCTATCCTGGAGATGATCTCGGTGTCCAGGGAGAGGGAGCTGGAGATGATCTACCCGAGGTAGGGGAAGGAGTCCACCACCTCGAGGTGCGTGCTGTTGATGGCAACGTCCGGGGAGGAGGCGTTGTCTTTTACCAGGATGTTGGTCTTTTTGAGGCTGATGGTAAAGCCGAACTTCTTGCAGGCATGGGTCAGGCGGCTGACTAATTCTTGCAGACCATCCTCTGTGTGGGACGTCAGCGCAGTATCTCACGAATGAGGACCTCACGGACCTTGGTCTTTTCGGGCGATGTTGTAGAGTTTGCCGTCTGCTCTAGTGCGGATGTAGATGCTCTCCGTGCAGTCGCAAAAGGAGTACTGGAGAAGCATGGAGAAGATCCCAAAGAGTGTCGGTGCGAGGACGCAGCCCTGCTTTACGCCGCTGCTCACAGGGAAGGCGTAGTATGTTCCGCCGTTGTAGCAGACCCTGCTGTGTAAGCCCTCGTGGAAGGAATTGATCACCTGAAGCAGTCTTGAGGGACATCTTACCCTCTTATCCAGGAGGCTGAATCCGCTTCTGCTGACCAAGTCGAAGGCTTTCGTCAGGTCGATAAAGGCAATATATAGTGATTTCTGCTACTCACGGGACTTCTCCTGTAGCTGGCGCAGCGAGATCACGTCCACTATAGATCGGCCCGCCCTGTGGGTACACACGGGAGGGGAGGCTCTGCAGGCGTGGCAAGTCGATACAGGTAAAGACTTTCTCGACGATGCTGAGGAGGGAAATGCTGCGGTAGTTATTGCAGTCACTGCGGTCACCTTTATTCTTATAGAGGGTGACAATGTTGGCATCATGCATGTCCCGGGGGACGTAGCCCTTCTTCCAGCACAGGCATAGGTGCCCATGGAGATGCTGCAGCAGAGCTGTCTTGCCGTTCTTCAGAACCACCGATGGGATCCCGTCCCTCCCAGGGGCCCTCCCGGAGGAGAGACAGCAATAGTTTTTCAGAGTTCTTCTGCAGAGGGCGGGGTATCCAACTATTCCATGACTGGGAGACTGGGCAAGGCATCCAGGGCGGCATCCGTCACCACGTTCTGGGTTGCATACAACTCCAGATAGTGCACCACCCAGCGCTCCAGCCGTTTGCCCAGGTCTGTAATGACCTCTCCTGCCTTGGACTTGATGGGAGTGGGGCCGGTGGCGGTTTTGATGCCGGCGTACATGCCTCTTGCGTTTCCACTGTCGGCAGCCGTCTGGATCCTGCTGCACAGGTTCAGCCAATAGTCGTTGTTGGCCCAACAGACTACACACACACACACACACACACACACACATATATATATATATATATATATAAATACCTGCCTTCCCGATTCTGGCTCACGCTTTGCGATACTAAGTTAGACTTTGTACTCCTGCAATTGAGCAACCTAATCAACTAGCATCACTTTTCCCCATGCCGCCAAAAAGGAAGGTACGTCTTAGCTTTCGGTCTGCAAGAGCGTCCGCTATGAGGGAAAGAAAGGCCCGCGAGTCCCAGGAGCAGACTACAATGCGACTATCACAGGTCACTCAAGGTAGCGCCCACATGCAGGCCTCACAGTCACAAGAGAAGCGTGCCACCTGCTTGGCTGGGAAAGCTGTCTACAGGGCTTCGTTGCGATCAAGGCTCAAGAATGCACAACGGTCGAGAATGAACGCACAGGCTGCAGCAATCGCTTCTGCATCTCAGGCTTCCGAGACTCACCATCAAAGTCTTCTTCGTAATGTAAGAAACGCTGCTGCTACTGCGAAATCAAGGACAATAGAGACACTTGACGGCAGACGCGCCCGTCAGTCCAGGGACGCTCCTGCAACAGCGAGCACTAGGGCTGCTGAGACATCGCTCCGTAGGTATGTGCGAAATGCTACGAATGCTGCCACCATTGACAGGTCGAGGGCAGTAGAGACACCTGCCCGCAAGCGTGACCGTCAATACAGGTACGCTGCTGCAACATCGACTGCTAGGGCTGCTGAGACACCGCTACGTAGGTCTGTTCGAAATGCTAGGAATGCTGCCACCACTGCCAGCTAGGTCGAGAGAGTACGAGACAGAGCTGCAGCGATGCAATGCCCGCAACGCTGCAGCGACTTCTGCTGTCAGAAACCCCAAGGGCCCATAGACAATGGCAAACAGACTTTCAAGGGCTGCTACAATCATGGCCGCTGTGCGCTTATCTCAAACTCCCCAAGCTCGCCGCATACGCCTCGACGGCGACATTCAGCGCCTTGCAGCCGCCCGTGGTATTAGCTGTACCAGTATCTCTTTTTTTAGTCTTTCTCGGCTTTCAATTACGACCCCGGCATTAACTTAACTGTACGTGACGACATCAGTGTAGGGTCCATGACCTGCGTTTGCCAATTCTGCAACGCCCACAATGGAGCAGCGAGCCTGCCGGTTTGTGCAGCTCCTCCGGCAAAGTTCGACTGCCACCTCTGCATGAACCACCTATCATGTCGAGGGGACTTATTTGGGACAGGTGGTTCGAGAAGATGGTTGGATGCCCGATTTCAAAGTACAGGGGCAGGTATACCACCGAATTGGGTGTTTGCTGCCTGAGGAGACCTCTACGCCTAAATTCCTTCAACTGTACTTTATTGCAGACTGCAACCTACAGGCTGAAACCTGGATTGGTATTTTGCCGCCGTCAGGAAGAGTTCCTCGCAGGGACGTCGTACTACTACTTCAGGCCATGCTTCACGAGGTTAACAGCTACATTCGCAGTTTCAAATATGCTTTGGAAAATGCTCCTTTTCCTTCTTTCATCATTTTAACTGACGCCAACAAACGGCCTCATGATGAACACGAACGCTGCGTGCAACGAGATAGCCGCTGTTATACATGGGGAGCAAGACCGCATTTGCGATATTGTCCTCAAATCAAGAGGCGGCGCAGGATTTCAGAGACCCATCGATCATATGACGCACTGCAATACCCTTTACTTTTCCCTTATGGTAACGATGGCTACCACTTCGGCATTCCCCTTCATACTCCGGGCGGCCAAACTATAACGTCTTCCAAAGCCTTATCGTGCAAGGCCTTCTACTCATACCGGTTCATGGTTAGGGATGGAGACTTCAACCTGCTTCATAGATGCAGGGAGCATTTCCACCATTTTGCGGATGACATGGCCGCCAAGATAGAATCGAAGAGGCTTTGTTTTATACGCAATCATCAGAAACAGTTGCGCTCAGATTCCTACGTACACTTACGCGACAGTCTTCGAAATGAAGTCAATCCCCGCGACCTAGGGAAGCTGTGAATTCTGCCCTCTACCTACACTGTGCGGGGGTGTTAAATGCATGAACGCACGCAGGAAGGTACGACATACGTTAGGCAATATGGGCGGCCAGATTTATTTATAACGTTTACCTGCAACCCCAAATGGATTGAGATAACCCGTGAACTCCTACCTGGACAGGATTACACTCACAGACATGACATTACCGCCCGCGTATTCCGCTTAAAACTGGGAAAACTTATGGACTTAATATTGAAAGGGCGAGTCTTACAGTGAAAACGCAACCACTATTTTACATTGCCAGAATTAAAAATCTTGACCGATTATGAACGGGTGGCAGTGTTCGGGTAAGCACGGAGCAGCAACACAGCAGCCGCCTATTTCCACCGGTTGCCCTTGATCTCATTGATTTTGCTACCAGTGAGATTCCCAGCCTATCAGTGACCTCAACAACTGCGGATACGTGCGTAAGTTCAATAATTCAAACCCCAAATAAATTTAACTACATAAAACCCCGAGCAACGCCGGGCTTTACTGCTAGTTAAGAATATAAAAGGTCATTGACCAATGGCCTCTGTTTCATTTCGTTTCAAGCCTTCTGGGGATAAACGCCTTTTTGCTTCATTAAGTGACAGTGAAATATTTCAAAGAAATAACAGGTGCTTCTTAGAAACAAGTTGTTTTAGAACGAACTTGGTGAATAGAAAGTAAAGTAACAATAAACTACGACAAAATACAGCCCATACAACTCTATTCAAGACAAATAACTGAACAAAAGCAGAATGAATTTGTGGAACGAAGGCTGCAAAAGAAAAATCAAGGATTCTACATGCTCAACTTCAAGCAAGAAGAATGCAGTGCAATTCAGCAGCATCTAATTATAATTTTTCATATGACTATGCTTCATAGGAACAAAGATCGTAGAGTCTTCAAGGTCTGAGGGTCAGATCTAAAAAATTGAGACAGCAAGAATCTGAAGAGGAAAGATCCTTTAGACTTCAAGATCAAAGAATAAGACCTGAACAACAAAATGAATTTGTGGAACATAAGCTTGAAATGCAAATATACAACAGGATTCTACATGCTCAACTTCAAGCAAGAAGAATGCAGTGTAATTCAGCAGCTTTAATTATGATCCTTCATATGACTATGCTTCTGACCCCTCAATTCAAATTGCTTCCATGGACCAACTTTGTTCTTATTGTGGTGTAGAAAATTGGATTAGGTAACATATTGGGAAGCGCCAAAAGATGGATAACAAACCATGTCGACTTCAAGAAAGTGATATTTACTGATGAAAAACGTTTTAAGTTCGATGGACCTGACAGGTGGTGTACATGGTCGAGAAAAGATGAACCTGTTATTCTCAACAAGAGACAGATGGGAGAAGGAGGAGTCATGGTTTGAAGTATGGTATTTCCAAATGGAAACTTGTGGTTCGAGTGGTTAAAAGAACGTCAAAATAGCTTGAACTACAGAGAACTTTTGGAAAAGAGAGCCCTACCACTCATAGAAAAAGAAAAGGGAAGTAATGTTATTTTGCAGCAAGATAACTGCAGCATTCATGTGGCCAAATCAGTGAAAAATTGGATGTGTGAACCAAATATAACTACTCTGGAATGGCCTGCAAGAAATCCAGACTTAAATTTAATTGAAAACATATGGGAAATGCTTGCAGAGCTTGTTTACGACGGGCCAGAAATAACCAGAGAGGCTGAACTGTGGCAGTGCATACAAGATGCTAAAAATAGACTGCTAGAAACACGATGAAACGCTATCATCAATATGTACGAACATTATGAAGATAGACTGATAGAAGTCATTGAAAAAAAAGGGTGCTGCCATAAACTATTAGCATTGTTTCTGCAATGTCCGAAAAATCCTGTCGCCTGTGTAATGTGAAAATTTGTAAAAAAATAAAAATACTTCTAATTTGAATTCTGCTTTTCCATTTGTAGTATTGAAACAGTTTTTAAATGTTATTGCCATTACACTAAAACAGTACAGACTGCCTGTGCTACCTAAAACTTGAAAAAATAAAGTGTCTGAAAAATAGTGTCGGCCCCCTGTATAGGAACTATAATAATAATAAAACAATGCATTCCGGATGACTTCCTTTGGCGCTAAGTTCATTCATGAAGGACAATTTATGCCCACATTCAAAGTGCAGGGACCAGTTTATTATTGAAATGAAGCCCTTCAAATGCTACCTAATGAAAAACTTTATCCTTTACAGATACACTTTATCCCTTACAGATATTTAGGAATAAAGTGTGGCTGCCGACACTTGAGTTTGAACATAGATCGCCAGTGAGCAAACACAGTCGATCCTATCACTGAATTATGTAGACCACGTGACCATAGAGGAAACGCATGTATGGGAAGTCGCGTGACGTCTTGAGGATCATTTCTACTCTGTCCTGTATTACTATACGATCATCATTTCTATTCTATCCTCTATTACTATACGGATAGCTATTCTCTACTCTATTCACTATGCTATTTCTCTATTCAGATCACTATACGGTGGTTACTTTTGAGCGAGTATTATCGAGTAAATACTATTAGTGCGAGTGATATTCGAAGGCGTCTGACACTAGAATGGTTCAACGGCGTTACTATAGTTGTAACTGCGATTACAAAGTCTCTACTACAATGAGCATTACGAAAGTGATAACGAGTATTCATTGCCATCACACAAGTGTCAAACGAGTGTTCGTTGACATCACAAAACTTTGTTAGTGATATGAGGTAGCAGGCTGAAAAAAGAGTTCAAGGTAACATGGATGTAGACATTGATTATATTTGGAATCTCCAAGAAATTCTACATGAAAAGAATAGTTATGTGAGAAGTTTCAAATATGCTCTAAAGGCAGATTCATCTTCAGAGTTGCTAGGTACGATAGATTCAGAAAAGAAACAACCTGAAGAATATTCTCAGGGATGTGATGTACCTGAGTGCAATGAATTTGCTGTTAATAATGAAAGGTGAAGAGATAAGATGTCATCGTGACATTATACTTCATAGGAGAGACAATCAGATAAAAAAAAAGATAATTTCATCGTTCATATGATGCCTTGTAATATCCGTTGTTATTTGTGACTCAAAAAGATGGATATCATCTACGCATCTCCAAGGCTGAATCAGAAGCTGATGAAAAACAAGACTATCTCTGCAATGGATTTCTATGACTACTACTTCATGATTCATCTGAATACATTCAATCATCTTCACAGAAGTCAACAATTGTTCCACCATTATGCGGTTGACATGTATGCAAAAATTAAATCAGAGAGATTAGGATACCTTAGCAGGAACCAAAAACAATTCAGATCTAAAGGGTATGCTCACTTGAAAGATGCAATCAATAATGATGCCGTTGGAACAGAATTAAGCCAACTTTGTATCTTGACATCCAGTTTTATGGGAAGTTTTAAGTACTTGCATGAAAGTACACACGATGTCTTATGATTTATGTTAGATAATATGACCACCCTAATTTATTCATAAGCTTCACCTGCAATCCAAAATGGAAATAAATTCAAAATGATCTGCTTGAAGACATGATCTTACAGCCAGTGTGTTTAGGCTGAAATAAATAAAAAAATATGGTATTTGCTCCAGTTAGATGCCATATGTACACTATAGGGTGGCAAAAACGTGGGCTACCTCATGCTCACATTTTAAAGTTCCTTCTAATCAAATTGATAACATCATTTCTGCTGAACTACCAGATCCGACTGAAGACAGATCACTTTATTAAATGGTGAAAGTACACTTGGTCCATGGTCCATGTGGTGTAATGAATGGAAATTCTCCCTGTATGAAAGACAACATGTATACCAAAAGTTATCCCAGAGGCAACTTGCAAGACACACAGTCTGGTGAAGATGGATATCCATCTTGCAGAAGAAGAAAACCTGAAGATAATGGATTTCAAGCAATGGTTGGCAACCCTGTCTGAAGTTGATAATAGGTGGATTGTTTCTTAATGTCCTTTCTTTCTGAAAATATGCTCACATCAAATTTGAATTTTGCAATTCTGTGAAATCGATCAATTATATATACAAATATAGGGCACCTCGGCGTGGTGTAATGGGTTAGCAAGCTTGTCTCGCTAGATCCATTACAACTGAAAATTGAGTTCGATCCTCACTAGATGCCCCATACTTTCGGCCTTGTGTCACATATAAGCTATGCTTGGAAAATAACTATATACAAATATGTAAACAATGCTGCTGTGTTTGATCTTTAATACCAAAATAATACACCTGCAATCAGTAATTACCAGCAAGGTCGATACATCAGTAGCAATGAAACTTTCTGGAGAATATTCAGTTTCGACATTCATGAAAGGTATCCAACAGTCAAAATATTAGCAGTACATCTAGAAAATGGACAAAGAGTTTATTTTCCACCTGAATTAACTGCAGCATAGGCAAAGAATCCAAAAGGAACAATTTTTGACGGCTTTCTTCAAATTACGTTCAAATGATCCTTTTGCCAGAACATTATATTACAACCAGGTTCCATCCTGTTACCCGTGGAATAAATCAAGAATTGGACCTGAAGAAAAAGAGAATCTTCAGTTGCAAGCAATTCAGATATCAGATTTGATATCACATTTGGTCGTGTATATATAGTGCATCCAAATCTACGGAAATTTAATTAAGAATGATGTTGCATGAAGTTTAAGGTTCAGTGTCTTTTCAGGACCTTCGGAGAATTGATAGGATTGCTTACACAACTTATAGAGAAGCCTAAAAGCATAAAAGAGGACTCCTTAGTCAATGGGATGAAGCACTCTCAGAGACGTCAGTGTCCCATATTGCAAAACAGTATTAGATCTCATTTTGCTATCCTTGTTAAAACCTGCGGTTCCAGCAAGCCTAATGGCCTGTCGAATAAATTTAAGGAAGATCTGAGGACTTTCTCTGTCAGGAACAGCTATCATGATATGGTTATTAATTACTTATCAAGAAATTCATATTCATTGATATTGAAAATCAAATCGTGGCCATGGGATGTGATAAGTTGCCAAAATATGGACGTCCACAGGCTGTCAAAGGTGCAGGTAACTGATTCATATTTGAGAGAAACCCTCTTGTGGAGTAAATACTACGCCGCGTGGACTCTAAGAACTAGTTCATAACTACAAATAAAGAGCACTAAGTCATAGGTAAGAAGAAGAAGCCGTTTGGAGTCAATCTTCAGACGAAGTAATAGAGGCGCCACAGTAAGTTGTCAATGCATTACTCATATTAAAATCGCTACGAAGCGCATTATAACATAATCCAAGAGAAACATGTTCAAAATCTTGCTGGAATGCTCATTGATGACCAAAAAGTGGCATATTACATCATCACTGAAAAAGTCAAATAACAGAAAAAAAAGAGGGTATTTTAAACTAGTTGCCGCAGGAAGACATTTGTAATAACTTTGATACTGGCAACACTCAAAAAAGAATGCAGAATTGACCTTGCTGCAGAATAATCTGAAATTGCCTCCACATACTACCATGGGAGGGTAAGAACTGCTCATGCTGCATTCAAACTTCCACTTGACCTTTATAATGAATGAAAACACAATCTGCAACATTAGCATAGCTACTTGGATGGTAGAAGGTATAAGACAGTGTGACTTGATTGGGTTTTATGAATGCGCTATGATGCATAAGAAAGTTCAGGATGCTATTTATCGAATGCTAAGAGATACTGTGCTGTGTAAAAATAGTGACCCAGTCAAATCTTTTTTGGAAAAAAATCTTGTTTTTTCTTTATATTTTAGATAAAAAATAAAGTTTTAAAAAAATTGTGTTTAAGTAAAGAAAATCGTAGTGTCAGCAATTTTATAAAATTCTTAATTTTTTTTTTTCAAATACTTAAGAAACAAACCTAAAGCATGTTATTTTTTTGTTTTTAAGGTTAAATATATATTAGGTTGGTGCAAAAATAATGACGTAATAATGTCGTTTTTTGACATATTTTTAACGTCAAAAAACGACAGTATCACGTCATTATTTTTGCACCAACCTAATACTTTGCAAAAAAAAGTGACTCACTTATGTACAAAGTTAACCGAATATTTTATTACAAAATAAAATTTAGTAAAATAAAAACACAAAAGAAAAAAGTTGGTTAGTAATTTATGATTCCACCTTTGTTTTTCAGAACTTTGTTGACTCGGTCCGGCATACACTTAATGAGATTTTTGCAGATGTCATCACCTAGAAAAACGTTCCACTCCACAATAAAATTTTCTATCAAAGCTTCTTTGTTTTGAATGATTTTCTTCGAAAGTCTCAATTTTATGACACTCCATAAATTCTCGATTGGGTTTAGGTCAGGGGACTGCGCCGGCCATGCCATAACATTGAAATTTTTTCGGAAAAGTATTGGGTTGGTGCAAAAATAATGACGTAATAATGTCGTTTTTTGACGTTAAAAATACGTTAAAAAACGACATTATTACGTCATTATTTTTGCACCAACCTAATAATTATTCATCTGCTTTGATGTGTGACAGGTGGCATTGTCTTGCATTAAAATGAGATTTGATTGATCAATTTCAAGTTTTTGGTAGTTGACATCAAGCAGATGTCGAATATTTTTGTGTATTGACTTTTGTTCAATGTTTTTTTTTTTCGGAAAAGTAATTCTTCATCTGTTTGATGTGTGGCAGGTAGCATTGTCTTGTTTGTTTGTTTTTTTTTTGTTTGTTTTTTTTTGAAAAATCCATTCCTATTGAATGAGAAGCAACCCCAAACCATAAAATTAACAGGATGCTTCACAGTATTAACTGTCAATTCAAAAGGGTTTTTTTCACTCCTCCCTCTGATTTTCGTTCTTATGCCTTTCGAAAACATTTCAATTTTTGTCTCGTCGGAGAAAAGAACATTTTTCCAATCAGTGAAGGACTTGTAAGTGTTTACCAATGCTAAACATTTAGCCTTATGCCTTTTATTTAGCAGTGGCTTAAAAAATTGAATAGGTTTTATAACCTTCGTTCAAGATCCATCTGGATACACTACAGGAATTGACACTTCGAGATCATTTTTCAAGGTAGCAGCAATTTCTGTACTGATAATTGACAGGTTTTTGGTTAATTTCTCTAATGATTTTGCGGCTGGTTCTCTTATTGATCTTGTTTTGTTTTGTTTTTTCTACCCCTATTGTCTACCTTGGCAAATGTTTCAGTGGAATTGAAGCTTCTCAAATCTCTCGAGACAGTAGATTGTAAAATGTCGACACTATTTGCAATTTCTGGATTCGATTTAACAGCTTTTGGTAGGACAGCTATTGCTACTTTGACAGATGTCGGTGTGTGCTTATAGCTTTTCATAACAAATGATTAATTAATGATGTTTTTCGTTGCTTTTATATACTTTAAAATATTTCTAGAAATTTCTAGAATTTTTTTTTAGAATATCCTGGAACAAAATAATGGAAATAAAACTGCAAGGGATTTTAAAATGACACAAAGACTTATCAGAGTTTTGGGGCCTCCGGGAGGCATGCGCTTCAATCGCATCTTTAATTTCTCTCGGCCATTAAAAGATGTCATGTTTGTTTTAAAAAATTCTGAAATTGCAAAATATCAGGCTCTTTTTGCAAATGCTGAAAAAACTCAGCTTCGAAAATAATTCAGATGGCCAAAAGATAAGTTGCGCGTAAAAAAGTCAAAGATGAGATCCCGGTGATTTTTACGAGCACTGTACAAGATGGGGGGGGGGAAGATTTTCACCAAATGTGAAAATAACCCTGATGAGCCACTTTTTTTCTCAGTAGCAAAAATACTTAAAAAAGTAATTTTTGTGTGTGTGGAGGGGGGGGGGTGTCCAAAAAATAATAGTCCCGAATTATGTTTTACGTTTTTTTAATATTATGCATATTTTAATTGAAAAATAAATAAAATTTTTATTTGTAATTAAAATTAAAAACAATTGAAAAAATTATTGCTGTGTCACAGTCGGTGAATGGAGGTGTCATTTTATTTTTCTCAGGAGATTTCAGGCAAATTCTTCCCGTTATAGTAAAAGAAACAAAAGCTGATGAGATTCTCGCATGCTTGAATTCTTCCAAACTTTGGTAATATGTCAAAATCATAAAACTGAAAACAAATATGAGAGCTGCTCTGCCTAATGTTCGAATGTCTGAAGAATTTCCAAAAAAGATCATTATTCCTGAGAGAAGGAGAAGCTCCAATGGACAATGACGACTGCTTAAACTTGTCACCAATAACATCCTGATGCTGTCTGGCAAAGAATTAACGACCAAAGTTTTCCCAAATAGCAATGAACATTATCAGAATTACAATTGGTTAAGTGAGAGAGAGCAATTTTGGCTCCCAAACTATTATTGTGGATTTCATTACCTTTGAACTTTTCAAAATCCTCCCCCAGAGAATGTAACTCTTATAAGTCTGTTGATACAGTTGTAGATCCTTCAGAGGCACTCAATTACCCAGTTGAGCTTTTGAACTCATTAGATCTATCTGGTCTACCACTTCACAAATTACATCTCAAAGTTGGTGCTCCAATAATATTAAATATAGATCCACCAATTCTCTGTAATCGAACCACACTTGTAGTCAAGAACATGATGCCACACCTTATTGAAACAACCATTCTGTCATGATCTAGTAAATGAGAAAATGTTTTCATTCCAAGAATACCTTTGATCCCAAATGATGTAAGAGATTGCCGTTTCCAGTGAAACTAACCTTTGCGATGTCTATAAATAAATCCCAAGTACAGACCGTCTCAAAGACTGGTATACACATTGAAGAACCATGCTTTTCCAATGGACAACTTTATATTACATGTTTAAGAGTTGGAAGAAAAAGTAATCTGGTTTCACTCCACAATCTTTCATGAAGATATTTCACGGAGTATTCTCAATGTTGTAAACCATTTCTTCTTCTGTTCTCATATTAGAACCATTTTAGGAAATTGAATTTGAATTGCTGTTTACATACTATAATAAATTAGATTAATTTTAAAAGATAAATATAAAATTGTATTTGAATTTTTAGATTTTGATGTTTTTTTTTTACTTTGTTTGGTTTGATTTTTGTGTTTACATATTAGAATTCGAATAATTTTTAAGATAATTAGAATATTGTCTTTGAACTGTTATGCTTTCATGTGTGCTCTGTTTTTGCGTTTCTAAAGTGGTTACATTTTTATGCAATAGATTATATCATCCCGGGTAATGCCGTGTAGTTCTGCTAGTTCCTCTTAATAAAATATTTTTTTAATGAAAAAACTTTGTTCTTATTAATTTGGGGACATTTTTTCTCTTGCATGATTATTTTTTAGCGAAACACACACATACACACACATAGGGTGCGATTGATAAATTGTCGCCTAAATTAGGCTGAAATGAAAATAACATTGACATCTTATTTTAAAAGGTACAGGTAACAAAATTATTTCATCGTGGCCAACGCTGGGCACTTCTGCTAGTATATATATATATATATATATATATATATATATATATATATATATATATATATATATATATATATGTTTCTCATTAGTATAAACGGTATATGTAGTGGATGCACATATTTGAGTAGACACCCACTTTTTAAATGGAATAACTGACGTCTCTCTGCCTTGGTTTTCTGAGAGACTTTAACAAAGAAAATGCACTATCCAGTGGGTTTTGAACGTGAATCTCATTTTAAAATATAAACTACAGTTTAGCCCGGCGTGCTTCTCGACCGCTAAGCCACGAAGAACTTTACTTGAAGAAAGGCTAAAATGACGGAGGACGAATATTTTCTGTGAAAATTTCTCGGACATTCAGGCCCGTAAATGTTGTTTAATACTGTTTATTATAAACAGAGCATTTACCTAAATATTTGTATCTATAAAAAGAATGTTAAACATAAAAATGTCGTGAAATAATTGTCGGATTTTGTCCATTTTATAATATATATATAAGTAATTCATCGAGTCTAGAAGAAACCTCAACAGAATACAGAAAGCACTGGACGGCCGTTTCGTCCTATATTTGGGACTCATCACCAGTGCGCATCCACTACCGAGAATTGAAACCTGGACAGTTACATTGACAGGCAAACGCCATACTAACAGGCCTCGGTGACGAAGAGGTAGCGAACTAGACTATGATATATATATATATATATATATACACACGTTTCATTAGACAAGTGTTGTCTATTTATTTTATGTAAATTTTTTTCGTAACTTCTGATAAGTTTAATAACATTATCGTTGAAAGAAGAAAGAAATTCACAGTAGTGATCCATATTTTTTTAATACAATCTAAGCTTTCGGCTTACTTAAGCCATTATCAAAGATATCAATTACAACATATTAAACAATATACGGACAAGACAGTGATGATAGTCTGTCAATGTTTACATAGATGATTTCTAAGCAACGATAAACACGCGCATATAAGACGCTAGAAGCGAAAATCGCACCGCATCTCATGACGTCACACATGACCACACGAGAGTGAATTGTAGAAGTATGAATCGAAAGCCGTTGGTATCAACCAATGGCTTCTGTTACCAATTATAGACATTTAAGAATATTTGTAGAGATGCCATACACTTGTCTATATTATTTAATGAAACGTGTATGAATGAAAAGATGCTGCCTAAATACACCCAATATATATATATATATATATATATATATATATATATATATATAATCATTTCTGTCTTGGTTTCTGACGAAGCTTTAATAAAGTGTAATATGTTAGATTGAGATTTGTTTCCTCCTTGTTCTTTATGCTATCATTTTGTCGGATTCCTATACATACTGAACTAATATTTGATCTTCTACTCATATATAAGAAATTTGACAAATGAAAGACGTTTCATTGAAACTAGATTTGATTACGCGTTTCACCTTTCTAGGCTTCATCAGATCTGTTATAGGACCTTACCCATAATAAGATAATGGACTATTCCATACGTAACAAACACTGAGCCTCAACAGGAAGCAGAGAGTTCAGTCCGAAGTCGGGCGACCGGCTGACCGGCTGATCGGTTGAACTTTCTGCCTTCGAGCGGGGAGGAACCCGAACGAGGCTACGCCGAAGGGCGGAGTCTCTTTCGGGGAGGTAAACCGACCCTGAATCCGTTTATACAGGTTCAATGGGCATATTTTTGCCCGAGCCCACGGGTTCGGAGATCCCATAGGCTCGGAGATCCCACGTTAAACCTGCCTTGTACCACATGATGCCCTCGTGGGGGGTGACTAAATACCGTTCAGTCTGAAGTCGGGCGACCGGCTGATCGGTTGAACTCTCTGCCTTCGGGTAAAACCAACCGTGAACCCGTTTATACGGGTTCAAAGGGCATATTTTTGATCGAGCCCACGGGCTCGGATTCCCACGTTAAACCGGCCTTGTGCCACACTATGCCCTCGTGGGGGGAGGTGACTAAATACCGTTCAGTCTGAAGTCTGGAGTGAGGTCGGTCAGAAGTCTGTCAGTCAGTCAGAGCAAGCGAGTCAGTCAGTCGAGTCAGAGGCAGTCTGAAACAGAGTCGCGTTCAGACAATTACTACAAGACATTGGAATAGTGATACTGATCGAGACTACATTGTTCTCCCTACTAAACCTGATTGTTCGTACTAACACTTTCTACTTCTCTGTATATATTCCTGTTTGTAATATATCTGTGTTATTCCATACCTGTGTTCGAGTTCTTCTTTATTGGTTCTACCTTGGACTATCACTGTGGTACAAAGAACCGGACCATAACAATTATATTGTTATTTGCTTTACTCAGCCCATTAGCTCAGAATATGCCATATATATATATATATATAGATAGATAGATAGATAGATAGATAGATAGATAGATAGATAGATAGATTGTAAAGAATAAATCAATAAAGTTAATGTAATTAATGCCAAATTCACATCGCTAACAGATTAAATAAGGCGTGGTACAAGGCACCGGACCATAACAAGATCCAAAAATGAAAGAAAGAAATCTGTGTGTGTATGTGTGTGTGTAGTTGTGTGTATGCTTAAACAATGAATCATAGTACTGTTGCTTCTCATGACTAAATAAGAGAGAAAATAAGTGACTTTTAATAAAGCTATTAATATTTTGTCTTTATCTTTTCTTTAGAATTCTTAGTTCGTGTCGTAAGTTGTTAATATATTTTCCTAGCTTTTTTATCAAATTAAAAGTAAATTTTCAGAACGGCTCGAATGCAATGAATTCATATAGCCTCTCTTGAAATAAATCCAAGGCAAATCCTCATCAAACCCATCAGAATGGCTTGAAAGTAAAAGATTTATATGCTTTTTAGTCTGTCTATATTTTTTTTTTTTTTAAGTGTTTCACCCCAAGCAAGGCGGGAAGCCACTAGGACGCAAGGGGTTACAGAAAAATTTGGAGCAAGCTCAGATGGGAGTGACAGAAGAAAGGATGAGGAGAAGGGTAGTGGATAGATAAAGGCAACAGGAGATACAGAGGCCAGAGAGAGAGAGTACCGGGAACCCCTTCCTAAACAAGAAACAAGACGTAAGCCTCTACTCATGTCCAAGAGAAGTGTTTACTTCCTTTCGTTTTTGGATCTGATAAAGACTTGAAAGGCGATATCAAATTTAGTTTCAATGAAAAGTTTTTCCTTCGTAAAATATTAGGTTGGTGCAAAAATAATGACGTTATAATGTCGTTTTTTCACGTAATACGTCAAAGAATGACATTATTACGTCATTATTTTTGCACCAACCTAATATATGTGTGTGTGTGTCTGTGTATGTAAGTTTCTATGTATATAGGACGCGATCTATAAATTTATTTTTTATAGTGTTAATTTCGTGAACTAGCATTGTTTTGTTTTTTATTTTGTCAACTGCACAGTATAGTAGGGTCAGTTGAGCACCGTCTGTGAGTAAAAGCGCACCATGACGCAATTGACTCCCTCAGAAATTTGCTTCACAATCACGCCAGAAGCTCCAAAATGAAAATTTCAGAGGACACTACAGAGGATTCGAAAAGAGTTTTATCCGTCTAATGGTGATTACGAAGGTGTGTGCAGTATCCTTAATAATGACGACATGATGTCTCCGTTCATCTTCTAACAGAGCCACAGTTTCAAGGCGGAACCCTAAATCAAGTGTCTTGAAGATGTAGTGCTGCTCTGGGTGAAGAGGGTGGCTACTGGAAGACACTATGTATGGCAACAGGGATCTGCCCCATGCCACACAAGTAGGAGAACTTAGTCATGCCTGTCAGACAATTTCTGCGACCACATCACCCCTTACATCTGGCCACCTAACTTTCCAGACTGCAACAACCTCGATTATTATGTGTGAAGCGCAGTTGATCGAGAGAACAACAAAACTCCTTGTGACACCAAAGATGAACTGAAGGCAAGGATGATGGCAGCATTCAGTAAGTTAAACAAGAAGACTGTCGAAAAGAGTTGCAAGAGATTTCGAAGTAGTCCAGAGGATCTGTTTGAAGCCAAGGGCAATTTTATTGAATAAATTTGCTCTTTAGTATTTCAAGATATTTTTGTAAAATTTTGGTAAATGTATCTGTTAAAATGAGATGTCATTGTTATTTTCATCTTTGCGTAATTTAGACGACAATTTATACATATCACCTTATATATATATATATATATATATATATATATATATATATGTGTGTGTGTGTGGGGGGCGTGATTGTGTGTATAACACTTGTTACAGGGAGCCAAGATATTAAACTGATCTGAGAGAAAGGGGCGACTGGTCTCCTCTTTCATCGAAAGCAAATTATAAAGACAGTAAGGCAGGTATTGATTTGAACGTAAATAAACCTGTTATTTTTTATATAAAAGAAAAAGTACAATATGAAGGTTTTCTTAGAACTACAATTAAAGGCATATTTGCTTTTGAAGTGACATAGTAATATCTTCCGACTTCGCTCATCAAGTCTTGCAAGTATTTGTCAGTCATATTTCTTATCGGCCTTGGTCGCGGGTCGCATGAATTCAATTCGAGTTGGCCTTGGTCTTTGCCGGCACAAAATAGTGTCGTGTGTGGCCCGACGGCCACGTGTTGAACAACACTGGATGATCGACTCTTGAGGATATTTACATAAGGAAGGAGAAATAATAATCGAATTCACTATACGCTACTAATGGTCTACAAAAACTCGCAAACCGTTAATTTTTAGTGACGTACTCCTCAAAGGCGACTTTTATTATGTGATGTAATGGAATAACCTGCCAACGTCTCGAAAGGCGTACTATGTAGAGTCTTAGCCGTGAACGTTAGAACAGGTGAAACTAAGGAATGTAATTTGTTTGAACATTTTCCATGGAAATAGCGATAGAACAACAAGAGACTTGCGACTTGTGAGACCAAGATAGCAGGGTAGGAAAAAAAAACGGGGGCAGCTTGAAGCTTTTGGACTCGAAGCTTTGGGACTCGAAAGATTTCGGAGAAGCTTTTGGACTCTCTCAAAACCAGAAAATGAAGACAAGTTAACTTCTGCCCTTCTGTTTGCCTCGGGGTTCTTGATAAAATCCAGAGGCAGATATGCAATATAATTGGCCCTGTTCTGGCATCTCGTCTACAGTCACTCTCTCGCAGACGCGCCGTCGCCTCTCTCTGTCTTTTTTACAAATATTTTCATGGCATTTGCTCCGAGGAGCTGCATTCGCTGGTTCCCATACTTCATGAATTCAAGCGCCCTACGAGGCTGGCATCCCGCTCTCACCCTTTCACTGTCGAAACTATTAAATGTAGCCGCCTTTTCTACTCCAATAGCTTCATATCTCGCACCTATCGCCTGTGGAACTCCCTTCCCTATTCCTGTTTCCCTGATGGCTATAATCTCCGACTATTCAAATGTAATGTCAATCGACATCTCCAGTTGCCTTGATCTATCCACTATCCTTCTCCTCATCCTTTCCTCTATCACTCCTATCTGGTCTTGTTCCAAATCTTCTGTAACCCCTTGCGTCCTAGTGGCTTCCCGCCTTGCTTGGGGTGAAACGCTTAAATAAAAAAAAATTACTCCATTTTCGGCCTAAACTGGCTGTTGTAAAGGTAGTTGATAACTAGAGGAATCGAGTCTGAAGCGGTGATTCGAACTAGTGTCTTTATCTTTGTTGTTGATATCACAAGCATTCGACTTTTCATTTCCTCTACGATTCGTGAATTTGGTGGCACTGTGATTTCAATTCCTAGACCCGGTAGTACAGACTTGGACTTAGTGAAAACTGGGCGAGCAATAAATGAACTGTACTAAATAAGAGAAAGACGAAATATCTCTAGACATGGACAGCAGAGAAATACCAATCTGCCTCGTGTAGGATTGAGTTCAGAATTCCCTGAATCTTATCCGTGTCGAAAGACAGCTGAAGAAAGACAAGAGCACACAACGACCGAATCTTTGTGATAACAACAACAAAGACGAGGATATTAGTCCCAATGTAAATAATGGTAACGCATTCCAGAAATCCAGACAGAAATGTATGTTAATGAATATAGGTATTATTAAACACAATAGTTAGAAAACACGAATGAGATAAAAGTTAAAAAATGAATTACCAATATAGAGAAGTTGAATAAATCCTAACCACGATACTGTAAAGTGAGATTAAAATGAATTATGATCTAATAAATTGAGTTGATTGTGTCTTAACAAGGATTTAATCACAATATAACAATGAACTAATGTCTACGTTCACAAGAGCTGTGATCCAAGAAAGAGACGGACTGAAATGCGATAAAGTCGGGTTCAGCATTCGGAAAATATCACTCATTGTTTTGGGGTTTTTTTTTTCTTAGAATAATCGCTTGAATACGTCAAAGGTGTTGCGTTTTAGATAATAAAATTAGTTGTTTTTTTTTTCCTCAAAGCTTCTTTTCTTTACAACTTTTTTCTCGATCTTTCTTTGCATTTTTCTTTTCTTTTTCTTCTTATTTTCCAATCAGTTATCGATTTCTCTTTCACTTTCTCTCAAACTGCCATTGTATTTGTATTTCTTCCCGCTAGTTATCTTGATTAGTTTTATTGCATTCTCTCCTCTTTTCTTTTTTTTTTCTCTCTGTGTTTCTGTTTTATTGTATTTCTTTACGTTATTCTGTGTAGATAATACTTGTTGAGGATGGAACTTTTAATCAAAAATCTTTTATATAGATTATTATTGTCTCATTTGTGTATGTTATGTTTCTTCCTTTGTATCCCGTAGAGCCGAGTCCAAACAATGTTCCTTAGACCCTGTAGAAGAATTGTCATTTAACTGATAGCACTTTCCTTAGTATATGGGATGTTACTACTAGGGCAATCTTCTGGGCAATTTGTATGTTGAAATTACCCGGGACACTCTTAGTAAAATTGTCCATTCCTTTTCTCGCGAGGCAGAGAGCTCCGATTACTATTCGTACAATCTCAGTCTTCATTCCCCACATCCTATTAATCTCAATCTCCATCTCCTTTGTATTTGGACAATTTCTCGATAATTTTTATGGAGGTGTTTCTCTCAGATTGTACTGCTATGTCAATAAGCATACACTTCCTGAATTTCTTTTGTTTTATGATAATATCAGGTCTGTTGGCTTTTATTTCCCTGTCAGTTTGAATTGGCATGTCCCAGAGGATAGTTACATCGTTATTTTCGATCTAGTCTGGTTGGTACTCATACAATCTCTCAGTGGTTTCGATTTTGTGCTTCTTGCATATCTTCCAGTGCACATATGTCGCGACCTTGTCATGTCTGTGGGTATATTCATTTGTTGGTAGTTCCGGGCGTCCAGAGATAATATGGTCGACAGTTTCATCATATTTTCAGCAGATCCTGCATCATATATGGTTAGTTCCATCCTTGATTATGTAGTAGTGATAGGATCTGGTTGCGAGGCTTTGATTCTGAGCTGCAATAATTAGGCCTTCTGTCTCAGCTTTCAACCTGGTTCAGCTCAGCCACTGATATGTTTTCTGTTGGTCCACATGTGCTTCTTTCGTTCTTTTTAGATATTCGCTATGCAGCGCCTTGTCCTCGCATTTATTTATTTATTTATTTTTTGCTTGTAATTTCTATTCGCCAAGTAGTTCTGCTTTCTGTTTTACTCGTTTGGTGTAGATGAT
Source organism: Acanthosepion lycidas (assembly GCA_963932145.1). Taxonomy (NCBI): domain Eukaryota; kingdom Metazoa; phylum Mollusca; class Cephalopoda; order Sepiida; family Sepiidae; genus Acanthosepion; species Acanthosepion lycidas. The sequence goes on from OZ010574.1 coordinate 90,048,543, forward strand.
ATTCACTTTGTTTTTTGTTGGCAGGGTTTCAGGTATAATAAGCTGTTTCTTAGAGTGAAACAAAATCCGTCATGCAGGATCCGCTGAAAATATGACAAAAGTATCGACTATTTTATCTCAGGGTGCCCGGAACAAACAAAAAATGAATATACCCACAGACATTCAGGAAGCGTATGCTTATTGACATAACAGTACCACCTGAAAGAAACATTTCCATAAAAATTATCGAGAAATTGTTCAAATACAAGAACCTGGAGATCGACATTAACAGGATGTGGGGAATGAAGACCGAGACTGTAGTACCAATAGTAATCGGAGCTTTGGGCCTCGTGTGAAAAGGAATGGACAAGTTTACTAACAAAGACCAGGTAACATCAACATACAAGTTACTCATACATGCACAAGTAATAATAATAATAATAATAATAATAATAATAATAATAATAATAATAATAATAATAATAATAATAATATTTTTGCTCGTCGTCCCAATCGAGTTTTAATTCATTGAATTGCGATGTTTATGTTCCTAATCATTAGTAATTTTACCAGTGGATCCCTTGTTATCTAGCTAAGCAATAAAGGAAGGCAATGATGTTTGCGCAGGATCCATTGAATACTGATGATTCTATTACTTATCATTAGATCCTTGGAGAACAATGACGTCCACAAGAAGTGACGAAGATTGTGTAACGCTTGCCTTTGAAGTTGAGAGTGCCTATCTCACAACCTTGAGAATCAACAGAAAATATTAATGTTACCTTGGCTATCATAATAATAATAATAATAATAATAATAATAAGTAGTAGTAGTAGTAGTAGTAGTAAGCGTCTTTACTCCGTAATAAAAGACGCCAACAAATTCAAAATGGAGTTTCAAATGGGCGTAGAGATGCAACTACAGCACAATACACCGGCTGAAACTGCAAAATACTTAAAAAAAGACAGCAAAGACGAATGCAACCGACCAGATACAGAAGCGATGGCAAGATAAACCGCTTCATGGCCAATACTCTGCCCGTATCAAACAAGCTGATGTAGACAAAACCCGTACCCATCAGTGGCTACGCAGTGCAGGGTTGAAAGCGGAAACTGAAGGTTTTATCCTTGCTGCGCAGGACCAATGCTTGCTAACTAGGAATTATCAAGCACATATACTAAAATATTGTGTCAGCCCAAAATGCAGATTCTGTGATAAATATCCAGAAACGATTGATCATCTTGTATCAGGTTGCACGATGTTGGCACCCACTGAATATAAAACCCGACATGACAGAGTGGGCCAATATCTGCACTGGAAAATCGGCAACTTCTACGGGAAGGAAACTGAAAGAAATTGGTACGAACACCACCCAGATCCGGTTACGGAGATAGGACCTGTTACAATTCTATGGGACTACACAATACACACTGACAGAACAATGAAAGCCAACCGCCCAGATATTGTTATTAAAGACCACAAACAAAAACGGTGCCTCCTTATTGATATGGCAGTCCCTGCTGACTGCAATGTATCGTTGAAGATATTCAAAAAGCTGTCAAAATACAAGGACCTTGAAATAGAAATCTCGAAAATGTGGCATATGGGAACATCAAGAATCCCTGTTGTAGTTGGAGCCCTAGGACTAGTTGGAAAAAATTGCAGTAGACTAATTGAAGGGATTCCTGGAAGTCCATGCCTCAAAGAGATACAAAAAATTGTTCTGACACACTTTACGAAGGTCTTTATCTATGTAATTTTTATTTATTTATTTTTTTTTTTTTTTGTCAGTAGAAAGTGTCATGATGCCATTTCTAACCTTAGGTTCCTGGGCGGGACCCGGAAAGAAATGTGTAAACGCCAGAAATCAAAGAAAATAAAAATAATAATAATAATAGCCGTCTATTTGTTTCCGAGCTCGCTAGTCTGCTAGGCTTACCTTTTACCTTAAAGTCAATATAGAAAAGCTAGCAGAATGTATAAATAAATTTCATTACATGAAAACTGTAAAGAAAAAATACAGAATAAATATTAAGGGCTTTTTTACAAAATTTACCTAGTTTCATTCTTTTCTTTTCTCCCGAGAAACGCCATCATAGCGGGGAATATATTAACGATTTAATATTTAAGCATACACGCAAATACACGCGCAAGCGTTTCTTTCTTTCGTTGTTTGATCTCATGAAAGGGCGAAATGTGTAATTTAATTTCATTGAAACTTTTTGCATTTGTTGTATTCTTCAAATCTTGCCTGGATTCTGTATCCTATTTTATACACAATGTTATGCATGAGTTTGTCTTGTGTTTTTATTACACGATACCGACAGTCATATTACAAATTCATTTTTCATTGCACTCAACTATCATGTCTTAAAGTGAGTTTTTCTTTGTGTGCATGTCGAGGAAGAAAAATCAAAAGCTTATTTGGTGATGAGTTTCTGTTTTTTTGAATTTTTAAAACGTATTGTCAACGGCTTTTACAAATTTATCACACTTAAAAAAAAAAACACAAATGAACTGTCTTTCCCTTACCCGATTTTCTCCACAATAGCCCCAGCTAGCATGCATAAGTGTAAAACGAAAGGCACTATCCAATGCTGACCGTCATTTATCGTTCACGATAGGTGTGTCCACAATATATATATATATATATATAATTATTTATTGAAAAATATGATCCCAACGCTACATAAGAGTTCTCATGTTTCAAAACAAGAGCCGAAAACGTCAATATAATTATTTGAATTAAATTAAAGTACTAAGCTCTGTTCCATCTTCACGCGAAATTTTTAATGGAACAGAGCTTCGTACTTTAATTCAATTTAATTCAAATAATTATATTGAAGTTTTGAAACATGAGAACTCTTATGAAGCGTTGGAATCATATTTTTAAATAAATAATTATATTTATGCTCTACTTTTGTATCGAGCACTATTTTTTTAAAATAATAACAAAAATACTGAATAAATTTGGATTATTTACCTAACGAGTTCTTTCCTATTTTCTATATATTTTTACACACACACACACACACACACATATATATATATATATATATATATATATATATATATATATATATATATAAAGAAATAAATATCATAAGAAAGGTACAGTGGTATATCGAGAATTTTTGAAGTAGGGGGTACTCGAAAGGGTTTACCGACCGGTAAAGGGGAACGTCTCTCCCGAGCTGACCTGTGTCAAGTGGCCAACGGCCAGTCGCCAGCCTAGACGTAGGTCCTACACTTCAGAGGTGAACAATTTTAGCAATGATGGGAGGAACTTCTGAGAGAAATTACTGGGTAATCTCATCATTCCCGGTGCAAAAGGAACCGCCCAGCCATTGCACTATTTTTTCTTGAATGTCACGGCAAAAAATGTGTAGTAATCACAGTGGCGCGAAATAAGCAAACTGAATAAATGATGGTAAATCATACTCTGTTCTTGAGTCAAGGAGTGAGAGGGTCTAGTATTCCGATCATGCGTACTGTACTGAGAACAAAGAAAATTCGCATCCTACCTCGTTCGCGGCGCTGTATGAAAGAGGGCTTCTTCTATGTGCCGTGTCCCATCACTGCATTGCCAATCGTGGCTCTCCACAATTTCCTGTCCTTTGTAACCCGTAATAAATTTTGTCTTCATGTTATCTCTCCTAAACCCTGTTATGCTATCCATTTACTAGAGAGGTTATGCGTTATTTTCCGCTGCTCTTCTGGTCATCAATGTGCCGTTTGAGTATCAAATATGCCAAGCCTTCTTTCCCCATTATGTACCGTAGAAATTTACACTGTCTCTTCTTGATGTTAGTATAAGTGTCATTTTTGTTTTTTCTCTAAAACTTCATCGTTGCTCCCATGATCGGTTCATGGCATCCTCAGCATCCGCCTGTAGATCCGCATTTCTTTCGTTTCAAGTGAACCACATTTCTGTTGCCTTTTTTTTTTTTAACTTTGCAAGCTCACTTCTTCCATTTCAATAACTTTCGCCCGCCATTTTCTTGTCCTTAAACTTTTTTTCCCTCTCTCTTTTGCTATTACACCCTCCTTTACTCAACTCTACTTTCTCTTTATCCATTTTCTTGTTCCCCTCTGAATATCTTCTTATCCCATTTTTATTTTCCAATCTCACTTATTCATTTTAGGATACCTTTCGTCTCATTTTTTTTTTCGTTCACTTTTTCTTCACTTTCTCTATTACAGCATTTCTTCTCAAATCATCACACTCTCTCTCTTTCTCTCTCTTTCTCTCTCTCTCTTTCTCTCTCTCTCTCTCCCTCCTTTTCTTCTTGCCTACCCTTTCGTTACAACTTCTATATTTATATCTTATATTTCGCCCTATCCCGTTCGCCTATCTTCTTATTTCTCGAAGCTTCTTAATTTCCGTATTTTTTCCTCTCTTCTTCCTTTCCTCTCCTCCTATCATTCCTCGCCAGATCTCTACTTCTCTTTTCCATTTTTTTTTTTTTTTTGTCTAACTTCCGCATTTTCTTTTTACCTTCCATTTGTTTTGATCTTCTCATCATTTTCTTCCTGAGAAGCAGCTATCACCTCGTCTCCATGTGCCGCGTGTTCGTGTGTCTACTCTGTTCCGTTTTGGTTAGTTTCAAAGAAGTATTAATCAGCGCAAGTAGACAGCCTGTCGCTGGCACATCACAATGCCGCCGCATTGTCACTGGTGTTTTTAACAATGCGAGGCGTTGAATCTAATTGCCTTGAACAGCACCTGCCACGGACATCTCTGCCGCGTTGTCCCTCAATAAATCTCATTGTGCTGATGACCTGCTTCTTTCAGTGATTGCGTACGGGCAACATCTGCAGACTACAGCGACATTGTCCATTGGCTGTGTCACAAACACTGCGCGTTCCAACATCGCGCGTTCCAACACCGCCATTTTCCATAGCAATGTAAAGACGTGGAAATGATACCAAAAAAAAAAAAAAAAAAATTACGGAAGTATAAGATGAGGAAGAGGAAGAACCAAAATGGCAGTGAGAAAAAAAATGAAGAGGAAAAATATGAGAGAGATGTAAAAAGAAAGGTGACAAGATTGAGAGAGGATGATGAGACCCGTGATAAGAAACAAGGAAAGAATGAACGATCAACAGGAATGAAAGGAAAAAGGAATAAGAAAAGCGACAGAATAAAAAGAAGAGAAAAAAGAGGAAAGAAAGAAAAAGATTCAAGAACGAGGAAAGAAAAGAAAAAGATTCAAGAACGAGGAAAGAAAAGAAAAAGCGGAGAAGCAAATAAAAAAAAGAGAGAGAGAGGAGCAGATAGAGAGAGAGAGCGAAAAAATGGAGAAAAAAAATTTGGAGAAAGATAAAAACGACAGCGAAAAGAGTGATAAGAAAGAATAATGGAGAGTAATATGCGATGAGAACGCAGGAAAACGAGAGAATGAGAAGAGAACCAGATAAAGAAATAGAGCGGGGAAAAAACGAAAAAAAAAAAAGAAAGGTGAAAGATGAAAATGAAATAAGGCGGAGGGAGAGCAGGAGGAAAGTGAAAGAGAAATAATAAATCTGAAAGAGGAGGAAAAAGGGGAAAAAGGGAGTGGGGTGGAAAATGGAAGGAAGAAGAAAGAAAAAGATAGGGAAATTGAGAAGAGGAAGGGAAGACGGGAAAAGATTAGCGAATAAGAAACACAAAATGAAAAGAAAGAAAGGAATAACTAGAAATTGAAATGGAAACAGAAAATACGGAAAAGAAAATAATAAAATGTGAATAGGATTTTAGAAGATGAGCAAGATGAAAAGGAGGAAAGATACGAAAGAAGAGAGAGCTGGAAAAAGAAGTGGAAGAAAAGGGAAAAGAAGAGAAAGGAAAAGAAGAGAAAGGAAAAGAAAAAAGGTATGAGACAACGAGAGAGAAAAAAACAGGAATGAGAAAAAGAAAGGGTGAAGAACAAATGAGAGAAAAAAAAAAGGAAGGAATAAAGGAGGAATATGAAAAAGAAAAAAAAAAGAAGAAAAGGAAGTAATTGCTCGATAGAAGAAAAAAAGAAGAGGAGTAAGTAGAAGATAAGCAAGAAGCCTTGGGGCATTTGCAACAGAGGAGAGAATAAAACAATAAAACCAATGCAAAACAATAAGTGATTGAATAACAAGTCAAGATGCGTTCAGGATGTCAAGATGGACGACTACTACATGCCAGGATGAACCTAATTCACCTCAGAATTAATAAACAAATATATGATTCCAAAAGAGGATATGGGAGTATTATCGCTTTACAACGTGTTCTCTTTCCATCTTCCCAATTGTTTTATTAATTTTAACATTTTATGACATGAGGAAAAATATCTTTTTTTTTTCTTCAAAAAGAAAGAAGGAAACGTAAATAGCTACTGAAACAGATATTTGTTGAACTTAGCGAAATCCCGTTCTGAAATCAATCAATTAATTATCTGTCTATACTTCTGAGATGAGGTATTATATATACTATTTACATTATTCGGACTATTTTCCTAATCTTTGTCGCCATATTTATTACAACGTTTTGAACCGTTTTATGCTCCGGCCTTCTTCAGGTGGTCGTACCAGTTTCTGGTAGCAATTTTTCAGTTTGTCTTCATATTTTCGGTGTATCGGGTCCCTACCGATCCTTCAGTATCTATCAATTAATTAACCTACCAATCTATCTCTCTATCTATCACTGTTCAGGAACATGTAGAACGGGATTTCATTTACACTTCTTCTTCTTCTTCTTCTTCTTCTTCTTCTTCTTCTTCTTCTTCTTCTTCTTCTTCTTCTTCTTCTTCTTCTTCTATTATATGAGGTATTCCTGTTCTGCTATCCATTTCCGAACCTAATTACGTAGGTTACTAGCTGTTTCCCTTTGTCTCTGTTGTCTTCGATGTGCACTGTCAGTGTCAAATTTTCCAGGCCCTCTTTCCTCATTATGTGCCCTAGAAATTTCAACAGTTTCCATTGTCTCTAAAACTTAGTCGTTGCTCACGTGTTCAGATTTTCCAGGCCCTCTTTCCTCATTATGTGCCCTAGAAATTTCAACTGTTTCCATTGTCTCTAAAACTTAGTCGTTGCTCACGTGTTCAGATTTTCCAGGCCCTCTTTCCTCATTATGTGCCCTAGAAATTTCAACTGTTTCCATTGTCTCTAAAACTTAGTCGTTGCTCACGTGTTCAGATTTTCCAGGCCCTCTTTCCTCATTATGTGCCCTAGAAATTTCAACAGTTTCCATTGTCTCTAAAACTTAGTCGTTGCTCACGTGTTCAGATTTTCCAGGCCCTCTTTCCTCATTATGCGCCCTAGAAATTTCAACAGTTTCCATTGTCTCTAAAACTTAGTCGTTGCTCACGTGTTCAGATTTTCAAGGCCCTCTTTCCTCATTATGTGCCCTAGAAATTTCAACAGTTTCCATTGTCTCTAAAACTTAGTCGTTGCTCACGTGTTCAGATTTTCAAGGCCCTCTTTCCTCATTATGTGCCCTAGAAATTTCAACAGTTTCCATTGTCTCTAAAACTTAGTCGTTGCTCACGTGTTCAGATTTTCCAGGCCCTCTTTCCTCATTATGTGCCCTAGAAATTTCAACTGTTTCCATTGTCTCTAAAACTTAGTCGTTGCTCACGTGTTCAGATTTTCCAGGCCCTCTTTCCTCATTATGTGCCCTAGAAATTTCAACTGTTTCCATTGTCTCTAAAACTTAGTCGTTGCTCACGTGTTCAGATTTTCCAGACCCTCTTTCCTCATTATGTGCCCTAGAAATTTCAACTGTTTCCATTGTCTCTAAAACTTAGTTGTTGCTCACGTGTTCAGCCCATAGTATTCTCAGCATCCTTCTGAGTAACGACATTTCTGTTACCTCAGATCTCTTCTTCATCTGTTAGGAGATTGTCCAGTATTCACTGCCATATAGGAGGACTGATATTACATAAGAGTTCAAAACTCTTTTCTTTGTTTCTAATGAAATTTTCCTGATTCTTAACAATTTGCTTAACTTTTGGAAGGCATCGGATTTCGGTGTCGAACATTTCCTTGTTAATTACATTTTTACACTTGTTTAACTGTGGTATCTCCAGTTTTTAATTCGCATTTTAACCTTGTTCTTTTTTGGGAGAGGGGTACGCACCCGATACACAGAAGATATGAAGACAAATTGAAAATAGTATACATAATACCTCATCTCAGAAATATAGTCTTCTCTCTGCGTTTTCACATGATTGCTTCCTTCAGTTGTCGTAATTCTCATGCATAGTACTGTCCAATAATAGTTTTTCCCTTTTCCAGGTAGTGTATCGTCATGAGGCCTTCAGAATCCTCCCTAAAAAAAAAAGCGATATACCTTGCCAACAGTGGTGGAGAACCAGTCTGTTTCTAGTGAAGATCGAACCTACGAGCCAGTTGTAAACTAAGTGAAAGTTATTTGTGGCACAAGGCCGAAAGAATGTAGTACAGATCTTTTTCTCTATCACCCCTAAGTATTGTCAGAAATAATATATTGGAGAAACCTCAAAAAATTTAAACAAAATATATTATGAACACAAAGAGACATTAAACAAAACAACACATTAAATTCATTAATTCCTCACCATACCGAGATTAGTAACAATTTTGACAAAAATATTCCTCTCTAATTAAATGGAAAACAATTCACTGAGATGAAAATGTTTAGAAAGTGCTTTAATCGCTAGTTCAGCCAGAGTAAATAATCAGGCCGGTAAATGTTGTTAATACTGTTTATTATAAGCAGAGCATTTACTTAAATATTTGTGTCTATATAAATAACGTATAGCAATAAAATATATTAAAATAATTGTCGGACTTTGTCCCTCTCGTAGTGTGTGAGATCATTTGTTTACGTTAAGATACGCTTCAAGCCGATATGAACGTTCGAAGGAAATTCTAGAAAATTGTAGTTTAAAAGCAGTAAAATCGACTTTGGTAACCAGACGCTCCTCCGTAGCTAAACGATACAGGTTGGATTCCTGTCGGAGGACACGTATTTACTATGAAAATCTTTCGGATGTTCAGGCCGGTAAATGTAGTGAAAACTGTTTATTATAAACAGAGTGTTTACTTAAATATTTATGTCTATATAAGTAACGTATAACAATAATATATATATATATATATATATATATATATATATATATATATATATATGAAGAAATATAGTCTTAAGGTGTGCTATATTTATGGAATAAAGTGCTCAATATCAGAGCTAGAGTGTGTGTAAATATAAAAGTGAACATAGAAGTCAACACTTAGAGGTGACAGTCTGTTTCATGCTATATGCAATCGTCAGGCCACGATTATATATATATATATATATATATATATATATATATATATATATATATATATATATATTAGGTTGGTGCAAAAATAATGACGTAATAATGTCGTTTTTTGACGTATTTTTTTAACGTAAAAAAAAAACGACATTATTACGTCATTATTTTTGCACCAACAATATATATATTAGGCTGGTGTAAAAATAATGTCGTTTTCTCACATATGTTACTATGTAAGAAAACATTATTTTTGCACCCACCTAATATATATATATATATATATATGATAACAGAAGGAAGGCTAGATATATAGCTAACAATGCTCCATTTCACAGATAATGCGTATGTAAATATCGGGTATTAATGTGCACGCGACAAGTGGAGTTAACCAAGGAGGTTAACGACAAGTGGCGACAGTTCGTTTCATGCTTGAACACACATCTAGAAGTCACGGCATGAGTTGTACATGATGTAACAATAATTGCACATTTCCTAAAAAACAGTAAATGAACCACGCGTTGCTCTAAATTGACAATGACCTCAAGATTGAAATCAAGTATGAAACAGACTATTTAACACATGCACACAATCACACACACACACACACGTACACACACACACATAATCTTATAAATGTAAGAAATTATAATCCTCCGGAAAACCTTCGGTGTCTTGATTTGCAAATAATCAACCAATACCAAAGAGAAAAAAGGTACAAAAAAAGAAAGAACAAAGAACGTGTACGTCAGCCGAAAATAATAGTCTAGCATCCAAGTCTAGAGTCAAAAGAAAAAGACGCCGATACGAGTAAGTAAAATAACTAAATAAAGTGCTCAATATATATATTAGGTTGGTGCAAAAATAATGTCGTTTTTGACGTTCAACTTCAAAAGAAAAAAGACATTATTTTTGCACCAACCTAATATATATATATATATATATATATATATATATATATATATATATATATATATATATATATATTTTTGCACCAACCTAATATATATATATATATATATATATATATATATATATATATATATATAATTATTTATTTAAAAATATGATTCCAACTCGTTACATAAGAGGTCTCATGTTTCAAAACAAGAGCCGAAAACTTCAAAATAATATTTGAATTAACTTGAGTTAAAGTAGGCTCTGTTCCATCTTCAAGCGAATTTTTCTTTCCTATTTTCTACAATATTTTCACATATATATATATATATATATATATATATATAAGGCAGGATGTGTGTGTGTGTGTGTGTGTGTGTGTGTGTGTGTGTGTGTGTGTGTGTGTGTGTGTGTGTAATTAATGCACGGCCGCAATTTTCGACGGATTTGTACCAAAATTTACATACACATGCTCCAAGTTAGCGGGAAGGGCAAGAATAGTGGAAATAATCGATTTTTTCATGTTTCTACGGCAGTTTTCATGTAGTTTGCTGCCATTTTCTACTGGCCAGAGTGAGAGCCATAGCTGGCTCCCACGAATAAGCAGGAAGATTCTATTGGCCAGTGTGAGAGCCAACAGCTGACTGATACGAATGTTAACTAGCATGTTAGGATGCAAAAAAAAATCGATAGCTGCATTCGTCACAAGTGGGAAAAATTTAAATCTGCATGGCACTTTACTCCAATTGGCTCATTCGCTTGCTTAAACTCAACGTTGATTCTGATTCCGCAGAACTGGGTTTGGTGTGAAAAAATATTTGCTGTTAACATTCTTTTTTCATTCGCTTTTTCCAGTTACGAGTCCTTTATTAAAGCTGATCATTTTGTTTAGTTCTTTTTTTGTAACAGATTTAATGTTTAGTATAGAGCTTAGAAAAAATTCGCAGTGTGAGATAGGCAAGAAGTAAGGCATGTAGCAACATCAGCACGGCAAAGGGCACTCCTTTAAAGGCAAGGAAGGGTAAAGATATTTTAAGTCAAGTGATAGCGATTGCTGTATGAGTCGTACGATTTTTGAATCAAGCACGGGCAACGCCGGCCCATGCTGCTCGTATATATATATATATATATATATATATATATATATATATATATATATATATAAATATAACGCAGGTGTTCCCCAAGTCTCTGTCCTGGATCCTACACTGTTTCTGATCTTCATCAATGATATTCGTGATGTCATCAGTACTCACGTAATCATCTATGCAGAGGTCACGACGATTTACTCTTGCCTCAATCGTAAATTCGGCAGCGCTGACAAAGTTAAACTGGCCGCTGTTCTCGTAAAGGAGCTCGAATATGTGGTTAACTGGGGCAGGTAATGGCCTGTAACTTTTAATGCTTCAAAAACTAAACTGATTTAACCACCACGGAGAAACACCCCTGCCCACCATCAACATGGTTGATGCTCGACTCAGGGAGACCGTCTCACTGCGCCTTCTTCGTTTTGGACTGACTTGAGGTGGAACAACTACATTGAATCAATAGCTGCATCTACCGCAAGGAAAGTTGTTTCTCTGTGTCGTGACGGAAGGTTTTACCCATCAGAGCCCATCTTACACATCTTCAAATCTACCATTTGTCCATGCATTAAATATTGTTGCTATATGTGGTCTGGTGTTCATCTGAAGTTTCTCAACAAAATCCAAAGAAAGATCTGCAATATAATCGATCCTGACCTGGCTTCTCGATTTCAGTTTCTTTCCCACACACGTGATGTGGCTTCCCTCTGTCTTTTCTAACTGCTCTGACAAGCACATGTAAAAGGTAGGGAGTTTCACAGTCAAGAAGTGCGTGAAAAGGAACTGTTGGATTAGAAGTAGCGGTTACATTTATCTATTTCAACAGGGAAAGGGTGGAACCTAAATCCCAATCTCATAGCACGCTTAAATACATGTAGTCAACATGAAAAGACGATAGATTGACTTGAATATCGTCTAATGTTAATTATGTTTTAATAACTATTTCCTGAAGAAGGTCTACTAGACCGAAACGTCTGACGTCGACATTGAAATAACATTAAAACAGCATATTTGCATATTCGGATTTTTGTTTTTCCATATATTTTCTTCATACTGTCGGATCTATATCCCTATATTTGCTTACACACACACACACACACACACACACACACACATACATATATATATATATATATATATATATATATATATTAAAACATTTTTATGTTTAACGTTCTTTTTATAGATACAAGTATTTAAGTAAATGCTCTGTTTATAATAAACAGTATTAAATAACATTTATCGGCCTGAATGTCCGAGAAATTTTCATAGAAAATATTCGTTCTTTGACAGGATTTTCTATGAAAATTTCTCGGACATTCAGGCCGGTAAATGTTATTTAATACTGTTTATTATAAACAGAGCATTTACTTAAATACTTGTATCTATAAAAAGAACGTTAAACATAAAAATGTCTTTAATAAATAAATTGTCGGACTTTGTCCATTTCGTAATATATATATATATATATATATAGATATATATATATAACAGGACTAAGCCGGCAGATGTAACATATAATGCGCAATAACGTAAAAGATGTTGTTTTTCATTAAGTGCAAAGGTAACTGGTTAAAGTGAGACGTAAATATTTGTTTCTTTTTGTTGATATGTTAAAGTAATTACTTTCTCGCGCCATTGAGTGACTGGGAAAAAGGTTGATGATTCGAAACAAAATCAAAAGTGACAACTGATTAATTATCGGAAAAAAAAAATCCTGTGTTTAATTTTAAGAAAATGCAACGAACGCAGTGTCTTGCCTTCCGTGAATATTGTGAAGCAATCAGAGAATTTTTAAAAGCAGCAACACGATGACGATCAAAATTTGAAATCAACCAATGTTAAATTAAGAATATAGGTACAATAATCTGTAGATTAACAAGAAAACTAAAATTTTAAAGAACGACGTTTCCTACGACAGATCGGGGGACTGAAAACATGAACTTCTTTCCACAAAGAAAAAAATTAAGAAAACTTTATTCCTTGCTGTGATTACCATAGGGCAATTATTAGGTTGGTGCAAAAATAATTTCGTTTTCTCACATAGTAACATATGTGAGAAAACGACAATATTTTTGCACCAACCTAATAAATACCCAGCTAGTCCCGGAAAACTCCGAGTAACAACAATTTGATTAATTGATCTGTTTTATGAACGTTCACTGACGTGCATAAAGGCATGGTATAGATACCCAGCATCGAACAGGGCGCCATTGTGCTAGTTACATAAATTAAAAATAAAATAGGCCCTTTTCCCATCATGCAATAAAATTTAAAAAAGAATGGAAACAGAAATATCTTAATCAGCTGGCCTCGATACAAAAAAAAAAAAAATGTGAGCAACATCGAAGATTTAGAGAAACTGAAAACAAGAACATTTACATTTAACCTGAGAAAATGACAATTGAAATTTCTCGGCCCATAGGGAGGAAAGAGAGCTTAGAAAATAATCTACCTAACGATCTCTGCGTAAATGGATGCCGGAATAAAGTTTAGGACAGGTAGCAAAAAGATAAAAATTACTAATTGTTATAAAGGATAGGAAATTGTGGTGAGCACGTCATTACCAATGTCCTGAAGCGACATGGCTCATAGAAGAAAAAAATGGACGAATGAAGAAAGATGAAGAGTTTCTATTGATATCCGCGCGTATAATTCGGTTAACCTGAACCCTGACATGAAAAGTAAAAGAGACAGCTACATTTAACCATTTCAACAATGAAAGGATTGGGACTGAGATGCTGACCTAGTGGCATGTTTAAGTTCATGCAGGTTCGGAACCTGCGAAAATAGCTTGTCGGAGCAGTTACCATGAAAGTATTAGGTTGATGCAAAAATAATGACGTAATAATGTCGTTTTTTGGCCTTAAAAATACGTCAAAAAACGACATTATTACGTCATTATTTTTGCACCAACCTAATATTTGTAGAAAAGACAGAGGGAGAGCAACTGTAAACGAAATGCCAGACCAGGGCCAACCACATTGTATCCGTTACCAAAACTACACCGACAATCTGTATATTACTATTGATAGTAGTCCAAGAGAATATTACTTTTATGAATTACCGCTGCAGCAAAAAAGACTTACCGTTTCTCTTGAGGTTTATGGACTTCCTATGAGTCAGAGAATTATTAGGTTAATGCAAAAATAATGTCGTTTTTTGATGTTCAACTACAGAAGAAAAACGACATTGTTTTTGCACCAACCTAATACTTTACACAAGCCACATCATCTCGCACACCGAAGTGCTCCTTCCTGATACAGCATGGAATCGCTTACACAAATGATTGGAGCAGATTTGGCGGGATATCTCGTCGTGCCATCTCGATAACTTTCCACATTTACCTGCTATCTGTAGATGCAAAATCTAACCGCTACGTTCCATATTTGATGGATTAAGCTTGTTCTAGGTAAATATGACAGCCATACCATTCATCGAAAGTCCCCATCAGGCTCATTAAACTAATTCTGGATAACATGGATCCATCAAAATGATGCATTCAACTGATGAAATAAAACATGAATGGTTGCGAATGGTCAGGAAGTAGTATTACGTAATGGCCAATGGTAAACAGACCCAACCAATGCGGTATGAACACACTTACCACCAGTCCAAACCAACTGAAAAGCTTCTCATTTTTCCACTCGATATATTGTTAGTCCT
>OZ010574.1:90065920-90068420 GCA_963932145.1 Acanthosepion lycidas
TATATATATATATATATATGTGTGTGTGTGTGTGTGTGTATGTATATTTATATATATATATATAGAGATAGATAGATAGATAGATAGATAGATAGATAGATAGATAGATAGATATGAACAGAGAAATATAGATTGATATATAGATATGAACAGGCATAGATAGATAGATAGATAGATAGATAGATAGATAGATAGATAGATATGAACAGAGAAATATAGATTGATATATAGATATGAACAGGCATAGATAGATAGATAGATAGATAGATAGATAGATAGATAGATAGATAGATAGATAGATATGAACAGAGAAATATAGATTGATATATAGATATGAACAGGCATAGATAGACAGATAGATAGATAGATAGATAGATAGATAGATATGAACAGAGAAATATAGATTGATATATAGATATGAACAGGCATAGATAGATAGATAGATAGATAGATAGATAGATAGATAGATAGATAGATAGATAGATAGATAGATTGCGTATTAAAACAGAAAATCACTATGATGATCACACTGTGATGATGACATTGTGCTAATGCCGAAATATCCCGGAATAAATTATATGTATCAACACAGTAATTTTATCTCTTCCTTTAATAATGACGCCAAAAAGCTTCTCCGTGAATATGAAAGGATCCAATTGAAAATAAGTAGACAAAATTACTCAATGAAACATGTCTCAATATCTATGTGTGTGTGTGCGTGTGAGAGAGAGAATATATTGATATTCACATATAATATACGTACCAACGCAAATGCAAGTATCTAAATAAATATTCAAATATACGGAGCCTTAAAAATAAACATGACTTTTTCACATGCGTAGCCCATCAAATGCCACGCCCCAAACGGCACTCTGCTGTGCGCAAACTAACAGAAGAATAACTCCCCATGTGTACAAATTAACAAGCCGATAATATTAGGCTGGTTCAAAAATAATGTCGTTTTCTCACATATGTTACTATGTGAGAAAACGACATTATTTTTGCACCAACCTAATATATACCTCTGCACACACACGCACACACGAGGTTTATTAAAGTCATAATTAATACAATACAAATAATAGAAATCTCTTAACGAAAAGTCCAAGCTGGTCAGAAGATATACGTTGTCCAATTACTGGCTTATGAGCGAGACAGAAGCATCAGGTGTGAAATAAGATTGACGTGGTGTGCGGAACTGATAGAAGATTGAAAGATACAAGAGACTGGTGAGTGGGGACAGTATTAGGAGGAGGGTTGTTTATCATTAGTTGGTGATTGCTTCACGTAGAAGATGGAAGGAGCCGCCATTGTCGTCATCGTCGTTAGAGGCGGAGAAAACTGGGGCGGGGGGGAAAGGAGACCATCTAACATTGGTAGGACAATTTAACGGATGGAAAATACAGCGAGAAATTAAAGGGAGGGAGTGAAAATAAAAGGGAGAATAATTACATTTTATTTATTTTTTGTTGTTGTTTTATCTTTTAATCATTGCTGTTATTAGGTTGGTGCAAAAAAAAAAAATGTGAGAAAACGACATTATTTTTGCACCAACCTAATAGTTTATATCTCTTCGTTGGTTTGCGCATATTTATTTATTTCCCGCCTTTTCTCTCTCTCTCTCTCTCCCTCTCTCTCCCTCTCCCTCCCTCCGTCTCTCCCTCTCTCTCAACGTTCCTCTCGCTATCTTTCTTATTCCCCGACCACATTTCCGCTTTTTTGCTATCAATACTCAACTTTCTCCCTCATCTTACCTTTCTCTCTCTCTTATTTCTCTTTCGGCTTATCATTTTCTTTCCTCTCGCCGTTATTTGTCTCTGTTATTCTCGTCCCTTTTCCCCTCTTTCTTGTCTCTGTTGTCCCTATTCCCCTTTTTCTCTTTCTCCTTTCTCACACTCTATCATATCTTTACAGTTCTCTATGCATCTCTCTTCTTTCTCATACCTATTGCCTCTCCCTCGTTTACAGTATCTCCCCGTTCTCTCTCGCTGTCTCTATCTCTCACTCTCTCTCTACAGTTCAATGTAACACTTCTTTCTTTGATCGAAAATTTCCACACTCATTTCCGATAATTTTCTCTCTATCCCATTACATTTTTCTCTGTCACTCTCTCTCTCTCTCTCTCTCTCTCTATCTATCTATCTATCTATCTATCTATAGTCTATTCATTATCTATCTATCTATCTATCTATCTATCTATCTATCTATCTCTATCTCTTTATTTCTTTCTTAGGCTTCCTAAAAGGGTTTATTTTAATATTTTAACTGCACACACACACACACATATATATATATAGGTAGAGGGTGAGGTAAATGGGATATTAATGACCGTATACGCGTGTGCTGGCGCGCATACACTAGTAAGCAAATAAATAATTACCAAATTTAGCCAAGAGGTGTAGCACATAATAGTGCTCAATGTGATTAGACATAGCTGAGAAATATATATTAATAAATATACATATACCTATGTTTTGATGTGCGACTCGAGTTTCGTTGA
>OZ010574.1:90070920-90113420 GCA_963932145.1 Acanthosepion lycidas
AGTATTTGTCTATTTCTATTTTTCCAATTATAGTGAATTTTGCATGCCTATTAGAATTATCTTTTTCTGGGCAGAAATCTTGTTCTACAGGTAATAATCTTTCGTGGGAGCCAACTTAATCTGATTCCGATAATTATTAGTTCTGTTGTGAAACGGCAATTCAGATTTTCCTACATATAGTTTCTGGCATAGTGTACATTCTAATAAGTAAATTATGTTATGACTTCTACAGTTAGTGTTTTGGCAGATTTTGAAAGTAATGTTACTGAACTATTGCTTGAACGAATTGGTGTGTTTAATGTGGTTACAGCTTAGGCTCCTTTTGTTTTTACATGGTTGGAAAAATCGTATTGTTTTTATTCTTGGTTTATTACGTATAACTTTGTTTGAAATTTGGTTACCACTTATGATTTCATTAAGGTTCTTTGGTTTATAATATGTTAAAAGGATGGGTTCCTAAAACAAAGACTGGTTTGAGATGTAGTATTTCCCAGTGACTTTTGATTATCTGAGATAGTGGTAGTAGAGTAGTATAGAAAGTGATTACGAGAGGGATGCGTTTGGATTTATTTTAATTTTATACTTTAGACTGTTTTCTCTTGGTGTGGAAATTGCTTTGTTTATTTGTTCCCTGATTAAGTGTTGTTTATAGCCACGTGTTGTGAATTGTTTCTCGAGATTGTCAATGTGTTTAGTTAGTTCTTCATTGTTGGAACATATCCTGAGTTGAAATGCTTGTGAATAGGGAAGGTTATCTTTGAGGTGTTTTCGGTGGGAAGACTTAAAGTGTTGGTAGTTGTGAGTGTCGGTGATTTTAGTGTGTAGTGTTTTTTTTAATCGATTGTGTTTATTTTTCGTGGTCGAACTTAATGCAGTCGTATACTGTGTTTAGCGCCATAATGAATTCAGTATCTTTTCCCTCGTTGCTCGTATGTATGAAAAAGATATAGATGAATTTTGCGTGTATGACAAAGTGGAAAAACCTTGTTTGCGACGCGTTTCGCTCTTTAGGACTAAATTTGTTATAATGGTGCGCTTACATATAATAACGAACCAGGGAAGCTGGGAGTTTTAAATTGATTTTTTTTTTAATCTAGCAGATTTCATTTCGACTTATTGCTTCTTTCTATCACTTATGTTATTAGATAGCTCACACTGTGATTTGTCGTAATAAATTGTTTCTTTTTTGATGCGCATATATGTGTATATCCCCTCTCCATGCATACACATTGTCTCACTACGAGGAATCAGTGAACTCATCTGTACACACACACAAACATATACACACACACATACCGTCCCATTACAAGGAATCAGTACATACACACACACATACACACATACTTGCATACACATACTTCCCAAGTTACATGGAATCAGTATATACACACACACATACATACATGCACACACACAGACATATATATATATATATATATATATATATATACATAAATAGACTCTATCTCTGATATTGAGCACTTTATCCCATAAATATAGCACGCGTTAAATCTATATTTCTTTATATATATATATATATATATATATATATATATATATATATATATATATATATATGTATGTATATATGTATATAATATAAAAGTGAACATTGAAGTCAACACTCAGAGGCGACTGACTGTTTCATGCTAGACGCAATCGTCAGGCCGTCCTTTCTTTTTTGCTGTAGGATGGGTTGAATCATTTATTTTTTTCTGTTGGCTTCTTCTTGCGCTCTGTGCTGTGTATGTGAGTGTTGTCGGGAATCGCTCAGAGGTGACAGGCGTCTAGCGTAAAATGGCCTGTCACCTCTGAGTGTTGATTTCAATATTCACTTTTATATTTATATTTATATACGCTCTATCTCTGATATTGAACACTTTATCCCATATATATAGCTCTCCTGAAAACTATATTTCTTCATCTTACTTATTATAAAACGCAGATTGTGTGTGTGTGTGTGTGTGTGTGTGTGTGTGTGTGTGTGTGTGTGTGTGTGTGTGTCTGTACGTTTATATATTGGATCTGATTTCCTACATTTTTCCACTGATTTCAACAAAACCTCACAGGACTACGTAAAATTACCTTGCTGTGGTTCTGACAGCGCCAAAAATTGGAAAAACACAATTGTTTTTGCACGAAATCAATTTGAAAACACGATTAAGAGGCATCACGAGAATGAAAGGGGGACAACTCATATCGAGTTATACTTATTAATATCGAGTTATCGAGTTATACTTATTATAAAACTCAGGTTGGTTGTTTGCGTGTATGTGTGTGTGTGTGTGTGTATTCGCTTATATATGGAATCGGATTTCCTACATTTTTCAACCGATTTCAACAAAACTTCACTTTTTTTGGCAGGTAGTGTTTCTTATTGTCTTGCACACTTTTTTCTTTATTTTTACATTCAGAATGCTTTGAAAATTCCATTTACAAGACAATTGTTTATGATAAAATTCTATTCAATCGGTAGATTCATAACGATTGAAAACAATGTTTTTGTTTGAGTTTGACCAATTCGTACAAAAAAAAAACCCAACTAATTAAGACATGCGTGTCCGCCAAACTTAAACAATAATCTTTGTCAATTTTATTATTCAGTCTTTATGATGGTCGATACTTGATCTATTTTTTACTGTTACTTCCCGGGTCAACGCCGGGCTCTCTTGCTAGTATATATATATTTCTTCATATCTATCTATCTATCTATCTATCTATCTATATATATATATATATATATATATATATATATTAAGACATTTTTATGTTTATACATTTTTTATAGATACAAATATGTAAGTAAATGCTATGTTTGTAATAAACATTTACCAGCCCGAATGTCCGAGAAATTTTCACAGAAAATATTCGTCCTCCGACAGGATTCGAACCTGTATCCTATATGGAACCGTCATTTAGCTTGACGTGCCTTTACTGATTTGTTAAAATATTTATTATAAACAGAGCATTTACTTAAATATTTGTATGTATAAAAAGAATGTAGAAACATAAAAAATGTCTTAAAATAATTGTCGGACTTTGTCCATTTCATGATGTGTGACGTCGTATATATATATATATATATATATATATATATATATATATATATATATAGAAAGAGAGAGAGAGAGAGAGAGAAAGAGAGTGAGGAATGGGTCGGATAAAAAAGCACATACACGCACAAATACTTGCACGTACGTAAATATATTTATTCCTCAGCTGTTATAATTACAGTGCTCTATGTTTTGAAACAAAGTTATAAGTATATATTACTGAATATATATAATATCCAACGTCGATAACAGTCAAAATCTTCACACCTGAGATTACAGCAACTGCATGAAACTCCGAGTCGTGTTATATTGGATTCACTCAGTAGAGGACTGTAGGGAGTAAAGAGCGAATTTGTAAACAGTCACTATTACTGCGGATAATGCAAGACACTCCAAGCTGATTGAGTTCTCTAAATTGATTGGTGTAGTTTATGAAAAAATAAATACGCAAAAATTCGTTTTTCTCTCTGCCGAGCGTCGATGGTCTAGTAGGTTAGGCACTCCACCTGATATCAGATCGGTCGGGTTTCGGTTCCGTCCTGAAGCTATCGGATATCTAGCGACACTGATGAGCTGTGATACAGCGAAACAGTTTCTCTGTGGATGTCTATATATATATATTCTGAAATGGACAAAGTCCGACAATTATTTTAAGACATTTTTATGTTTATACATTCTTTTTTTTTATAGATACAAATATTTAAGTAAATGCTTTGTTTATAATAAACAGTATTAACAACATTTACCGGCCTGAATGTATGAGGAATTGTCATAGAAAATATGCGTCCTCCGACAGGAAACGAACCTGTATCCTACACGGAATATAGCCTGACGTGCTTTACCGATTTAGCCACAGAGGAGCGTTTCGGTTAGCACGGTCCATTTTACTGTTTTTAAACTATAATTCACCACGATTTTCTCTCGTACATTCATATCTGCTTGATGCGTATCCAAATGTAAACAAATGACGTCACACATGAACTGGAACAAGTCCGACAATTATTATTTTGTCCATTTCATAATTTGTGACGTCATTGTTATAAACAGAGCATTTACTTAAATATTTGTATTTATAAAAAAGAATGTATAAACATAAAAATGTCTTAAATAATATATATATATATATATATATGTGTGTGTGTGTGTGTGTGTGTGTGTGTGTGCGTGCGTGAAAATATATAGAAAATAGGAAAGAACTGGTTAGGTAAATAATCCAGAGTTCTTTAGTATTTTTGTTATTATTTTTAAAAAATAGTGCTCGATACAAAAGTAGAGCATAAATATAATTATTTATTTAAAAATATGATTCCAACACGCTACATAAGAGTTCTCAAGTTTCAAAACAAGAGCCGAAAACTTCAATATAATTATTTGAATTAAATTGAATTAAAGTAAGCTCTGTTCCATCTTCCAGCGGAATTTTTTTTTGGCATCTTTTGGAATTCCCCCAAAAATTTTTTTGGGAATCTTTTGAATTTTTTTAAAAAATTTCTTGGGAATCTTTTCGGCTCTTGTTTTGAAACATGAGACCTCTTATGTAGCGTGTTGGAATCATATTTTTAAATAAATAATTATATATATATATATATATATATATATATATTGAACAATAAAAATAAAAAAATTAAAAAAATTAAAATCCTCAGACACACTGGGTTGTAGATTAATATTCTTTCGTTTTTTTATTATTATTCCATTTAGATTCCTCGACTAGTTTCGGCCGAAATGGCCATCATCGGGAGGAGAAATATTTCTGCTTGCTGCTAGCACTAAACTACAGAAATGAATGTCTTGATGGAGAAAATGAACTTTTGTCTGTAGTTTTCATTTGTTTTTTTTATTTTTTTATCTTTTTAACATGAATCTTTTAACATTCCTTGTGTTGGTCAAACAGTCTCTTTTAAGTTGTTATTTGAGATAAGAGCTGGATGCTGCTATGAATTCTCTGGTCAGTTTGACAGTTTTATTGGACTTGGTGAGGGGATGTGTCTCTGTTTAGTGTTTGTTTGTGTGTGTGTATTATTTGGTTCTTAGGGAGTGAGTGAGTATGATATGTGTAAGCGTGTGTATTGCTGTGGGTGTGTGTTATCATTTGGCTCATTAAGGAGTGAGTGCGTATGATGTGTGTAAGTGTGTCTATTCGTGTGGGTGAGTGTATAAGTGTGAGGCCTCCACACCTCCGTAAGCCTGTCTGTCTTGTGTGGGTGAGAAATGTGGGTAGATTTTTTTATTTGTTGATTTAATCTATATATTGTTAAATTTGTGATTTAGCCCGGCTGGATATTTTGTTTTTAGACGTTGTATCCACTTATTTTCATGCGACTCTAAAATTTTTCTAATGTTATCTGCTCTGAACTTTTCTATTCTGTCAATTATAGTGAATTTGGCATGGGTTTTGAAATCGTGTTTTTCCAGGCGGAAATGTTGTTCTACAGGTAACAATTTTTCATGGGGAGTCGACTTAATTCGTTTAGGATAATTGTTAATTCTGTAGTGAAAGGGCCATTCAGATTTTCCTACATATTGTTTCTGGCATAGTGTGCATTCTAGGAGGTAAATTATGTTATAACTTCTACAGTTAGAATCGTGGTAGATTTTGAAAGTAGATTTAGTGACTGAGCTAGTGAATGAATTCGTGTTTTCAACCTGGTTGCAACATAAACTTCTTTTGTTGTTGCATGGTTGGGAAAATCCTGTTGTTTTTGTTCTTAGTTTATTACGGATTACCTTGTCCCCTGAAATGTGGTTACTACCTATGATTTATATATATATTCTATCCATGTCTTTCTTTCAATATTGGTTTATTTCTGCCTATCTGTCACTGTTATTTAATATGATCTCATCGTTTCTTGGTTTGAGCCGTATTTTTTTCTCACCCTCCTATCACTCTTCCCTCATTCCTCCTTCAATATCCTTGCATTTACTTTTCCTATTTTCCTCTTCTTCACTTTTACTATTCTTATGCGTTTCTATCTTTAAATTTTCTGACTTTATCCACCATGTTGATTACGCCGTGCACGGTGGCTAATGCTCTCACCATTTGTCTTTGCGACTGACACCATCTGGTTTGAGAATCTCGCGCTAATTAAACTTACATTAAAAATGAGATTCACATTGACGAAGCAAATGCCAGGGCGCGTGTACATGCAGGAAAACGAACATATCTGTACACAAGGGAAAAAAAAAAACGAAAATGATTAAATGGAAGAGAGTGGAAATAGATGCGGGGAACGTATAGGGATGCATTAATTAAAGTAAGCTTTTCTGTTACCAATCAAGGGAACTGCTGACGAGCAAGATGTAGTATTAAACATTTTCCATTTCTCTCTATCTCTCATTTTTTCTCTCTCACCCCCCCACACATTCATAAACAAGCACACTTCCTCTCTTTTCCTGTATTTGCTCTCCATCTAAGCATGTTTTATCTATTTGTTTCATGCTTAAACACAAAGTTTAACCATACCGTGTTTGACTGAAGAATGCGTTTATGCATAAAACTAGGGTCCCAGACTCATATCCATATAACCGAATATGTTAGCTATTTCACTGATATTGAACGCTTTCCACTAAGTACTGCACATACAAAAGCAATATACACACACACACACACACACACACATATATATATATATATATATATATATATATATATATATATAGAGAGAGAGAGAGAGGAGGTATAGGGTTAGGTAAATGAGATAACAAAATATTAGCGACCGTATACGCCTGCGCCGGCGTGCATACGCTGGTAAGCAAATAAATAATTACCAAATTTAGCCAAGAGGTGTAGACATAATAGTGCTCAATGCAATTAGAGCTGAGAAATATATATTAACAAATAGACATGTACCTACATTTGATGCGCGACTCGAGTTTCGCTGTTTACCCAAGTCATCGGGCACTAGATATAGCGTATTGTTTATTTTAAAAAAAAGTACACAGATTCTCATGGAATGTACTCTGATTTATAGTTCAAAATTAAAATAGCACAAAAATAGTACAAAAGCAAGACCGGAGTTCAAATGCAGGAAAAGAGGTGTACGTATGAGTCAATAATAAAAAATAAAAAGAAAAAAAAACGGGGAATTGAAGGACGCTTAAAATTTAAAATTTGTACGCCGGTTGCCGTTTGTAAAATACGTTTGACTTATTAAAGGGAGGTAATCTGTGTATGACCCGAAATAAATATAGGCGGAAAATTAAAATTTGAATTTGAATTTAAATTTAGACGGAAAGTCGTTTATCGAGGATTATAATATTTTAAGAGAAACGTTTTTTTTTGTTTTTTTTTTTGTGTGTATACAAATAGACATTCCGTTTATTTAGTATTATATTGGTGCAAAAATAATGACGTAATAATGTCGTTTTTTGACGTATTTTTTAACGTCAAAAAACGACATTATTACGTCATTATTTTTGCACCAACCTAATAGATTAGATTAATATTTTTTAGGATGAATAATTTTTTCGCGTAGACATAAATTACACCTGTCCTCAGCTGCCTAGGAATGGATTGATTGTAGCGACCAATTCCCAATTTACTGCGGGTGTGTAGATATATGTTTTGGAAGAACATCAAGATTTACAATCAAACAACGTGTTAAAGTTATCGAAGACTATTACGAAAATAATCGTTCAAGGAGGAATGCATTTTGAGCACTTCGTGATTTTTTATTTTTATTTTTATTTTATTTTATTTTTTTTTTCCAACATAATCGACCAACCGAGATTTCAATTGGAAACGATATAACATTGTTGTAGAGAGATTCAATTCTTGCGCGCGATGACAAATAGAGCTGTCTGGATTTTCGGCCACATTCTCGTGCACTGCAGCAATGTTTTCAGCTGAAAGGCGTAAACGAGCACAAAATGGTGTTTTCACATCTGCCACAAACCCAGTTTGTTTGAATTTACGAACAATTTTTCCAATTGCAATCTCGGTTGGTCGATTATATTGACCAAAAAAAAAAAAAATCGCGAATTGCATGAAATGCATTTCTGTTTGAACGTCCATTTTCGTAATAAGCTTCGATAACTTTAACACGTTGTTTAATTGTTAATCTTCCCAGGGTTGAAATTGCCAAAGACTTAAATTGTCAACATTGTTGGAATACACTTTATTTATTAGGCTTCATTCATTTCTGCATTTTGCCTGCATATAAAGATGCAAATACAAACCAAATGCCATGCTATATCGGTATGCATAATTATGGCGAAAAAAGAAGCAAAAAACGGTGATAGTATGACGCAAAGAATACACATCTTCAGAAATGCTACAAGGAATATCATTCTACGAAAATGTATTTGATTTAGGAACTTAACATTTGTTTTATTTCTTGTTTCTTTCTTTTTATAATCTAAACTGATTAAACTATCATTTTATAGCATTTTTTATCTATAAGTATAGCGGAAATAAGCATGAAAATAGAATTTAAAAAGTAAGTTTTACAAAGCAATTATCTCTGTCTATATTTCTGAGATGAGGTATTATGTACACTATTTACATTATTCGGACTATTATCCTCGTCTTTGTCGCTATATTTATTACAACGTTTCGGCCGTTGTACGCTCCGGCCTTCTTCAGGTGGCACAGTGGATAAAGGCGTTAGTTAGATCCAGTGACAGGACCCAGAGTGTGAGTTCAATACCCGGTTAAGGCAGTGGATAACTTGGAGAGGGGAATTAACAGGGGATAACTGACAACTGACATCCATTAAACATGGCACATGGAACTAGAACAGTCTACCCCAGTGAGCGAAATAAAGGGTTCAGTTCGACATTCCAACCATCTGAAGAAGGCCGGAGCGCACAACTGCCGAAACGTTGTGATAAACATGGCGACAAAGATAAAGACAATATTCCGAATAATGTAAATAGTGAGAACATTTTTTAAATTTTTTTTTTTTTTTAATTCTTTGCGAAGATCATGTAATATAATATTATATGGTTTGTTCTATACTATAAGCTGATACTGATCGATATTGAGAAAATCTAAGGCCATTTGGCGGCCTTGCTGTAATTCGGTTCAGGCATGAGTCAGTGATTTGTTTGCTTAACGGTATATCAACACCTTATGGGTCATTTAATGACTAAATTAAATTTTCTTAGGAGCTTTACAAATAATGTAAATAGAGCAATTATCTCGTTCTTTTTTTTTCACCTGTTTTCATGTACATGCGGT
The DNA here is from genome assembly GCA_963932145.1 of Acanthosepion lycidas. Taxonomy (NCBI): domain Eukaryota; kingdom Metazoa; phylum Mollusca; class Cephalopoda; order Sepiida; family Sepiidae; genus Acanthosepion; species Acanthosepion lycidas. Next base: position 90,080,155 of record OZ010574.1, read on the forward strand.
TTCAAGGTCTACAAACTAGTCACCCAGATAATTTTTAATTTTTTTTTTTTATTGTTATTTCACCCCAGGCAAGGCGGGGTATTGCTACTTGTACTCAGGGTCTTACAGAGAGTAAAAGTGAAATAAAAGACTATGCATAAGGGGGGGGGGGTTAAGGAAAGCGTAAAAGTCAACAGAAGATGGCGGTTGACGCTGTTTTTAAATTTTTGAACATTGTAGTTATCAGGAAAGCAAGTAATAGGAAAGGATTTCCACAGTCGGGAAGTGCTAGAAAAGAAACTGTTGGAGTAAATGTCCTGGTTACATTTAACTATTTCAACAGTAAAAGAGTCATAGATGCCAGTCTAGTAGCCCGCTTAAATTTATATAGTCGGATCACTATGTAATACGTTTGATTATAATTGTGTCCTCGAAACTTGCGACTTTGCACCATACTATGCTTAACCTATTAAATAAACTCTTTAAGAAATCCTATCCTTTTCCATTTGCGCTTTTGATATAACTTACCCGGATATCTCTCTTTCGTATTATTAACTACTAGCAGCATGGCCCGGCGTTGCCCGTGCTTGATTCAAAAATCGTACGACTCATACAGCAACGCTATTACTTGACTTAAAATATTTTTGCCCTTCCTTGCCTTTAAAGGAGTGCCCTTTGCCGTGCTGGTGCTGATGTTGCTACATGCCTTACTTCTTGCTTATCTCACACTGCGAATTTTTTCTAAGCACTATACTAAACATTAAATCTGTTACGAAAAAAGAACTAAGCAAAATGAACACAAAACGATCAGCTTTAAAAAAGGACTCGTAACTGGAAAAACCGAATGAAAAAAGAATGTTAACAGCAAATACTTTTTCACACCCAACCCAGTTCTACGGAATCAGAATCAACGTTGAGTTTAAGCAAGCAAATGAGCCAATTGGAGTAAAGTGCCATGCAGATTTAAATTTTTCCCACTTGTGACGAATGCAGCTATCGATTTTTTTTTTTTTTTTGCACGCTAGCATGCTAGTTAACAAAATGAACACAAAACGATCAGCTTTAAAAAAGGATGCGTACTGGAAAAGACGAATGAAAAAAGAATATTAACAACAATTACTTTTTCACACCTTACCCAGTTCTGCGGAATCAGAATCTACGTTGATTTTAAGCAAGCGAACGAGCCAATTGGAGTAAAGTGCCATGCAGATTTTAATTTTTCCCACTTGTGACGAATGCAGCTATCGATTTTTTTTTTGCATGCTAACATGCTAGTTAACATTCGCACAGTCAGCTGTTGGCTCTCACGCTGGCCAATAGAATCTTCCTGCCTATTCGTGGCAGCCAGCTATAGGCTCTCACTCTGGCCAGTAGAAAATGGCTGCAAACTACATGAAAACTGCCGTAGAAGCATGAAAAAATCGATTATTTCCACTATCGATGGGAGTTGAGAAATGCAGAGTCGGTCTTGGCCTTGTCGCTAACTTGGAGCATGTGCAGGTAAATTTTGGTGCAAATCCGCCGAAAATTGCGGCCATGCATTCGTTACACACACACACACACACACACACACACACACACACACAAACACATCCTGCCTTTTATAGATAGAGATAAACATTTGTCTCATACTCTCCATTTATTGTACCGATCACTGCTGATCTTATTCGTTTCCCTTTTCTTTTTCTTTTTTTATTTGCACGGTGGTAAATTACCGTTTCGTGTACTGCTGCGATGCAAATGACAGTCAACATTGAAACGCATATGTCCGAGTGGGCAGGTGTTCATGATAAAGGCCCGGTTCAAATGTCAAACGAACCGCATATCACAAATTGGGTACAATCGGTTTGGAAAGGTCAGACATGTTTCTAGCGAGCAGATATATCGAAACTGAATCCCGAAAGGAATGTGGTGTTCATATTACGTTTTACCAGGGGCCTTTTACAGTAAAGTACCTCAACAACAGGCTCTTTGGTAAGGTCATCAGGCAAGTGTCTATTAAAGTTACATAATCATAATTACTGTAGGTAAAAAAAAGTAATTCTTTAGAATAAGTGACTTTTTTATATTACGCGTTCCTTCAGGATGTTGACCAATTTAGCTGTCCACAACTTCCTATCTGTTCTTCCTCTAAATAACTTTTGGCTTTCTGTCTGAGTTTCTGAGATGAGGTGTTATCATTATTTGTACTATTTACAAACGAAGTATTGTCCATATCTTTGTTGTTGGTATCGCAACGTTTCGACCTTTGTGCCATCTAGTTATCGTTCTTGTTGTAACCTAAGGAATGTTACTGAATAGAATAATCAAACGAAGGTTGGTAATGAACGATAATACTTAGGACAAGAATAACAATGAACTATAATACTTAGGACAAGAACAACACATATAAGATTCGGCATAGTCTCATCCGGCTTCCTCTCTTTCGACAACTACCTAAGAGCTGCTTGTCCACTCTCAATACAGCTGGGCAGGAATCTCCAACGGTAGCTTATTTACCCAAACTTCTCACGAGGCAGAATACGGCAAAACCGAGCCTGTAGGCTCGGGTAAAAAATTCCCGTAGACCACGCATACACGGAATCGGATCTGTCTACCTCCCCGGACGAGACTCTGCCCTTCAGTCTAGGCTCGTCCAGTTACTCTCTACCTAAGAGCTGCCTGCCCACTCTGAAGACAGGTAGGCGGGAATCTCCAACGGTAGACCAATATACAGTATTCACTACTTTAGTTATGGGAATGTGGACATACCCATTATCGCCCATAAGTATGCTATAACGGTTCTCCGAGGAGAACTGTGCTACGGGATAATCGTCTCGTGGTTTAAAACGTTGGTTCGTGAATGTGGTGACATAGTAATTGTGAGTTCAATTCCTGGGCCGGGTAGTGTATACTTGAGCAATGGAAATAGAGCAATAACGGAACAGTATTAAACATAACTAGAGAAGACATCCCTAAACATGGACAGTAAAACGAGAACAGACTATTCCCATAGATTAAGTAAAAGGTTCAGTTCAGAATTCCTTGTAGGTTATCCAGATCGGCATATACCTGATTAAGGCCGGAGAACACAACGGATGAAATATTGTAATAACAACAACAAAGATTAGGATGATAATTCACGTGTAAATAGCTTTTAGCGGTCCTTACCATCCCATTTTGTTCCTGTTCTGCAATCTACTTGCAGAAACTCGTAAGGTACCTTATTCGCTGTTTAACTCGCTTCTTCATTATATTCTGTGAGTGTTAATTTCTCTAGGCCGCCTTTCTCCATCATGTCTTAGGTAAAGTTCCAGTTATCTTTTTCAGATTGTAAGTCCGTGTCGTTTTAGTTCCTATTGCTCTAAAAACGTTCTCGCTGCTTCGTTTACTCACCAGTTATTGGTAAATAGCAGGACAGACTTGTTCTTTAGCCTTGGTTGACGACTAGTACTTCGCTGGCGACTATTCCACCGAATATGTGGATAGAAGCATTTTTCTTATTGAATGTGTCAAAGTTTTTCATGCACCAATAATATAAATCTTTTATAGTAATCCTAGTAAACTAACAAGAAGGACGCCCGTTCCAGGCAGACTTAACTGGACGCCGATCTGAAACATGATAGCCCAGTAGAGGAGAAATTCTATAACAAGTCCGATGCTTATTGGGTACATTTGTAGCAGGGTACCAGTCTAACTTAAGCTCCGTAAACACATGCACATACTGCTGTGGAGTAATGGAAACCAAACTAGTTTTGGAAATTATTAATACTATAGAAACATATATCCTTACATACAGCCTTGTACTAACCTTAGTCAGAATTTAAACATCATCCCATAATTTGATTCTAGGTATGCACGTTGTATATATATATATATATATATATATATATATATAAATATATAGAGTGTGTGTATATATATATATATATATATATGCGTGTGTGTGCTCGCGTATACATATGTATGCATATATGATTATATATATATATATATATATATATATATATATATATATATATATAATGTATATAAATATATACAGTGTGTGTGTATATATATATAAATGCGTGTGTGTGCTCGTGTATACATATGTATGCATATATGATTATATATATATATATATATATATATATAATGTATATAAATATATACAGTGTATATATATATATATATATATATATATATATATGCGTGTGTGTGCTCGTGTATACATATGTATGCATATATGATTATATATATATATATATATATATATATATATATATATATATATATATATATATAATTAACAAATCGGAGACTTCATAAAGCCATGGCATTGTTTTATTTCACAAAATCGATAATTCGATTTCGCTTCGTCAGACCTGGCGGTTTCCAAACCGCAGGGTCTGATGAAGCAAAATCGAATTTTATCGGTCTCACGAAATAAAATATTGCCATGGCTTTCTGAAGTCTCTGATTTGTTAATTAATTATTATTTGCTCTGCTTATTACATTGAGCTCTCGGGATTTATATCCTCCCTGGAATTATCCATACTAATTACCAATTAAGTTTATTATATATATATATATGTGTGTGTGTGTGTGTGAAATTTACATTTTGTTTATATACTTATGAATTTTCCATTTCATTTAATTAAAATATTTTAAAATATTATTTTCTTCTTATCCAAATCCAGCTAAACTTACAAATTGCAATATCATATAAAATTAATTACTTAATTTAAATGCGATAATTATGTTGGTTATTGGTTTTCGCATCGTAATCTAAAATCAAAGCAAACTTTGATAAACAAAAAAACATTAGAGAATTAGTTTTCAACCTGGTCTCTTGTTAGGACGAATAATAAAGATTATTTACTCCAGACATTAATTTAACTTTTCTTACATATTAATAGTTTTTTGTTTTTTTGTTTGTTTGTTTTTTTATATTACGTCACACAAAATACGACGTTATTTTGAAACATGCTAGAAAGAAAAATGGTCATCGGTATTGAAATGGAGGTTGTGAAGATGGAGTAATAGTTATCAGTGCGAAAAATGGAATCGAGCTGCGGTGTTCAAATTCCGGCCAAATCCGCTACAATAATGTTTTTGGAAAAGGTATGAACATATCACTTTTCTGTATCGTTGAAACTCCAGTTCTTGTACGATCACTAAAGATAAGCAACGTCGATCCTGGTTAGTATTAATAATTAACTTCGTGACCGCGCTAAGAATGATATTCATAGATCACGTTGATCATCGAGGTTAAGCAACGTCAAGCCTGGTTAGTACGCAGATGGGTCACCGCTTCAAGAATGATATACATACTTGATCATATTATTCAAAATTTGAATCAGGGACGTTGAAGGAGAGTAAATGATATCCGTGCGTGCGAGAAAAATAAAGCGCATTGAGGGAAAGGACATTCGCTTATCTTGAAGACTTACAGGCAGATCACGTTGATCATCGAGGTTAAGCAACGTCGAGCCTGGTTAGTGCGTAGATGGGTGACCGCTTCAAGAATGATGTCCGTAGTTGATCATGTTATTCAAAATTTGAATCAGGGACGTTGAAGGAGAATATATGATATTCGTGCGTGCGAGAAAAAAATCGCATTGATCGAAAGGACATTGACATATCTTGAACGATTACAAATATATCATATTGATTACTGAGGTTAAGCAACATCGAACCTTCTCAGAACATAGATAGGTGACCGCTTGGAAATACCAAGTACTGTAAACTTGATGTGCAGGTGGGGAAACGTACAATGGCTCGGAACTGAAAATCAGAGACCCGAGTTCCAGTTCAAATCTTGTTCGTTATATTTACTTACGTGTAAACAAAATTTGGAGAGATATGAATCCATCTCTTCTCCCCTTAACTATGGGTTAATTAGTAGGAATTGCATCGGTAAATAATTATTTCTAAAATATTCTTACAATTTAAAATATTTTTCTGACTTCAAATAATCTGCAATGGGTTGATAAGCCGTAAAAACTAATTTTATTAATATTCTGCCTATCCTTAGCTAAGGCTAAAATATAGAAATTGGATTGGGTTTTCTAATTTGAATAGGGCAACCAATCTACGAAAAACGAAAATCTATAACTATAGAGAAGGCAACTACCTTCTCTAAGAAAAGTCATGATTGTTTACATATATTAAAGAAATGGAAGCTGTGAAGAGCAATGATCATCAACCTCTTAAAAGGGTATGGTTTTTAATAATAAGTGTAACGGAGAGCAGACCATGAATCAAATGGTTATACTTCACCTATATCTGCTTCACATACAATAGAATAAGTCTTACGACCTTATCACGATGAAACTTCGATTCTCATCCGATCACCGAAGCTCAGCAACATTGAACCTGGACAGTAACTAGATGGGTGACAACTCAGCAATACTAGGTAATCTAGGATGTGCAGATGGTGTAATGGATAACGAAATCAGAGTGACGAGTTCGAATTCCAATCGTGTTCGTTATATTCCCATATGAGCAAATAATCTTGGGAAAGCTATGTATCCAACTCTTCTCCTCCCATCTATGGGTTAAATAGTAAAACTCGTCCCTGAATATTATTATTATCTCCCAAAAATTTTTACAATCCGAAAATATATAAAAAGGTTGATAAGCCGTTAAAAACAAATCAATAAATAAACAATAAAAGAGTTGTAAAAAAAATCATTCTAAGCCCATTTAATTTAGTTTTGGTCGATTTTGGATAATCCCAGTTTGGTACAAGGCCACAAACGTCACCCGATGAAGATTTATTTTATTGCGGTAATGATGATTACGTTTTTGGCAATTTAGTTTCATGTTTGCTTCAGAATTTTTTTTTTCCATAAAATATGACATTACTTTCGGAGCAACTTATGCCTAGTAGAAAAATAACCCCGGTAGTGTAAAGGAGGGGGCAGAATAAACCGAAATGTCCTACTACATCTTTAAGACTTCTTCATTGCTCACATGTTCAATCCATGTTATTCTTAGCGTTCGTCGATAGAACTATCATATCCTTTGCTCCGAATCAAAATAGCAGTTCAGCACTCTTTCTTCGTCCCTAAAAAAATATTTTACATGTTTTAAAACTTTACTTAGTTCCTTGAAAAAAACATCTATGCACCTTTAGATGTCTGTATCACATTCTCCGTCGCTTGTTTCTACAAATAGCACCAGCTCGTTGAATTTCTGCATCTTCTTGATTTGGACACTCCCAATACGTAGCTGACACTTTCGGCTGTCTCTTTTGCTAACATCCCTGCATTCTGTCTTCTTACATCTAATAGCTAATCCTTTCTTCTTCTTTTCCACTGCTAGCTTGAGTCTGCCATCAAGACAGGCTTCTGCGTATCTTTTGTCGTTAAGATTGTCAATAATATTAGGTTGGTTCAAAAATAATGACGTAATCATGTCGTTTTTTGACGTTAAAAAATACGTCAAAAAACGACATTATTACGTCATTATTTTTGCACCAACCTAATAAATTCTGGTAGGTCTAGTTGTTTTCTTATCATCGTCTTACTACATTAGAAGATATCAAGGAAAACGGTTATTTGGCTTAATTATTGACTAATTTTACCTAAGTCTGGTACAAGGCTACTGAATGAAGAGAACAAAATGAAAATTATTCCTTATTAAAGGACTGAATTGCAGTGGGTAGTTTTGTTTAAAATTTTGTTACTAAGACTAGTTACAGGTTTGTTAGTCTCCTGTTATTTACTTTCTATCTAAAAACGATTTTCATCTTCAGGGGATGAAAGTTCTCATCCGTACGTGTGTGTGCGTGTTCAGTTTGAAGTGGTTTGGCGTGTTGGTTTATCTCAACAAAGAAGAATATGATGGGGATGTATAAGCAAATACAGAGATAGCACCGATATTCCGGTAAACCGTTGCTTCAATAATCTTTTAATCCGCACAAAATAAACGGATATGCATTTGAATTTCAGCCGATTGACAGAAAAAATTTCAAAATTAACTCGGGAAATTTAGTAAGAAAGTAGATTGACATACAGACATAAATAAAACGATAAATAAATAAGTTTATATATAAAACAAACAAAAAAAAAACGTAAAAATTGTAGTTGGGTTTATAAATGACGTCACCAGAAATTTATTCCCAAATATGGAAGTAGCTGAGCAGTCGACGAGGACCGTACTTGTGGGTAGTAAAAGTAACCATATTTGGTGATAGAAAAGATCATTTTACTAATGAGGTGATATGAATAAAAATTGAAATTGTTGACCGGAGGGGATTCTGGCTAGCCAAATGATCCTTATCTTATGAGAAAATTCTGGTATTAAAAACCTAACCGGAAGTATTTACGAGAGTTTTATCTTTGTTGAAAATGAGCATCGCTTGAAGTTTCAAGCGGCAGTGAGCCGCCTGACAAGGAAAGCTTTATCGTTTCGTTTTGTCGGTTTCAACTTTGTCTCGAGTGTCGAAACGTAAAAGAAGTATCGACCAACTATCAGCGTTCCTCACCGACACCAGTCGCCATCTTTACAAAATAGACTAGCGTGAAGAAGGAAAAAGCAGTTTTGTACAAACTAAAATAAATGCAAGGTTACACAAGTCGATAATGTTTATCTTTCTATCATGTCCTTCTGTTAACGACTGAACCCAAAATTTCGAGCGTATCGAAATCAGTTTATGTGAGCCTTATTACCCAAAACAATTCGATGATAGCAGCAATGGTAATTGTTATGTTCTGTGCTAATAGGAATCTATATTTGAAAAACAAGGTGGATAAAATAAGCAAAGGTTTATTGTAAAAAACAGTACAATAAGAATAAAGGTAACAGTTATGCGCAAGGTTGTCGCAAGTCAATCCAGTAGTGAGTGCTACTATTGGAAGGTCGGTATTTCTCGCGCAAGTCTGAGTCGTACTCAACAGATCCCAGCTAGTAATATTTACCAACCTCCCCACGAGGTAGGATGTGGCACAAGGCCGATTTTAATGTGGGGCAATCCGAGCCCGTAGGTTCTTCCAAAAATTCCCTGTAACTCCGCATAAACCGGTTCGTATCTGTCTACCTCCCAGGACGAGACTCTGCCCTTCGGCATAGCCTCGTTCGGGTTCCTCTCTGCCTTCGGGCAGAGAGTTCGACAACAGCTACGAAATGAGTAACAAATCCCACCTAGTCTCTGTAGTCCGTTGACTTACAGATACTTATAGGTAGTTACTACCTATAGTGTAGTCATTCATGACGGGGTGACAGGTTATTACATTACATCAGTAATATTAGCTGTTTCCTTCTAAGGAAACATTTGGCATTTATTTACCGTGCAGTCAACGCTTCTTTTGGTTGAAATTTATTACAACAATCTTTCAAGAAAATAAGGTTCTCAAGTTTACTGTTATCGCTTTTTACAGAATTGATGGCGCCTTCCTTCTAAACGTTTTGCCCGAAGGAGTGTGAAATCATGATAATGTCCTTATTTTCTCTTACATTTGCTATTCATTTCAGCCGTCGTTGCTTTTGAAAATCCTCAAGTGACATGGTTTCCGTTATTTGACACGGTTATTTGTGATTCTGTAGAGTAACATTCCAGATGATCCGGAAAATGATGGCCCTCATTAAAACCTATAGGCTTCATCCGCTAGAAGTCATTTTAATAAGCGATCTGAGAAAGTCTTTACATATATAGTTGACAGTTTAGATATTTCTGAACAAGTTTCATGTGATGCATGATATCCATAGTAAAGCCTCGATCTGTCGAGGTTATTTAAGTATATGACGTGAAGTTTTAGATTAATGTTTTTGTCATGCAGTTTGCAGTGTTGGATAACCCTAGCACAGCCTATTCAATGTTCAGTTTCCTTACCTCCTACACTAAATTTGTTATCACTAATCTATACACGAAGTATGTGAAGCGTTTAGTATTCGTTAATTCCACACCATGAATTCAGTGTAAGTGACATCATTGCTTTCATTCCGATCCCAGATCATTGTGTGATACTGTTTGTCGTTGCTACAGTAAAACAGAAGTTTTTTTTTTTTTGTTTGTTTGTTTGGGTTTTATGGCATATCAACCACTGTGTGTTATTTAATGCCAAATCCAATTTATATGAATTTTAAATGCCTATTTTGTATAGAATAAAAAACGTATAGCTGGCAACATTATTGTTTAAAAAAAAACGTATAGCTGGCAACATTATTGTTTCAAAAAAAAACTTAGAGCTGGCAACATTATTGTTTCAAAAAAAAACTTGGAGCTGGCAACATTATTGTTTCAAAAAAAAACTTGGAGCTGGCAACATTATTGTTTAAAAAAAAACTTAGAGCTGGCAACATTATTGTTTAAAAAACTTAGAGCTGGCAACATTATTGTTTCAAAAACTTAGAGCTGGCAACATTATTTTTCTGAAAACATTATCTGAGACCTTGCTGTTGGATGCAGTTTATCGCCATACCCAGGACGCGGATATAGTTTACCGTCATATCCAGGACGCGGATGTAGTTTAGCGTCATACCCAGGACGCGGATGTAGTTTACCGTCATACCCAGGACGAGAAGTTTTGTGTTATGTACTGTGAGTCATTAAAACGAGAAGGGTTCATACTGAAAACTTGTGGGAATATATATCTTTTATGTTGAGCAGTTTGAACACTGGAAAAAGGAGCCAGACTTAGAGGGTAATGATGATTGACTTGTCTTCTACGCAGTTGAAAATGCAAGCTGTAAAGCGAAATTTTCATTTTTCGTAAACAACGAATTTGGAGTTGATTCCCCTGGTCGAAAGTTGGGTTGAGATACCAGAAGTGGGTGGATAAACCACCGACGTCCACTGAGGAGATTTAGTGAGAGGTAATAATATCAGAGAGAGAGAGAAAGAGAGAGAGGGAGAAAGGAATTCTTCAGAATTATCGAATTCTCTTCTTTCGCCAGCTTGGGCGAATGTTCATAAATACAAATGCGCGAAGCGAATTCAACAAAAGAGAGAAAGAAGAGACGGAGACGAGACTGGAGACAGTAGATTATCTACCAACGAAAGCCTTCGACTTCAGCCTTGTGCCAAACTTTACCAAAACAGCAAACTAAACTTTTCCAGCTCAACAACGATAGTATCACTTCCGATTTAGACGCAGGTCAGGCTGATAATTACATGCAAACTCTGTTATAAATCAATTATTGTATGGAGGACTGATACAAGTATTTACTTTTGTTCAATTTATTCGAGTGTTTTTTGTTTTTTTGTGTTTTTTTCTACGTCACCGCCAGCACAACACGAAGATACCAGCAACGATTCGGTGATGGCTGCCTTATGATCCAACTTAAATCACTACGTGGGATAAGGTTAGTTTTGGATTTTACTAAATTTTCCAAGAAATAGGACTCAAAAGAAACCTTTCCCAAACAGAAGAGAGAAGAGAAGCAGAAGAGACGGAGAGGAGAGAGACGACAGAAAGTTCGTCTCAGCCACCGGTCGTTATAAATCCCACGTGATTGCCTGCCGAAGAGAACCCCCGACTTCAACCTTGTGCCAAACTTTACCAAAGTAGCAAACTAAACTTTGCCAAGTCAACAACGATAGTATCAATTCCGATTTAGAAGCGGGTTGGAGTGACAATTATTGCATATGAACTCTGATGTATCCAATTATTGTACGAAAGATTAACATAAACAGCTTTTGATTTTTGTTCAGTCTATTCGAGAGCTTTTCTTTTTTTTATGTACGACTTCGCCCTGCTTTGACCAGCCCAACACGAAGATACCTGCGACGAATCGGTCTTGGCCTCCTTATGATCAAACTTAAATCACAACGTGGGATAAGGCAGGTCTGAAGATCGAAGCTATCTTCATCGATCAGCTGCGGTGACGGAAGTCTTGGACGACCGGGGAGGGTGTTGTACGATTAAAATTGTTCTTGTTTGAATTTCTGATATGAGGAGTTACTATTATTTGCACTAATTACATTCTTTGTTATTTTCATCACAACGTTTTGGCCGTTGTGCTCTCCGATCTTCATCAGGTGTATATCGATCTATGTAACGTACAGGGAATTCTGAAGTGAATACAATATGGAAGTCGCTACTAAAGAAAGAAATACAAATGTCTTCAAGTCTTCAACAGCAGCAGCAGTCAAAACATGACAGGTAGCAGCACTAATCAGCAAGCAGGTAAGATTTAATTTCACTAAAGGGAATCGTTCTACAGTTGGTGATGTAGTAATTTTGAGTTCAATCCATGAGCTGGGCAGTGTGTACTTGGACTCAATGGAAACGGACGAGCAATAACTGATCACTACTAAAAATAAGAACTAGATATACCAAAACAGGAGCAGTGGAATTGGAACAGTCTAACCATGTAGATTAAATAAAGTGTTCTGTTCAGAATTCCATGTGGGTCACCTAGTTCGATATATGCCTGATGAAGCTGAAACATTGTGATAACAACAACAAAGATGAGGAGAATAGTCCAAATGAAAAAAAAACGTGTAAATGATCATGGATTCTGTTTGGGAAAGGTTTGTTTTGAGTCCTATTTCTTGGAAAATTTAGTAAAAGACGTCTTTTTTTTTGTTTTGTTTTTTTTTATTTTGGCTCAAGATCATTCTTAAAAACTTAATTATGGATACCTGTCATCAGCATAACCAACCCATCATCAGTACACTGACCACTTGAAGGAAAACAATAACGCTATTTGATGTTAGTTGATTAGATAAGGGCGCTTCGCAATCAAAGACGTCTCTCTTGATCAACATGGAACGCGCTTAACAAGACAGTGGGGATAGAAGATTTATATCTTCAATGCTGATATGATTATATTCATGATAAATAACTTTATCCTATCTTACATGGAAATTGTTATTTCATCAATACAAGTACAACACTGTTTTCTGAGCACTACTTTCCGAACAATTTGTAACAGAGAGAGGTATACACAGACACACACCCACATGAACGCACACACGCAAATATAACTTGTATTGACTGGAAGTGGAAATGGTGTTTATATATCAAAGTACAATTTGGGTTAAGATGTGTGTTTGCCGATGAGAAACACGATCTCAGGGCAGGAGGCGATGTTTTAAACCTGGGTCACTAGTAAACAATGGGAATGGGCGAGATATTTGGTTTTGTTTAACATTATTTGTTTTGATTAAAAGGTTGAATCAATGTTTAGATATACCAAAGTATAATTTTGGTGAAGTGAGAAGAACTCGTGATTGAGATAAGGTAAATAATTGGAGAATAGGTTTACGTGTCAAGGGATAGTTTTTGGCACTCGTGATAGCTGCGTGCCGGGCCGAGGGTCAATTGTGATCAGCTGATCCTTTTTCTATATTAACTCGAGATTTTGCTAATAAAGGAGAGTCGGGGAAAGAGACTGTAGTCGAGAGAGTCGGGTAAAGAGACTGTCGTCGCAATGAGTCGGGAGATTTGCAGGAGAATTTTAGAGGAGAGAAAGAAGACTGCCCCTGTTCTGAGAAGTCTGTATGAGACTGGACTATTAGTCATAAACCTACCCCAGGCGATTCAATATACGTTTATCACACACAGACCCTCTCTCTGTTGGGAATTCGCTGGATGCATTTTGTCTTTTTCTTTTCTCATTTATGTTAAATGTTTTTATTCTCCCTGTAACCTCTGTTCTGATGTTATCTTCTTATATAAAAGACGTCAATATTTCCCCCATTGTTGTCTGGTTTCTGCAGATATTATTCTTGTTTTATTTTGCCAAATTCTAAACTTCCTACCACCAACTCTCACAGCCGTGTCCACATCCCCAGTCGACCGTGAACGTATGGACAACACCCCGCTTACTGGATCTAAAAACTAACACAGTGTGGGCAGCGAGCAGGACTTGACCAGTTGACCGGTTGAAATAATCTACGGGTACTCAGGGAGCGTACGGCCAGTTACCCCTAAGTTCGGTTCTGACCGAGTGGACACCTCAACCCAAACAGGAAGACGCTGGAGGGTGAGGGGCTGGGGACGAAGTGATAGAAATTTAATACCCAAAATTTCAGGCAATCTGGCGTCAAATGAAAAATATTTACCATAAAAACTAATTCAAAGTAGTTCCATTTGGAACATATACACAGATATCACAAGAGTGTTACAGCTCACAAATGATGACAGAAATATTCAGAACCAAATAAGTTTGCGCTGGACAAATTGTCCCAAATTTGCGATAGTACCTCGGACCTATATATCGTTCATTTTTTAATACCATGTCTTTTCAAGGTGTAAGTTATCAGGGCTCTCTACAAATTCCCTTTCAATATCATCTGTGAATTGCCTTGACTCTTCCTTCTTTTAGACTGGCTGCCACCCAAGGCTAGAGGGTACGGTCTGCCCTGTCATTTAACCCCTTCTAGAGGGTTGGAGAAAAACGTATTCCATAACTTTGCCGAGAGTAATAGTGCGAAAGTTAACGCAACAGAGGAAGCTCTAATTTGAACTCAGCTCGCAGCGTGGATAACAGCTACCTGTATTTTTTTTTTAATATATGGAATATCTGTATCGATAGTTGTTCTTTCCCTAGACTGGTTAGCAATCAGGGTTGGAGAGCAGTCTAACAGGGCAGAATAGATGGATTCATATATTTCGAAAGGTTATTAAGTTCGTATAACGCTAGCAGTTTCTGGTTTGTAAGACTGTAAGGGAAACATTTGAAACAAGGGTTGAGTGAAAAGGGGTTTAAATGACATGAAAATTGAGAATATAGTAGTTCAGTGTGAAAAGCGTACGAATGATAAGCGTTACACCTTTGCGAGTCACTGCTCCATGAACAGACGTTCTACTCATACCAGATGGACGAGTCCATGTTTCAATAATAGGTGAAGAGAAGGTTAGTCAATATTTCCACACAACGAAATGCGTGCGAAAGTGATTGCAGTGAATTCAGTCGGAAATCGGACCCGTCTTGTTTATTTCTTTTACCAGTTGGCTACCTGCATGTCCTGTAATAAAATTTATGTCGGTGAAACACAACGATATTTTCAAAATGCATTTATAAACACAAAACAGCTATAAAAATCGGGGATACATTAAATTCTTCATTCTCCCATATGCAATATAAAAACTATTCTTTCGATTTTAAAAATGCCAAAAACGTTAATGGTAATGTCAATATTAGCCGTTTCCTTGTAAGCAATCATTCAGAATTCATTGAGCGAGAAGACAGTGCTAACATCGGCTGAAGTTTATAAAATCTTTTTTTTTTTTTTTTTTTCAGGAAAATAGTCTATTAACTTACATGACTATTTCCGATATCAATGTTGGTTTCCTTCCTAACCTTTTGTTTGTAATAGTGAAGTTTTCTCTTCGAGTTGCATGTGCTATGCATTTTAGTTGTTGCTTTTGTTGAAAGTCCTAAAATGATGTCGTTTCTGTTAATTGGCATAGTTCTTTGTGACTCTTTAGCGCCAGTTCACAAGATCCGAAGAAGGACGGCTCTAAATCATCTCGAAGAATTATTGAATCACGATTCAATTTGCTTAATCAAAAATTAGGTTAACTTAAAGAAAATCATATTAAACTCTACAATGGGTAAGTATTTTCATAAAAATTTTAATTAAATTTCATTGTTCCTTAACACATAACACATATCACAAATTATTCACCATTTCTCTTTGAATAGACTCGCTTTATTTTCCATTTTATTTTCCTATATTTAATCGCCATATTCATATTTTAGTTTAACATATTTCCTGTATAGCAATTTCATTGATTCGTTTACGTTTGGTGGGAGAGTGCGAGTACAAAAACTGTCCATACTCTGGCCATTTTCAAGGGTCGCGGGAGAGGGGAACTAAATAAAAATTAATTAAAGTTTCCTTGTTCGTCATATTTAATAAAATATGTTGAAAAGAAGAGTTGCTTTATTTATTTGTTTAAATGTTATTTTTATGCATGATCCTATTTGAGTAGATGCCCTGTTTTTGTTTATTTAATAAACACTATATTTATATATTTGCACCTACCGGCCTGAATATTCGAGAAAATATTGTTAGAAATATATACACTCTTCCTAAAAAAAATGTCTTTCTTTACGTTAGGATACGAAACAGAGCTGATATATATATTTCGAGAATCTGGAAAGATATGAGTTCTAAAACACTATTCGGGATTTCTTTGATCAAAGTGATTAGTGAATTGTTTTCTCTTTTAATTAGAGTAGCATTTTTATATATATATATATCAAAACTGTAGTCAGTATCGTTCCGGTGAGAAACTTACGTGTTTAAGGTGTTTTTTTTAAATGCCTCTTTTGTGTTCATATAATCTTTTATTTAAGTTTCTTGAGGTTTCTCCAGTATATACTTCCTCGCAATCCTTGCTGGTGATAGAATAAATTTCTTCAGTATCTGTCTATATTTCTGAGATGAGGTATTACGAACATTATATGCATTATTCAGACTATTGCCCTCATCTTTGTCGTCATATTTATTATAACGTTTCGGCCGTTGTACGCTCCGGCCTTCTTCAAGGACACAACTGATAACTGATAACTGACATCCATTAGACATGGCACGTGGAACTAGAACAGTCTACCCCAGTGAGCGAAATAAAGGGTTTAGTTTGACATCCCAACCACTGTTTGAAATGTAATTGTGACAAATTTCGTGCACTTCGGCGTAATCAAACCTTGTCTGATGAAGTTCTCAAGAGCGAAATGCATTACACGAAGATTTTTTCCCCGAAAATTGTTCCTTATTTATCGTCGTCACACACGCACACATACAAACACACACACACATATATATATAGTTTTAATATATATATATATATATATATATTACTGCTAATTCCGATCTACAGCTGATGTGCTTGCGGCCATCATTGAAACTGTCTAGCAACCTCTTCAAAATAACGGGGAAGCTCGTGCCATGGCCCTAGATATCTCCAAAGCGTTTGATAGGGTTAGGCATGCCGGCCTTCTTCACAAGCTTCAGGGTTATGGTATTACGGGTCGATTGTTTGACCTAATACAATCATTCCTGTCAAACCGTGAATTGAAGGTCGTTCTCAACGGATTCTCCTCCAGTTCATATCCCACGAACGCAGGTGTTCCTCAAGGTTCCATCCTAGGCCCCACTCTATTCCTTATCTAAATAAATGACCTTCCTGACGCCATAAATTCCCGAGTTGGCATCTACGCGGATGACACCTCAACTTACTCCTGCCTCAAAAACAAATCTAGTGTCACTGACAAAACTAACCTATCCGTGCGTCTTGAAAAGGACCTCCAATCGATTGTGAACTGGGGCAGGAAATGACTGGTCAACTTTAATGCCTCAAAAACAAAACTGCTCTCTATTAATCAGCACAGAGATCCTTCCCTGCCCTCCATTAGAATGCCTGACGCTCAACTTCTCGAGAGCACCTCTCTGCGGTCTCACGTTGACTGCTGACCTGAGATGGAACAAATACACTGAGTCAATTGTTTCGTCCACCGCAAGGAAAGTTGGCTCCCTGTGCCGCGACTGGAAATTTTTCTCCCCGGAATCGATCCTCCGGATTTACAAATCAACAATTCGCCCTTGCATGGAGTATTGCTGCCATATATGGTCTGTAGCCTCTTCTCTTTGCCTCGGGGCTCTTGATAAGCTCCAGAGACGGATATGTAATATAATTGGCCCTGTTCTGGCATCTCGTCTACAGTCACTCTCTCACAGACGCGTCGTCGCCTCTCTCTGTTTTTTTTACAAATACTTTCATGGTAATTGCTCCGAGGAGCTGCATACGCTGGTTCCCAGACTTCATGAATTCAAGCGCCCTACGAGGCTGGTATCCCGCTCTCACCCTTTCACTGTCAAAACTACTAAATCTAGCCGTCTCTTCTACTCCAATAGCTTCATGTCTCGCGCCTCTTGCCTGTGGAACTCCCTTCCCTATTCCAGTTTCCCTGAGAGCTATAATCTCCAACTATTCAAATGTAATGTCAATCGACATCTCCAGTTGCCTTGATCTATCCACTACCCTTCTCCTCATCCTTTCCTCTTTCACTCCTATCTGATCTTGCTCCAAATCTTCTGTAACCCCTTGCGTCCTAGTGGCTTCACGCCTTGCTTGGGGTGAAACGCTTAAATATATATATATATATATATATATATATATATATATATATATATATATATATATATGTATGTGTGTGTGTGTGTGTGTGTGTGTGTGTGTGTGTGTGTATTAATAAGCAGTTATATATATATTAGGTATTTAAATGTTTAAATAAGTTTTCTCAAAGCTGAAGACATAAGTTTCTTCTTTATTTTGCCTTTTTTAATACCATATAGCTTAAGAACATAAGCGATCATGCCTCTCCACACTTTCTTTTTCTTTATTATCTGTGAATAGCTGTGACCTCTTCGGAAGATAATGGAGTTTTTCTTCTTGCTTTGTCATTAACCGTTTTTGAATTTAGAGTGGTATTTCTCCTAGACTGGTTACCACTAGAGGCTAGTCAACCAAGGCTACCCTGCTATTGGATGAAAAAATAAAATATATTTCTGTCTCACCAAAGAGAAAGAGTGTGACTTCAGTACAACAGCATTAGGCCCTCTTTAATGTCAACGTCTGCTGAAGTAGCAACAGCCGAAGCAATATGAATTAATTTACAACCTATGAGAACTCGTCTCCTTGACAGCGGCTGGAAACACCGAAGCAATATTGCAAAATCAGCCAATAATTAAATAACAATAAGAGGATATTTTTGACTGAATTTTCTCCTCGGATAAAGTATCATCATTTACATTCGGATATTGTTGATAGTGTTCCAACGTTTCGTCCTTTATCCTCTTAGGTTTTCTTCAGGGTTATACTTACCCAAGAGGGTTAAAGCGTTGGTTCGGGAAGTTGGCAGCGGTGTAATTGTTAGTTCAATCTATGGACCGGGTATTAAAATAGATTCGGTAGAAACAGGACCAGCAAGTGAGAGATACTAAAATGATCAAAACGAGATATCCCAAGACATGGAGAACGTTTCAAGAACAATCTACCTCTATATAGTAAATAAAGTATTCGGTTCGTAATCCTATGAAGGTGCATCCGAATCGACAGACACTTGAAGTAGGCCAGGGGATAAAATGGCCGAATCATTGAGATAATAGCAACAAAAAGGAGGACATTACGCCGACTGTAAATAATATCTGATAATATATTTTGTTACTAAATTTTCCTTTATTTTCAAACACTTAAAAATTAATAAACATTTCCCGGTAATATTTATTAATTATCAATATTTCATGTTTTGATATCTTTTTTTTTTTTTTTTTTTAGTACTACTGACTTACTGCTAATCCTTTTTTCACTGTTTGATTCTGTACTACTCTTTCTTGCAATGACTATTCCACTAAATTTACGAACCAACTTATTAATAATCTAAGCTATTTTCCAGTGAAAGATGACGTATCCCTCAGCATGGACAGCGGAACGAAAACAATCTACTCATGTAGATTAAATAAACTCACCTGAAGAAGACCGGATGGCACAACTGTCGTAACTTTATGAAATAAGAACAATGCCGGGAGCATTATTCCGACTTAAATAATAAGAATATTTGTAGCTATCTTGTTGAAAATAGTGATGTGACCAGCATCACGGCCTTTAATAAAATGAAAGGATTTCACTTGCATATTTTGGTGCTCGGCCCTTACTCCCTCGAGTATCCAGACACGTTAAGACAGGAGTTTAAAAATATTTTCGGATAATTATAAAATCCAGATAATTGAATACCTCCGTTGTCGAAAAAGGGCCGAGAAAAAATTATTTTTATGAAAGAAATTTAACATTTATATCATCAAGTAACATTTTCAAACGGTTCCTTCAAGGTTTTCGCCAGTTTATTGTTTACGAAAAATGCGTCAACTTTTGTCTGTCATTAACACTTGGAAATATATGAACCCGTATTTTTATCCCCACAATTATCTGTACAATAGCAGGTAATTACAGCTCTCCAGTCTTGGGTGGCAGCCAGTCTAAGAGAAGAATCACTCTGAATTCAAAATAGTAGAGAATCGAGCGGGTAATTACTCTATTACCTTTCCCAAGAAGCAACAGAAGAGATAATAAAAAGGATCCATGATCACCGACGTCCTGAAAGTTTCTGGGGTTTTTAAAAACTCTATTTTTCAATAACAATTGTAGATTGGACAAATTTATGCGTAAGTTATTTTAATTTATTGCTAATCCGAAAGTTCAAATATGCCTCTAATCACCCAACTGTTAATTCCTCTTCTTCTATATCGTCTATCCCCCACCCCAGGACATGGGTGATTATGTCTCCCCACAACTTCGTTTCCCCTTAGAAACGTTTGTCACTTTGCGAAGCCTCTATTTCGCCATCCATTTACACAGGTTCATTAGATAGATTGCGCGCTGTTTGCCTCTACCCTTCTTACTTTCGATATATTCTGCGAGTGTCAAATTCTCCAAGCTTTCTTTCTTCGTGAATTTTAGCTGGCACTCTCTAATTTTGAATATAAATGTCTTTTTTTGTTTCCATTTTCCTTAAAAGTTCTTTGATTCTTTTGCGCTTCCGGTATTCTCAGCATCCTTATGTAGAACCACATTTCTGTTGCCTCTAACTTTCTCTTTATCTATCACGAGATTGTCCAGATTTCACAAAAGCATAAATATTATACTGTTCAGGAGAATTAGCTGTCCAACCCGCATCCTATATCCCAGAATCCCGTCCCAGTGGATGGCGGTTTAAACAATTTGGAGAGTGGATCCATATTACAACTCCTTTCGACTCATTGTTATAGCAATATTGTTTACTTCAAAGTGCTCATCTAAATTTGTTTGAATTTCATTTTTTTTTTTTTGAAGAATTTTCTTTATTTTATCACAAACTTCTTGCTTGAAATATGACCGTAACTTTTAATCTTCGCTAAACAGTAGACTTACGTTGCTTAACTGGTGAACGCGTAGTCTATGTAAGATGAGTTACTACAATACGTGGAAGTCGGAAGCCAACTCTTGATTCCAATACACATTGTTTACTTAAACGCTCAATGTTGAATGTCATAATAAAAGGTACACTGCAGCAGTCAAACGCCTACGATTAACAATAGGCTAATGAAGCCTGCTATCGCTCTACATTAAGTAGCTTCGATGTTTATTGAACTTAGTCTGGATCAAGGCCACACAAGCGAGGTGGGTCACCGAAAGAGATCAATCTTTCAGTATCAGCAAAAGTATAACCGTGATTAGTTTCATAAGCCTGAGATTTCAATAGAGTTCAGACCTGCGTATTATAAAATCATCAGCTAGTATATATATATCTGCATCGATGCGCTGATTTACATTCCAGCTGCTAATGTATTTCTTTAAAGCTTAAATATATTAATTATGAATTTGGTGCTTAATGAAGAAAATAAAATGTTTGAATTTAAATTAATTTCGCTTTTTGCCCAATTTCCTGACAGCGTCTTCTGCCTCTTCAAACGGAATGGTAGCTTCTTTTCTTCTACGGATGGACATACACGAATAATTTGATCGGACGTGACTTGATTTTATGAGAAATTTTATAATTTTGGATAAACACAATATGTCGCATAGTGACTGCATATTTTAATTACAACTACGAAACCTATTAATCTTTTAAAAATTGTTATTTATTTATTTATTGAAAGCAAAGAAAACAGTATACTGCCATATAGACGCGATCCCCAGTTGTAAAAATATTTTTTTTAAAAATACTTTTCCTAATAACAAGTATAAATTAAATAAATAGAAATATGAATAAATAAAGGAAAGAAAATAAAAAAATAAAACTAAGCTTCCTAGTAAAAATAAAAATAAAAAATAAAAAAATAAAAGTAAATAAAATAGAAAAGTAAATAAAATTAAAATTAATATTAGGTTGGTGCAAAAATAATGCCGTTTTCTCACATATGTTACTATGTGAGAAAACGACATTATTTTTGCACCAACCTAATAGAATAGCAAATAGAAATAAAATAAGAAATAAAAATTAAAAATAAAATAAAAAATTAAAATTAAAAATAAAATAAAAATAAAAATACAATCCATATTAAAGACATCGATAGTAGTCTACTTATTATGTTGTTCGAAAAATAATGAACGATTTTTATTTTAATTGTTTTCTAATATATTATTATAATTGCTGCATAAAGTATCCCCTTTGTTAATTTTGTATCAATCTCTTTCAGAATTCTATTTTAAATACTCGACTCGCCCGGTGTATACACTGTAAAATAGTATTAGGTTGCTTCAGAAAAAAAAAATAGATTATTATTATAGTTGTACAAAAATATATTACTCATTCCTAAAGATTAATGTCCTCTTTGTTAATTTTAATATCAATCACATTCAGAATTTAACTTAAAACGTTATATACGCCTCATCTTGAGCATGAAAAAAGATTAGATGCGTTTATTTTCTTGCACGAGCTCAAACTTGGCCATAATGTTTTTCGAACTGCTGCCAGCATTAACAAAGCATGTAGTGAAGGATCCACTTCTGACTGGACAGTACGGCGCTGATTTCTGACGTTTCCCACTGGGGATACGATTTTTGCAGATCAAGCTGGTAGAGGACGTCCATCTGCAATTGACAATCATCTTCTGAAAACACTAGTCGAACAAAATCCACATCAGAGAAACGTCTCGGATAATGCATGCTATCATTTCAATAATATCGGACCATCTCAAGAAAATTGGTAGGGCAAAGAAACTCGGTAAATGGGGTTACTGAGGGCGAAAGAGAATGAGAAAACTTTGGTGAAGAGAGAGGACAACAGAAGAACAGAAGACGATAGCGATTGACTTTGCATTTATATTTTGGGCCGAAAATATTGCATTTTGCCGGTAAAAAAAGTGACAAAAAAGACTATTCAGCAAAAACAATGTTAAAGTTAGCTATAGTAGCCCAAGGAACATGATTAGTAGCAACGACAGTAAAATACTATGTGGGGAAACGATCCTTGAAGATCACGGTGATATAAGACACCCGCCTGCAAGTGACAATCATCCTCTGTATATACTAGTCGGAAAAAATGTCACAGACAATGAGTGTCAGCATTTCAACAGCATAAGACCATCTCAGGAAGATTGCCATGGTGAAGAAACTCGATAAATGCGTTCTTCAGTAAAAGTCAAAGTGTGTTCGATGCTGCAAGTGTGAAATTTGTATAATCCATTTCTTGATTGAATATTGACTTCTTTTAAGAAATGGATCCTTTACGACAATCGTAAATGATTGGCTTAATGGCTTGATCATGACAATGATTCAAACACTTTCCAAAACCGAAATTACATCAACAGCAGATTATGGTAAACGTCTGATAGTCTGCTATTGGCATTCTCCATTACAGCCTCCTGGAATCTAACCAGAGCATCTGAACTTTACTGTTAGCAACTAGATGAAATGCAAATCCAGTTAAACAAAAGGCGAATGGCACTAGTTAATCGACGAGGTCCAATTCTGCTTCACAACAATCCTCGGTTCCATGATGTTTGGATGACGCTGCGGAAGCTTACCGACTTGGAATACGAAACTTTGTCACATTCACAATATTCCTTTGATCTCTCACCCACTTATTCAAGCAATTTGACATTTTTTTTTTTAAGATCAAGATGATATAGAACGTCTTTATTCAATTGACAATCAACTTCTGGAAACACTAGTCGAGCAAATTCAATGTCAAAATCTCAAATAATCGATGTTAGCATTTCCAAATGACTTTTGGCTTTTAAAATGCAGATGGTGGCAATATCAGGCCATCTCTAGGAAATTGGTAAAAGGAAGAAATTCGATAAATTGGTTCCTCATGAACTCAGTGAAAGTCAAAGCGTTCGACGTTTTTTCACTGTGTTCGATGCTGCATCTGTGAAATTCGAATGATCCAGTTTTTGATCGAAGAGTGACTTGTGATGAGAAATGGATCCTTTATGGCAATCGTAAAGGATCGGCTCAATGGTTTGATCATGACGAAGAACCCAAACAATTTCTGAAACCGAAATTGAAACCAAGAGAAGATTATACTGACAGTTTGGTAGTCCGTCATAGTCGTTATCTATTTTATTCTATTCTGGAATCTAACAAGACCATCGTATGTCCTGGGTATGACGATAAACTACATCCAACAGCAAGGCCTCAGATAATGTTTTCGGAAAAATAATGATGCCAGCTATATGTTTTTGAAACAATAATGTTGCCAGCTATGCGTTTTTGAAACAATAATGTTGCCAGCTATACTTTTTTGAAACAATAATGTTGCCAGCTATACGTTTATTGTAAAAAATAATGTTGCCAGCTATACGTTTTTTGTTAAAAATAATGTTGCCAGCTATACGTTTTTGAAACAATGTTGCCAGCTGTGCGTTTTTGAAACAATAATGTTGCCAGCTGTGCGTTTTTGAAACAATAATGTTGCCAGCTATGCGTTTTTGAAACCATAATGTTGCCAGCTGTACGTTTTTGAAACCATAATGTTGCCAGCTATGCATTTTTGAAACCATAATGTTGCCAGCTATATGTTTTTTATTCCATACAAAATAGGCATTTCAAATTCATATAAACTGGATTTGGCATTAAATAACCCACAGTGGTTGATATGCCATAAAACCCAAACAAACAAACAAACAAACAAGACCATCGTTGCCGAAGTTTACTGTCTGCAACTGAATGAAATGCACATTTAGTTAAGCAAAATGTGACCGGAACTGGCTAATCGATGAGCTTCAATTCTGCTTGATGAAAATGCTCGGCCACATGTAAACAGGATAACACTGCAGAAGCACACCGACTTGGGAAAAGATATCTAGCCATATCCACCATATTCCTCTGATCTATGACTAGTACTTTTTCAAGCATTTTCAAAATTTGTTAAGCCAAAAGACATTCTGTCGGAATAAAAGAAAATACAGAAACTGCATTCAAAGATTTCGTATCGTCTAAATCTTTAAAGTTTTATCGTAAAGGCATAAATAACCTTGTAACTCGATGGCAGAAATATATAAATGTTCAGGGTTCTCCTGCTTGTATGTCATAG
Source organism: Acanthosepion lycidas (assembly GCA_963932145.1). Lineage (NCBI taxonomy): Eukaryota > Metazoa > Mollusca > Cephalopoda > Sepiida > Sepiidae > Acanthosepion > Acanthosepion lycidas. The sequence goes on from OZ010574.1 coordinate 90,105,076, forward strand.
TGCAGATTCCTGTTACCTGTTCTAGCAGCCACTCTCTTGGCCCAGGTCAACACTAACTTCTGAACGCACTTGATGCAGACCGCCGTGTTGAGTCTGCGGCTCTGATCAACAAATTCGGGAGTTCTTTTCTTATGAGAACGATCAGAGGGCGTTTTCCGAGCTGCCGTACCTTAGTAATCCCCCATTACACTCATCCAACTCTTTCCAAATCATCTGCACTGTCCTCAGATTGTCACCCAAACGCTCCGAAATGCTTGTGTTGGAGCTTCCGGCGCGAATGCTAAGCAGTACAGCATACAGTTTCCAAAATTTCTGACAGAGTGAATTGTAATATGGCGCTCTTTTACTCACGGACGATGCCTAAAGGACCAAACTATAATGTGCAGTCGACAAAATCAAAAACAATGCGCATGCGCGAAATTAAAAATATAATATTGCGACAGTTTACCCATCGCACCCTGTACATACGTACTGCAATCTGTACTGGACTCATCTCAGATGATTCCAGAATATGTTTTGCTGTCACTGTCACACAGACGATCAAAGAAGCCAGATGCATCAGAGGGTTAGCTTGAAATATATCCACCAGATGCAGATTCTGCTTTCACTACAGCATGTGAACAGGTGGTATTTCCAATTGAGCACACACGGCCACCATAGACAAACATCACCAACGCTATTAGAAATGAAACTATTTATCATGAGTTGTTAAATTCAATTCAATGCTAGGTCTAGTATGGAACATAACATATGTGCTGATTCTTTCAGACGTCTTATTTTCCAATTTCATCTCACAGTATAATTTTGACCCATTAAAGTATTTTTTTGCTATGTAAAACCAATTATGAGTTCCAATAAACCACTACTATATCACTACCACTAATTCAATACTCGCTGAATGCTACAAATTTTCAAAAACATTTATCTGGAAAGGGAATGGCAATAGAGATGGCACCTAAGCTGAATCAATCATAAAAATTCAGAATCTCTATCTATAAAAGGCAGGATGTGTGTGTGTGTGTGTGTGTGTGTGTGTGTGTGTGTGTGTGTGTGTGTGTGTAACGAATGCACGGCCGCAATTTTCGACAATTTGCACCAAAATTTACATGCACATGCTCCAAGTTAGTGGGAAGGCCAAGACCGACTTCGCATTTCCCAACTCCCATCGATAGTGGAAATAATCGATTTTTTTATTCTCCTACGGCAGTTTTCATGTAGTTTGCGGCCATTTTCTACTGGCCATAGTGAGAGCCTATAGCTGGCTCCCACGAATAGGCAGGAAGATTCTATTGGCCAGCGTGAGAGCCAACAGCTGACTGACACGAATGTTAACTAGCATGCTAGCATGCAAAAAAAATCGATAGCTGCATTCGTCACAAGTGGGAAAAATTTAAATCTGCATGGCACTTTACTCCAATTGGCTCATTCGCTTGCTTAAACTCAACGTTAATTCTGATTCCGCAGAACTGGGTTTGGTGTGAAAAAGTATTTGTTGTTAACATTCTTTTTTCATTCGGTTTTTCCATGTACGAGTCCTTTTTTAAAGTTGATCGTTTTGTGTTCATTTTTAGTTCTTTTTTCGTAACAGATTTAATGTTTAGTATAGAGCTTAGAAAAAATTCGCAGTGTGAGATAGGCAAGAAGTAAGGCATGTAGCAACATCAGCACGGCAAAGGGCACTCCTTTAAAGGCAAGGAAGGGCAAAAATATTTTAAGTCAAGTGATGGCGATTGCTGTATGAGTCGTACGATTTTTGAATCAAGCACGGGCAACGCCGGGCCATGTTGCTAGTGTTAAATAGATAAAATCCAAACACTTTAAGTATTTAGATAGCCACATCACTCATAACTATTTTAGTGAAAGGAAATTGAACACAGAATATTTTGCATTAGGGATAAATTTGTCTGTTGAGCCTCAAGTTTACTCATATAAATATTAATCACCATTAAAAGTGCTGGAAAAAAAGAACGTTTCTTTATACTATTACAGAAAGTACCTGACTCCACTTGTCTTGTTTACAAAAAACAGATCAGATCAAAAATGTCGTATTGCTACCATATGAAGCCTGAATCTGGCCAATCGTCATTTTCCATCCTTGGTAGAATTAAAAAAAAAAATTACAAACAAAATAAAAACGTTACAGGCCCATCGCTATTGTATCGCTATTTGCATGATAAATGATCTGACGAGATCTATTACCTTGTTGCACCAGTTCAGACCTTTACAACAGGACTCAATATGTACACAGAGTTGAACCACACCCATTTCCTTCGTATTCCATTGATAAGAATGAAGTTCTACTTGGAGATCGTCTTCCGAAAGGTCGTTGCTTTGCGGAACAGATGTGGCTTCCATGGCCACTACAATCTTAGTTTCTTTCTGTCCACGGTCAACTCTTACCTGTTTTACATATGATGATGATCTACAATTTTTACGTCCATAAACAACCCCATTCAGTGGGTCTCTGCTTTGCGGGGCTTTCGGGTTTTGTATTGGGTGAATACTAGCGTACAAAAAAAAAAAAAAATGACAATATAACCGTAAAATGCTACAAAATCAAAATATTGACTTGAAAAATCTTGAATAACCTCATCAGAGCTAGACTCTGATTTGAATGTCATGCACAGCATCTAATTTAGAATTTTTTTTAATAATTTCACCCCAAGCAAGGCGGAAATGTCACTAATACACAGAGAATGAAAGTGAGAGAAAAAAAAAACTGATACAAGAAAGGATTAAGGAAAGGACAAAATGGGATTCAAGAAGATAGAAGATGGTGATTGAAATTGCATTTAAATTATTGAAGATTATAATTATCAGGAAACCAAATAAAGGGAAGTACGAGAAAAGAAGCTGTCGGAGTAAAAGTGGCGGTTGCATTTAACTATTTCAACAAAAATGCCTAAATTATCAAGTATACAAGTGTTTTTTCTCAGATTAATGGTCAAAATGGCTTAAAACAAATGACTATTTTAAATCTTAAAGAGAAATAACCTCAAGAAAACCTTAAAGAGATTTACTAAATACCAAAATAATACATCACTTAAACGATTTCAACTGGAGCTAAAACGAAAATGCGTAGCATGTATAACTCGAAGAGAAAATGATATAATCAAGACGTTGTCTTTTCATACTACTATAAACAAAAAAAAATGGAAGGCAACTCTCATCCATATTTGAAAGAGCTATAATATTTAGTGGATTTGAGAAATCTAATTTCTTAAGAAACTGTATTAATAAAAAGATTTTATAAATTTCAACCGAGAACTGTGCGATCAATGAATGTCGAATGTTTCCTGTATGGAAGCGGCTATAGGTATCATTACCATTACAAATATTTAGCCGACGCAACATTGATATAAGATTTAAGAAATCTTCTATGCATATTTATGCTTATTTATATCTTTAGTGATCAAGCCCATTTTCATCTTGGTAGATTCGTTAATAAGCAGAATTGTCGCATTTGGGTTGATGAGAATCCAAGGATGATTGTTGAAAAACCATCGCATTTTGGTGTAATTTTTTTTTTTTTTTTGCAAGAGGAATCATTGGGACGTATATTTATAAATTGGAACGTTCATTTTCGTAAAAGGCTTTGATAACTTTAACACGTTGTTAATTTTTCCATGATTGAAATTGCCAAAGACTTAAGTTGTTAAATCTGAAAGAAAAAGAAAAAAAAATTATTAGACGCTTAAACTTAATTCGCATTTAAAATCGGTCCAAATTATTATAACACCCTTTGCAACAAAAGAGAAAAAATAAATTTATGTTTGAACAATTAACAAAATAAAATGTCGTCCATAAATAACCATTTTTTTTTTCTTCAGATTAATAGTTTAATATGACTTTAAACATTAAAATTTGTATACCGCTTGGAATATTTGTATACATTTTTTATACAGGTGATAGTTAAAATGTCTTTCAAAGCTTCAATAGTCGTAGCTTACCTGTGTCTTTTCTATAAATACTTTCGTGGTAATTGATCTGATAAATTTTCTAGAAATGTACCTAGACTTTATAAATTTAAACGTATTACTAGATTGGCAGTAAGGTCTCATCATTTTACAGTAAATGTATCCTCCTTATCTTCATATCCTTCTTCCTTGCTAACAGTTTCTTCTGAATTCTTGCCTCCTCGTCAAATTTGATCTTCAAAAATTTAAATGCCATTCGCTATCGTTTTCTTAATTCTTGTTCACTTATTGTAATCTCCACTTGATATATATTTTTCTTTTTCTCATATTCACATACACTCTGTAACACTCTTACGTCTTAGTGGCTTTATTGTTTTGCTTGGGGTGAAATGATTACAACAAAATGAGAATTAATCCTGTAAATCTTAAATAAAAACCATTCTTTACCAGAGAGTATAGAACGGCGCTACTGAACCACATCACTTGAAGATTTGTAAGAGTAAAAACAGCCAAAAAGCATAGCATATGTAACGAGAAAGGAATTAATGGTATAATCAGGATGCTGACCTTCCAAACTACCTTAAACAAGAATTTTGGAAATCCCCATCAGTACTAGAAAGAGCTATAAAACATAGCGGCTTTGGGAAGTTCATTTTCTGAAAACCTTTTTAATAAAATGTTTTATAACTGTCAACTGATAATATTAGTAACTGTGTTCAGTTTTATGTATGGCAACAGCTCATTTCACTATTGTCGTTAGAATTACACAGATTTTGTATTTATGTCCGACAAGGTTATTTTTAATAACTGCGTACAGTATTCAGCACTTCATGAATGTTTTTCGATGAAAACTTTATTCAACGCTGATGAAATGACATCCTTGGCAGCAGAAAACCTTATCAAATATAACTTCACCGAGAGATCAGTCTGTTCCTATAAGCAACGGACAACAACGGTTATTACTGGTGAGTGGATTTATCAGTGCATACAATGTTGATAATAACTACGGTATTTCCCCACCACAAGAGCGACTTTTTCGTTTGTGAAAGTAGTATAACTAAGACTGCCACCATCTTAAAAGCCAAAACTCATTTGGAAAATCAGCTTGGTCGAGAATGAAGATTATTACACTTCGATGCTTCCTTAGTTCTGAAAACGATCATTTCTTTTGTTTTGATTGGCAGCCAGTTTAATTAAAACTGGACACGATTGATTGGTCCACGTGTTCTCTTTTGGTTGGTTTGTTTGCTTTTCTAAATCTATTTTTTTAATTGTCCATTTTATTAATGTTTTCGTCATTTTTATCAGAATTTGAAATTGGATGAACTCCCGGCCATTCGACAGCAAAACTTGTTTCTTTTATTTATGTTTTTTCTTTTATTTTTATTTTATTTGCCTATTTTTATATTTGATCATTTCGCTTGTTTATTTGTTGAGGTGTCTCGTTGCAAAACAAAGCGATTACTATTGATATGACGAAGCTCTATGGCTGGCTTTTGCTGTCAGAAAAAAAAAAAAAGAAGAAAAATCTGATCAAATACGCTACACCGACCAAATATTTTGTTTACCAAAATAAAAAAATATCTATAGCTAGATATGTAGCATTTTACAAGTACAAGTAAAAGCATTATCTCTAATGCAAAATATTGTGTTCAATTTCCTTATTCCTTCTACTAAACTTGTTATAAGTGATGCGGCTATCTAGATATTTAAAGTGTTTGGATTTTATCTATTTAACATTGAATTTTTATGATTGACTAGCAGCATGGCCCGGCGTTGCCCGTGCTTGATTCAAAACTCGCCCGACTCATACAGCAATCGCTATCACTTGACTGAAAATATTTTTGCCAAGTAAGACAAAGTACCCCAGATTTCTAGCTACCCAACAATCATTCCACGTTCAAACGGTGTTATAATTATCCGCACCCTTTGTTTGCAACAGCTATACTATCTTTTCATCTATTTTGCTGCAGCCTCGTCACGCGGTTTATACAAAGACATTATCTAGTGAACTAATGCTTGTGAATGATTGGTATTTCAGTTTAAGCACTCTCTCTGTCTCTCTCTCTCTCTCTCTCTCTCTCTATCTATCTCTCTCTCATACACACACACACACATATATCTATGTGTGTAATAAAAGGGTAACAAATACCTTATAAAATCGAACACTAATTTGGTTTCGGCTGTCAGGTCTCTTCAGGTAGCGGGCAATAAGTGTTCGTAATATCATATCATACTACAATTATTTTGCTATGACACCGGAAATCGAAAAGGGAAGGAGGGGTAAGCAAAATAAAACATTATTTTTCATCCGGTACAGCTCGAGAATGTTTTTACTTATATGTCTACACCTGGACATTATCTCAGTTCTACCATGAAACAACATACGGCTTTTCTTATAAGTTGCTATAGTCAACTTCTCTTCTTGACACAATCTACAACTGCTACCACTTGTTTTGTTAGGTTAGACATTTTCAAGATACTCCACTTTATGTTTCAGCTTTAGCCATGTTCATCCTTTAATTTGCAGTCGTGTTACAGCAGTTTTGGTTTGCGACGGTATTTTTTCCGGCATCTTAACATATACATACATACATACATACATACATATATATATATATATATATATATATATATATATATATATATATATATATATATATATATATGTGTGTGTGTGTGTGTACTTCAATGTTCACTTTTATATTTATATTTACATACGCTCTATCTCTGATACTGAGCACATTATCCCGTAAATATAGCACACCTTAAAACTATATTTCTTCATATATATATATATATATATATATATATATATATATAGAGAGAGAGAGAGAGAGAGAGAGAAAATTAAAAAAGAGAAAACCTTAAAGTTCCATGACTATAATTTATTTTCCCAGAATATATATTTTTCTGTTTTCTTTTTTGTTTATTAGGTTGGTGCAAAAATAATGACGTAATAATGTCGTTAAAAATACGTAAAAAAACGACATTATTACGTCATTATTTTTGCACCAACCTAATAATTAATTAATATTTGTTACATTGAGTTCTCTGGATTACATCCTCTTTGGAATTATCCATACGGATTTCCAAACCTTTCATTACCTTACTATATATATATATATATATATATATATATATATATACACACACACATATATATATATATATATATATATATATATATATATATATATATATATAGAGAGAGAGAGAGAGAGAGAGAGAGTCATCCAGGCTGTTTCGTTGTATCACAGCTATTATTGACTTGCAAAAATTCATGGTGTCGGTGCTTAAAATCGTTTAAGACACTTTCTAGCTTCCGCCTCGTGTATGACGACAAACTACATTCGGTAGCATGGCCTCTGATCGGGATATTGGATGTTTTGAGGAGCGTGGAATTTCCTCTTAATTGCTGTTGTTCCCAGGCGCACCCTGACCTGAGGTCGTAGCACCTGTTAGGGTTTCATCTATTGGAAAATAGTGAACAAAAATCAAGACTGCGTTTTTATAGAGAAAATGACAATCAATGCAAAAATGAAATATAAAAATACATCTTTATAATAAAATTACCAGAAAAACATTTTACATTTGCAAATAGAGCAGTATATCTAAAAATATATCTAAAAACATACATTTACCCTAGAGGTAAAAAAAATATATGTATAAAATATACCAGGTGTAACAGGAAAACTTTCCAAATCGTGTAAAAGCATGGCATACTTGTCCATCTCACAAAATGTTCAATATCTAAAACACCACTAAACTACAGTGCTGTTCGATAAACGTGACTCACCTGATTTTCTTTTTTTACTAAATGTTCTCTTCTCCGATGAAACGAAAGTTGAGTTAAATTCAAAGGATAAGCAATCTAAAATCCGAAGAAGAAGCTTTGAAAGCTCTTTGAATTTAACAGTAAGTACTGTCAAGCATCCGTTCAGTATAATGTTCTGGGGATGCTTTTCTTTCCATGGAACTGGTTTCTTAAAACGTATTGAAAAGACCCTCAGGAGCGAGCAGTACAAGTGAATTTTAGAGTCTTGTCTGCTCCCTTCTGCTGTAAGGGTGCAAATCGACACCACCAAGCTCATTTTTATGCAGGATAATGCTTCCTGTCACAAATCAAAATTTGATGAAGGAATACTTTGATGAGAAGCAGGTGAGTGTTATGACATGGGCGCCCCAATCTCCTGACCTCAACCCCATAGAAAACTTATGAAGCATGTTGCTCAACTGTTTTCTCGAGAGCCTCTACTTTATAATTCTCCATAAATGAGTAAAGGAAATAAGGAAATTCAAATAGAATAGACTTCAGGGGGCCGACACTATTTTTGGGACACTTTGAAGAGGTGTTTTTTGCTGACGTGAGCTTTCGTGTTGATGAGTAGGTAGTTCAGCAGTAACTGTCCATTAATGGTATGAACA
>OZ010574.1:90118420-90148420 GCA_963932145.1 Acanthosepion lycidas
AAGCTGAGCCTCAAAAAACCTCCCAACCGTGATGCGTGTTTTTTCATTTAGTCTCAATGAACATTACTGAGTAGCGACTTCGTTCTTCACTCGAGAGGAATGATGTAAAACTCGACCAGAATCACACCAGCCCAAATTTATTGGATATTTCTCTCCAGCAACACTCATCAATAATGAATAATAAAAATTAAATAATTAAAAATTTATCCAAGAGCCACTCAAAATAGAGGGTTGTTGAATGACGTTGGTCTATGAGAAGTAAGAAAACGAAGTAAGAAGTGCAGTTTATGAGGATATGTAGGAAAGATAACGTTTGAATCTAGACTTGAAGAGTTTAAGATTGTAGTAGTCGGGAAAGAATCTTCTCGGGGGGTTGTACGACAAAGTAGCGGGTTTTAGGAAATGTTGGATATCTCTTGAGGAAAGACCTTTGGCCTACACTTCCACTGCATCAGTGTGTTAGGGGAAATCGGAACTAGTGATAGCAGAAACAGAAAATGCATCCGGTGACTAAAATAAACAGTCGTACAGGTTTTCTGAGCCTTGAATAAACAGGTCGCACAGGTGTCTTAAATGGAAGGAAATGCGTGCTTGCGTGGGCGAACACCGGAAGAGGCGAGGCCACAAGAAGTTGCGTAGGCGACATGCCGGAGGAAAGCGTAGCCATATGAAATTGCGTAGGTGTCTAAAGGTTATTTAACCGGTCCGATTCTTGATCTGAACAGCGAGGCTGGCTAGAAGTTCACCGAAAATTTGTTTCCGTCAATTACTGTGTGCGCAAGACTAACCTCTGCGATTCTCTCTCAGTCTACACATTCCTCGCAACTCGAACAATAAAGATATTTATATTTTTTAGGCTAAATTTGTAAATTAAGCCCCGGAAACTAATTGTAACGAAATTTTTCAGTCTGGAGTAAATTTGCATGCCTATTTCGGCAATAGCAATAAATGTTTGCGGAAGAAAAGCGTTTAGGAGTTATCGACACTATAAGTTCAGCCTCATTCGCGTTGCGCTTACAGGCCCGCCGCTTTGTTTACATATGTTTGCCTCGAGTAGTGATGCACAGAAGCTTCACTTGTCCTTATTAATGCGCAATACGTGAACTTTAAATTAAATTTCGTGAACTGCGCAGTAATCAAGACGAGTAAAAAGATAAGAAGATCAGAAAATAGGCCGTTAACTAAGTAAGCTTCCGCGCAATACTTCTCGAGTCAAACGTGTGTAAACAAAGCCAGTAATGGTAGCCGGGCTAGACGCAAATAAGGCCGATATTGTCGATAAATCCTAAATGATTTTCTTCCGCAAACTTTTATTGTTATTTTGGAATTAATCAGGAAATTTCACAACAGAATGGAAATTTTCAGTACAATTGGTTTCCGGGGCTTAATCTGCAAATTTACCATTTATATATATATATATATATATATATATATATATATATATATATATATATATATATATATATATCTTTATATATATATATATATATATATATATATATATATATATATATATATATATATATATATCGCCATATTTGGACTCAGCAGCAATATACTACAGAAGAAGCTGTCCGGATGGGACTTCCTCTTTTCTAATGAAGTACAATGGCAATGGGGATGCTTTGTCTCATTGTACATGACATGGCAGATCTTACCTGGTGGGATCAACGAATGTAGCGCGTCAGAACATTTACCATGGAATTAGCAATAGATTAAGCGAGAGGCATTCGAAGTTTCGCCTGTGGGAGAGGGGTTTGTAAACAATTAATCCTATTCGTGGCCGAGTGAACGTTTTTGAACTTTATCGAGATTGGAAAGCTCCCGCCCAGTACTCCAGTTTTGGTCAGATCTGGCCGTGGCACACGTGCGCGCGCACACACACACACACACACACACACACACACACACATACATACATTCTCATACATATATATAACTATATGACTAGGTACTGAAGAATTCTCAACCGATAACTTCCCAAAATCCGACCAAATGACCAAATATCATATTTTTGGGAGGGGGAATTATTACTTAATCGATCTATCTTATGTCCATCAGTAAGCACTCTTTCTTTTTGAGCGTCACCATATTGCTTTCCCTTATTTTTCTCGATTTTTCGATTTTGTACTTTCCTAATTATTTCTTTTTCCCATTCCTCTGTATTTCCTTTCTTTCTTTCTTTCTTTCTTTCTTTCTTTCTTTCTTATTTATCTTTTATATTGCCTTTTTCCTTTCCCATTTATTCTTTCTTTCTTTCTTTCTTTCTTTCCTTCTTTCTTTCTTTCTTTCTTATTTATCTTTTATATTGCCTTTTTCCTTTCCCATTTATTCTTTCTTTCTTTCTTTCTTTCTTTCCTTCTTTCTTTCTTTCTTTCTTATTTATCTTTTATATTGCCTTTTTCCTTTCCCATTTATTCTTTCTTTCTTCCTTTCTTTCTTTCTTCGGATTTTCTATTATTTATATCTTTTATATTGTCTTTTTCTTTCCTTTCCCACTTATTCTTCTTTTCTATATTCTTTCTTTTGTTCTTGCTTTTTCTTTCTTTCTTTCTTTCTTTCTTTCTTTCTTTCTCTCCATTTTTATCGCTTACTTTCTGTGAATTACGTATTTCTTTTATTATTCTTCTCTTTCTCTCTACTCTTCATTCTGATTTCTTCTCTTTTCTAGTCCTCTTTTCCTATCTTTCTCTTCTTTCTCACCACCTATTATTATTATTATTATTATTATTATTATTATTATTATTATTATTATTATTATTATTATTATTATTATTATTATTATTATTATTATTATTCTTCTTCTTCTTCTTCTTCTTCTTCTTCTTCTTCTTCTTCTTCTTCTTCTTCTTCTTCTTCTTTCTTCTTCTTCTTCTTCTTCTTCTTCTTCTTCTTCTTCTTCTTCTTCTTCTTCTTCTTCTTCTTCTTCTTCTTCTTCTTCTTCTTCTTCTTCTTCTTCTTCTTCTTCTTCTTCTTCTTCTTCTTCTTCTTCTTCTTCTTCTTCTTCTTCTTCTTCTTCTTCTTCTTCTTCTTCTTCCTTCTTCTTCTTCTTCTTCTTCTTCTTCTTCTTCTTCTTCTTCTTCTTCTTCTTCTTCTTCTTCTTCTTCTTCTTCTTCTTCTTCTTCTTCTTCTTCTTCTTCTTCTTCTTCTTCTTCTTCTCTTCTTCTTCTTCTTCTTCTTCTTCTTCTTCTTCTTCTTCTTCTTCTTCTTCTTCTTCTTCTTCTTCTTCTTCTTCTTCTTCTTCTTCTTCTTCTTCTTCTTCTTCTTCTTCTTCTTCTTCTTCTTCTTCTTCTTCTTCTTCTTCTTCTTCTTCTTCTTCTTCTTCTTCTTCTTCTTCTTCTTCTTCTTCTTCTTCTTCTTCTTCTTCTATCCGTAAACTCTTTCTATTTCTATTCTCCACTTCCGCCTTGCCCAATGCTTTTTCGTTCTTTATCCTATTCTAGTGATGTGGCAACACAACAGCTGAAAAATGGTCGACGATTTTCTTTCAATCTCGAAGAATCTGTTTTGTTTGCGATGCAGTCTGTTTTTCTTTTCCCCTCTTCAATATGAGATTAAATCAGTTCACCCGTCCACCCTGTCCCTTACTACGACGCGAAAAACAGTCATTTCTACCGGGTGTGCACCGCTTCGGTTTGTTTGTTCGACAATAACAATTTGCAAAACTAATGCAACAAAGAGTCGCAGATGGACGGGCCAGCCTCTCTGACAAGCTCCAAATGAATTCTGCTGATAATTCTTTGATGATAGGATATTATGGTGACGTTCATCATGCTTACCTATACGAAGTTATTTTTCTCACTATGTCTTTCGCTAAGTAAAATGTGATTGCTTTGAAAAACTAATAAACAAAAAACAGCATGTTTCGGTAACCCATTATGAATCAGAGTAAAAGTAAATCATATTAATTCGACAATAATTTTTTTTATTAATAAGCAGGAGTATTTTTTTAGATGATCTCTTGTCTAAGTATTTCAATAAAACAAATCTGAATTTTCTACATTAGGAAAAAACTTTTTTTTATTTGAAAAAAGTACTTTTTTTATAAATAGAAAAACATTTTCCCAAAGTAGAAAATTCTGAGGAATTTTTTTTAGTGAAGGATCAGTGATCATTTGAAAATATTTGTTGTTATTTTTCTGAATAGTTATCATTTATTAAGCTACTTATGAGCTTTGAAAGTAACGTTAATCCTACACAGCGCCACGTCTTTACCAAGACGTGAATGATTTTCTTTTGAAAATAAAATCACCGAGTGAGATGAAATGAATTATCAAATTGTTCATTGGAATAATTGCTGTTTAAGACAAAATTTTTCTAAAAAATCTAAAACGCAATATAAAGTATTTTGATTGGAAATATGCATCAATTTCTTTTAATAGATAGATAGATATATAGATAGATAGATAGAAAATGAACAGACTGACATAGATAGATACATAGACAGACAGACAGACTATGGTAGACAGAGAGAGAGAGAAAAGAGATATAGAGAGAATGAGATAGATAGATAGATAGATAGATAGATAGATAGATAGATAGATAAATAGATAGATTATGCTAGACAGAGAGAGAAAGAGAAAAAGGAGATATAGAGAGGCTGAGATAGATAGATAGATAGATAGATAGATAGATAGATAGATAGACAGACTATGGTAGACAGAGAGAGAAAGAGAAAAAGGAGATATAGATGGAATAGTTGGTGCAAAAATAATGTCGTTTTCTCGCAGATGTTACTGTGAGAAAACGACATTATTTTTGCACCAACCTAATACAAGGAATCAGTCAGTTATGTACCATGCGTAATACACCCTTAGGTGATCATGTGACTGACGAGGCAGTTATTTTTTTGCCGCAGTAGGTTGCCATTTCTTTCTGTGGTAAACCAGTTGCCATCCAAGGCTATAGAACCTGGTCTGTTCTGTTATTTACCCATAGCTGTGGGGGAGAAGAAGAGGATTCATACCTTTTTCTCAATTCGAGCTGCTATCCATTAGTCCACTCTGCCTACCATTCATTCCTACATTTATCATTGGGTAGAAAATTCTGTCTGCACGGTTATTAAACCCCAGATGGTAGGATGGTAGTGATGGATCCATGCCGTCTAAATCTATGAAAAAGCAAACGCAACTGTCTAGGCTGGAATTTGAACTTAACACGCATAGATAACCACTACGTTAGGCAGTTCGATAAAAAAAAAGGAATATATAATCTTTTTTATGCTGATTACAGCAAAATGGACTGAAATATTTCTTTTGACATGAACGAAATTAAATGCACCAAGGTTATCATCTTCATTAAAAAAAAAAAATAAAAAATAAAACTTTAAAAGTGCTATGAGTTTTAAGTAGGTCCCAAACCTCATTTAATTTGAGCTGGTTTTGAAAAAAGAAATCCTAGCTTTGTTGATCTTAATTTGAGCAGTTCAATATACAAAATATTCTTGGCACAACCAAGTGGTCCTTCTTCTCCCAGTGGATCGAATGTAACGGCGGTATAATGGATGGCGGTTCGGAATGGAAAAGAAGAAAGCCGATTTCGAATTCCGGTCGAGTACGTTTCAATAATTACCATTGGCAAAGGTATGAACCTGTTGTGCGAGAAAATGTGCTATTGGATTCATTAACAAAGCGAATAGCAATACAACATAAACACAAAAAAAAGTTTAAAATAACCACATAAGTCTTCATATAACATCAATTGAATATATATATATATATATATATATATATATATATATATATATATATATATATATATATATATATATATATATATATATGAAATGTTCATACAGAGTGTGTATATGTTTTTATGAGAGATTTGATATCTGAAAAAGAAGGTAATCGTGAATACTTATCTTAAGTTGATAGTCACGAGCCTGAATAAGTACGTCTTTCTAGTTTGACTGCCAGGAACCAATGAGGATGTTTGACTTTCACGCGACTCTCTATATATCTATTTTTAGTTTTTTAAAGGTTATCTATTTTTAGTTTTTTTTAAGGTTTAGTCAAAGGGGGATAACTTTTGTCTGTCTCAACAAACCCATCTCTTCTCCCCCCAGGTATGAGTTAAATAAGAGGACTTTTATCTGGAAAATCAGTTATTCTAAAAAAAAAAAAACTTTTATGAAATATTTACTCGCAAAATAAAGAATTATTCTAATAATCGAAAATATGTTTTTTTTTTTAATAACTCAAAAATCAATCTTAGTGTTTGTGTAAAGTGGGTCAGGCTGATAACACTTCAGTACACCATTGTGTACATGTATTCATACCCGCATGGACAGGTCAGCGATTGAGCTTACCTGTCATTACAAGTCATAGCATCTCGATACCAATGCAGCAAGTGGTACGCTTTCTTGCAAAACCTGTGGCTCAATTGTACAACGATTCTAGGAAAGTTGCGTACTGGACATTTGCGCCCTCGACCATTCCGTACCAGACAATTGCGTCCCTGGATATTAGCGTCCATAGACAAATGAGTCGTTGTATAATTGCGTACCCCTGATAATTTCTTTAAAGCTTTTAAAAGCAATTAATATTAATTTTGAGAAAGCATAGGTACCAATCATAATTTTTTTTAAAAGAAATAAAATAAAAAAGATAATTAAAAGTTTATATTTATTTAAAATGTAATGACAGATTAACGCTGTTGCAAAATCACTCTACACATCGCCAGTATGTTTTTGTTACATCAGCATTTTTCTTATGATAGTGGTAACTGCAATTTTCCTCAACCACAAATAATTTTCCACTAATGTTTGACTTTTGAAACTTAGCCATGGGTTCAAAAAAAATATAATATATAAAATCCCAAATCTATTAGATGTTTGGGGTACGCACTGCTGGAGTGAACTGAAACTGATAGCTTAATTTTCTCTTGCTTTAAAAAATAATTTTTTCTCTCTTTTTTATAACTATCTTTCTGCTTTTTTAGATTGATTAAAGGTACTGGTGTGCAAATTTCTATATTAAACGACTTTTTTTAAAAAAAGTTGTTTTTTTTTTAAATTTATGCTAACTACATTTTTACTTGTTTAGAATAATTAAAAGTTGGTTTGCAATTAGCAACTCTTAAGAAAAGAAAATATGGTAACTTAAAAAAAATATCATATATATGCTATGAGTAAATAGCAGGACAGACCGGGTTCTATAGCCTTGGATGGTAACTGGTCTACTGCACAAAGAAATGGCAACCTACTGCGGGAAAAAATCTGCCTTGTCAGTCGTGTATCGAAAGATACATGATTGCCTAAGCGTGTATCACGCATGGCATATAACTGACTGGATCCTTGTATATATGCCGAGTTTGAATTCCAGTTGAATCCATTGCATTCACTTACGTGCTAATACCCTTGGAAAAGATATTAATCCTATTCTTCTTCCCCAGCTATGAGTAAATAGCACGACAGACCAGGTTCTATAGCCTTGGATGGCAAGGCTATAGAACCCCGTCTATCCTGTTTATCTGGAAAAATCACTGTTATTCTCAAAAAAATGTTTATTAAATATTTACTCGCAAAATAAAGAATTATTCTAATAATCCAAAATCCAGTGATTGTGTAAAGTGAATCAGGCCGATAACAATTCAGTACACCATCGTGTACATATAAGTATACGTGCATACATTTATGTTTGCATGGACAGGTCAACTGACTGACTGATGAATGTAGACTATTCTAAATGAATACTCTACTATAACTAGTACATTCACAAGGTTAAGATATAGACTGCGTGACAGTGTGACGTGAGACGACAGCGGCCATTTTGATTAAAGCAATATAATCCCAGTATTCACGGTTCAGTCAATGATCTAATTAGACTTCTTCTCAAAAATAATTTAAAGTAAAACAATACTGAATAGCAATGGTGCTCTCTTCCCAAAGAATTTTGTTCACCTAGAATTATTTATTTTTTGCTTTTTTTCTCTTCTACTTCAACTTGACTCTTCCTTCCTACTAATTCTTCTTCTATACGCTGTGTTCATTCAGGACGTTGGCGTTCATGGCTCGCCATAATTTTCTGTCTCTTGTAGCTTTTAATAAAATGTGTTTTTTTGTTATCCCTTCTAAACCTTGTTCTACCATTCATTTACTCAAGCACGTCAGGTTGGTTGCGCACTGTTTTGCTTTTTCCCTCGTCCTTCAATCTTTCCTATGAGTATCAAATTTCCCAAACCTTCTTTAGTATAAAAAGTAAGTTTTCCTTTTAGTTTCTAGTTACTTTAAAACTTCGTCTTTGATCACATATTCGGACCATGGTATTCTCAGCATCTTTCTGTAGAACAACATTTTGTTTGAAGTCTCTTTTCATCTGGGAATAAATTATTCGGCATCTAATGCCATATATAAGGACTGATATTACGTAACAGTTCAGTACTCTTTGAAACATTGCCTCGCATAGGCTGTCATCTTATTATAAAACGCAGATTGTGTGTGTGTGTGTGTGTGTGTACGCTTATATATTGGATCGGATTTCGTACATTTTTCAACCGATTTCAACAAAACTTTACAGGACTACGTAAAATTACCTTGCGGTGGTTCTGACAGCGCCCAAAATTGGAAAAACACAATTGTTTTTGCACGAAATCAATTTGAAAACACGATTAAAAGGCATCGCGAGAATGAAAGGGGGACAACTCATATCGAGTTATACTTATTATAATACCCAGGTTGTTTGTGTGTGTGTGTGTGTGTGTGTGTGTGTGTGTGTTCGTTTATATATAGGATCGGATTTCCTACATTTTTCAACTGATTTCAACAAAACTTCACTTTTTTTTGGCAGGTAGTGTTTCTTATTGTCTTGCACACTTTCTTCTTTATTTTTACATTCAGAATGCTTTAAAAATTCCATTTACAAGACAATTGTTTATAATAAAATTCTATTCAATCGGTAGACTCATAACGATTGAAAACAATGTTTTTGTTTGAGTTTGGGTTTGATCAATTCGTAAAAAAACAAAAAAACAAACTAATTAAGACATGCGTGTCCGTCAACCTTAAACAATAATCTTTGTCAATTTTATTTTTCAGTCTTTATGATGGTCGATACTTGATCTATCTCTTACTGTTACATTCCCGGGCAACACCGGGCTCTACTGCTAGTTAAATTTTAATAGTAAATAAGATATTTGAAAAGTCTAGATGTTATTTTTTTCTTCAGTAACGTCTTTGACTGGGATTATAGTTTTTCCCTGTCAGGTGCTCAAAATAAATTCCACACCGGACAGTAAACGAGACAAACGAAGATTTTTAAGATAACAATATAAGCAACAGATTTTTAAGAAACTCTTCCTTTTTAAAACATTAATCCGACAATCGTTGAAGAAGGACGAAAATGAACGTAAATAGATTTTAACACTGGCCATATCGACGTCTTCATGTCTCGTATATTTTCCATGTCCTTAGCCTTTATTAAAATATTTCATCACTTTCTGCAAACGCTTATATGAAGAAGCGGTTTCGTTACATAGCCTACCTATGTTGACCCTTGTGAGCGGACACACAAAAAACATATATAGAGATAACTCTCTCTCTCTCTCTCTATCCCCACCCGAAGATGACGAATCTGTAAAATATACCAAAAGATGAGAATTTCCCACCACAGTTTTATGTTTTTTTTTTTTACTGCGTCGTATTTGTAGCCTAAGAACGGGCGTAAATTACAAACCAAATCACCGGTAGATTTCTACACCCTATTTTTTTTTTCTGTTCCAAATTGAAAAAGAAATATGCCACTTGCTCATTATAGCCGTAGACAGGAGTAATTCGTCCAGGTTCGAGCAATTCGTTTTGAAGTTTACCAAATATAATACCCCCCTCCTCGCAGTAGGTTCTATGTAGTTTTTAGATGCTGTATATTGATCTAGCTAAGATTTTTTTTTTCCCTTTCGATACTATTCCGTTTTTCATGGCTAATTATTATCTTCACTAGCATGACCATTCTGTTCGTTTTGACTAAGAAGAAATAGACAAGTTTTTTAAAAAGATCTCCGCTATCCGGTTCAGTTTATTGCGTTTAATATTTTTTCTAAGGCTTTGAAAAAACGTATTCCATTCGATTATTAGCAGAGGAAATAAATCATCTTCAAATACACTTCCAAGTTTTCTCTAACATTGAGCAAACGCAAGCGCTGGGAATTAATGCATCTACGTCGTGAATAATTCTTTTGGTCCGGATTGCGGAAAAAAAATTAACACCAGATGTACATTCCATGGTTGTTCCCAGTTTGCAGAAATTGGATTCTGTCTTTAGTTGACGAATTGCTGTTTATATCCGCAAGTCTTGTGCTGGCACTTCGATGTGAATCAGAGCAGTGGCTTTTTATATCTTGAAGCTGTTTTCATTATTCTTAAGATGTCATCGAATTCTGGCTCCCCAAAGCTGTCGAATTTAACGACATCCCCAACAATGTGATTCCGGATTACCCCTCTCTTTTTTAATATAAATTTGAATAATATGTCATTTAAAAAGATTACTAAAAAAGAAAAAAACATTTTCTTGTTGATATGAATGCTTCTAAATCTTTGAGAAAATTGCATTCAGTAGAATGGGACTTATTTCTTTTAACATTTTGCATGTTATTTTAACTTTTAATTAAACTTCTTTGTTCCAATTCCATTCCATATAAAGTTCCTGTAAATCAGGGGGAAAAAAACTAGATTTCTTTTGCGAAAAATATATTTAGATAAACAAATTCAGCAGGAACTATCACATTCGAAATCTGAACCTCCGAAAAGACAGACTCCATTGTTTAATAATTATATTTCGCATTTCAGGTTTTTATAGCAATTTATTAAACGTAACTGAGATGTGACAGAAAGCTGGAAGTATGGAGCACCTAGTGAGGACCGAACTCATTTTTCAGTTATAATTGATCTAGCTACACAAGATTGCTAAACATTACTCCACGTCGAAGTGGCCCAGTTCAGGATTTTATAATACATTTTCTGGTTTGCATAATTTTAAAAAATTAAATGAGGCTAATGTATACCGTAATTATTCGTGTATAATACGCACATTTTTCAAACTTTTTTCAGATTGAATCGTTTCGTCTGTGGAGTGGAAAATATTTCACAATCCACATAACCGCGTAGATGATTTTGAACTCTATCAAGACTGAAAAGTGAGGATTGTGCAGCTCCAGGAGAGAAATATTCCATTTTTAAATTTGATCTGACAGGATAGAGGAAAGTGTCAGAACGATAAAATCTTTGCGCGATTTTTATCTGGTTCATATCGACTAACAATAAGAGTTTATATATTTTTAGTTTGAATTTCTGTGATGCGGAGTTATCACTATTGTCCTCATCTTTGTTGTTCTTATCACAACGTTTTCGACAGTCGGGTGTCTTCTGCGGTTGACTTCAGCGTAAGAAACCCTCTTCCAGGGGATACCGTTTCACTACTGCACTAACTGCATCCTTAGCTATAGAGCTCGACTTCCTTCATTGTGCTAGATGGCCGTTGACCCTACAAGAAAGATCATTAGCTCTTTCCCAAATCTTGAATCTTACCACCCTCAACACAAATGCCTGGTGAGAGAATCGGTTTAGTCCCCGATGACCCAAACATGAGGCAGATAGTACCTTGTGGCTGTTGCACTGGGAGAATTGACCGGGTATAAGAGGTAAATAACACGGAGGAATAAACGAAAGTCCTGTCCCACTCAAAACCGAATACCATAGCATGTTCATTCTGAAAAGATTTTCTGAAAGGGTAAAAAAAATATTGTTTGCTATCACGTTATTGTCTTCGAGTATTAAATCAAAACATTCCTTTTCGAAAATATATTTATTCATTGATAAACTTGCATGAACTATCGTGTTTGTTACATTTTTGATTTCTAATAATTTTTTATTTCATTTTAACTGAAGATTTTTATTTCAAAGATCGACCGTTAAGTCAACAGCGGAGATCGTCAATGGTCAGAAATTAATGCAAGTGTTACTGTTAGAATATAACAACTTTTACAAAAAAATTTCTAAAGAAGAACATACCATGATGAAAAAAAGGATCCAAGTTGAATAAAAAAAAAATATCTTGGTAAAAATATTTTTTTAACATCCACTTACTTAATTTTATGAAATTTTGAGAAATTTAAATCTCCGTCTTTTCATAGTCATATTAGTTAAAAGGTAAAATTAGTTTGGAGAATTGAAATCATCAGTTTGCTTTTGCACACCATTTACCGGAAGTCTGCACTTAATCGTAAAATAAAAATGTAATAAAACTATGAGATTATTTATTTCGAAAAGCTTTTGGTTTTTTTATGAATAACATATATTAATGATATTAATGTCTCAAGAAGAAAATCGTTTTTGATGAATAATGAATTTTTACAAGAATTGTTTTCATTTTTTCATTTTAATTATAATAATTTATAAAGGTTTAAATCTTTTAACATTTTGTATAAATTTCAGCTTTTTAGATAATATTATTGTTTAGTGAAAACTATATTTACTAATCATAAATGGAAAAGCTTCATACAAATCATCAAACACCAATATTTAAAACAAAAACTTTGGATTTTTGTATGTCTATAAACGTGTCGATTTTTGTAGGTAGGGGACCATACACGACATTATTAGAAAATAAGAATAGCTACAATAAATTTAAGGTCAACATTTCTAAAATTTAATAAAACATTAAATTACAGAGAATATTTTCTTAATTTTTTATTATTACTGAATACTTAAAATTATATGTAAAAGGCGCTCACGTCTTTTTCTTCAATTATGTTTTATAAAGTCTCCGTAGAACATTTGACCTGTCATCAGCATGTCAATACGGCGAAACAGTTACTGCCGGGTTAAAAACACAGCTAGGCCAGGTTTTAAAAAATGCATTTCTTCGATATTTTCGAAGTAAAGTAAATAATATTTGTTTCGAATAAGATTAATGATACTTTAAATCAGTTAATATTTCTTAAATAAAATTTCAGAACAGTATAGTTTATTTTTGGAAGATTTTTTTTTTAATAAAGAGAATTACATTACGATAAAAATGACTAAAAATGGGCGCTAATCACTTATTTTAGCAAAAACCAAAAACTCCTTCCAGTCAAATTAGTTTTGAATTAGTTTTTAAAATACAGTGAAGTATGTTGTTTATTGCATATATTAAGTTTAATCTAATTGCTTGAAATTAAATCTAAAATAAAAGACCCGGGTGTACAGCGACCGAAATGTTGTAATAAATATGGCGACACAGATGAGGACAATAGTCCGAATAATTTAAATAGTTAAAATGAAAGCTTCAAGAAAGATTTTTCATTTTTAAAAATTCATTTTAAACCTTCGGTTTTTTTTTTTTGTTTTGTTTTGTTTTTTTAGGTGCCAAGTTTTATGGCTCAGTATTCTTCTGTGAATTTTTAAAGGACATTGATAAACTTATATTTATATGATCCAAAAATGGGCGAACACTCATTTGAAATGATCGCAAAATTCTGTGATTGCTAACTCAGTGCAGGAGGAAGAAGGCTACTTCATAAGATAGAATTAATAACGTAATACAAGATTTGGGAGTAAGGTCTCATTATTTTACTGTTGAAATTACTATATTTAACCGTAAGGTCTATACTAATAGCTTCTTCTGTCGCACTTCTTGGTGTGGAACTCTCTCCAGGCTACTTGCTTTTTCAGTCAACTTTGATCTTCAAAAGTTTGGTGTACTATCAATCGTTATATTGCTTTTTTTTAATACCTGTTCTTTTATTGCTCTCTCTCTCTCTCCCTCTCTCTCTCTCATCTCCTCTCTCTCTCTCCCTCTATCTCTGTTTAATAGTGTTTTTTCTCATATTTTCTAACACCCAGTAACCTCCTTCCGTCTTAGTGGCTTTATTACCTTGATTAAAAGGATTTTAAAAAGTAATCTTTTTTAATAAAATCTAATTTTTTTTCAGCGTGTTCTCAAAATTTGTAAGAAAAACTAAAGAGACTTATTCTCATCAAATTAAATGCCCTTAGCTAAAGAGTGTTCTCCCGCAAAATTACTTTATTCTGTTTATTTTTTTTTTTTTAAATTAAATTTTTTCCATTCTCGCTAAAACCATAACTTGTTCGGCGAGGGGGGAAAAAAGGAAGGGAATACAAATGTTACCGTTGTTCTTTCAAGGTACAACCACAGAGTTATTTTCAGGCCATATATATATATATATATATATATATATATATATATATATATATATATATATATATATATATATATGAGCGCATTGTGTATTATGGGCAGCGTTGAAAGCTTCGTCTGTGGTAGGTAGATGTTAAGACCCACCCGTATATTAAAGTTCCTTCCGAGAAGTTTATGATGCAACCAAAGAAAATAAGTAATTATTTCACTGAATGATATTCAGTGTTCGCTCATAGCCTTGTTTACACATATTCATTCATATTTCTATTTATTCAAACGGTCGTCTCCATTTAACTTTTTCTGTCTCGTCCCATATATATATATATATATATATATATATATATGTGTGTGTGTGTGTGTGTGTTAATATACAGGGTGTCTATAAAGTCCCTTTACAGTTTGAAAAATGGAACAAACAGATATGGAGAAGTTGCAAAATCAGTAGTTATATATATATATATATATGTGCGTGTGTGTTTTTTTAACTAATTTAATACACCTCTATCTGGGCACCATTAGTTGCACGAAGCACACCAAGACGGTATTCCATTTACAGGATCGATGTTTTTCTCAGATGTTCACTGCCGTCCACTTCTCCCTTTATCCAACACTGTACTTGTGATAAATTTCTTGTGACATGCACGAATTGATGAACGTGACGGTGGATCTCGTAGGAATCCCAAATTTCAGGATTGTGGGTTTGGATCTGGCCTGGAATGTTTTTGAATTGTTCAGCCTGATTCCAAAATGGTATATGTTAGGTTACAGTTGAAAAAAATGTGTCGCACTGACACTCACATTTATTATCTATCTATCTACCAATATACAAAGTGTATTCCCATAACTTCTAACGATTTTAAATGTGAATTAAGTTTAAGCGTCAAGTGATTTTTTTTTCTTTTTCTTTCAGATTTAACAACTTAAGTCTTTCGCAGTTTCAACCATGGAAAGATTAACAAACGTTGTTTGTTAATCAAGTTTCAAGAATGCAATTGGAAAAACTGTTCGTAAATTTAAACAAACTGGGTTGGTGGCAGATGTGAAAGCACTATTGCGTTCTCGTTTACGCCGTTCAGCTGAAAACATTGCTGCAGTGCACGAGAATATGGCTGAAAATCCAAACACTTCTATTCGCCATCGCGCGCAGGAATAGAATTTCTCCACAACAATGTTACATCGTTTTCAAATGCACTCTCGGTTGGTTGATTATGTTGATCCCAAAAATCGCGAAGTGCGCGAAATGCATTTCTGTTTGACCGTCCATATATATATATATATATATATATATATATATATATATATATATATATATATATATATATATATATATAATTATAATAAGGAATCATATTTTTAAACAAAAAATATTATTATAATATAAGCTCTACTTCTGTATGGAGCACTGTTTTTTAAAAATAAAAACAAAAATACTAAGGAACCCCGGATTATGCACCCAACGTGTTCTTTTCTATTTTCTGCATACCTGCACAAGGATACATATATATATATATATATATATATATATATATATATATATATATATATATATATATACGTCATTCGCAGACAGTACTGTTTCGCAGCTCTTCAGTGCGACTAGGCATCCAAATGTCTCAAGCCAAGATTGAAACCCAATGGATTTCGTGTTAGAGTTTCTACCACTGAGCTATCGTCATTGGACAGAATGAGGTAGCTAAATCTAGCGTATTGTTTTTTTACAAATGTAAACAAATGTCAATCAGCCGAAGTGCTCCATTCATTTTTACTGAAGAGCTTCTCATTAACGAAAGTGACTGTTGTTTGTAGAATTAGCTTGTCAGTCAACAGTGCTCAACTGAAAATTCAAGAGCTAAATTATTGCCTCTGGGTGTTGACTTCAATGTCCACTTTTATATTAACATACGCTCTATCCCTCACGAACACGCACACACACGCACACACACACACACGCACACACACACACACATATATATATATATATATATATATATATATATATATATATATATATATATATATATATAAAGAAAAAAGGAAAGCTTTCTGGGACTTTATTAGGGACGACGGGCGTTGATGAAGAAAGGTTTCCATTTTGTCTGAATTCATATTTTCTTTCTACTGACATAATTTTTATACATCTTAATTTTTACACACGCGCACATGTATACGCACAAACACACACATACACGAATTCACGCACGCACACACACATACACACATATATATAAATATATATATAGAGAGAGATTGGGGAGGGAAGGTTGGGTAATGGATAGCGAATCCAGTCGAATCCATTACATTCACTTACATGCTAATTCCCTTGGGAAAGGTGTGAATCCTCTTCTTCTTCCTCCAGCTATGGGCAAATAGCAGGACAGACTGGGTTCTATAGCCTTGTATGGCAACTTGTCTAGGTGAAGGACAACTCTGAATTCAAAACCTGCGGAGGGTCGTTTGGGGACCTTGTGGCACGTAGTGCACCAGGTCTCTGTAATCGGCCCTTCAAAAAGTGTGGATGGTCCTGCACGAAACCTTCACCACTATAATCAAATCTCATGTGCTGTTGTCGGGCTGTCGGTTTCCTTGTAACTGATCTGCTTGACCCTCATACTCATATATATGAGGAGGGATAAAGAACTTACGCACACATCATGTTGAAACACCGGTTCCCGTACGGTCACCGACGTTAAGTCGAGTTTCAATTCCGGTTGGGTTCATTATATTCACTTTCGCGCAAATATCATTGGGAAAGTTAGGAATCCAACTTTTCACGCCACCACCAAGCTATTAAGACTTAAAACTATTATTATACCTCTCCAAAAAACAGTGATTGTTATCTCATATCGGTTGCATTCAACGTCAGATTTGACAGAATGAGTTTTTAACAGACAATGAACTTTCTTGAAAGTTGACATTTCAGCGCTTCTTTGTATAAAATATTCTGTTGATTTGAAAAATTGGTAAAATAGGTTGCATTTTTGTCATTTGCTGTTTCTATTTCCGGAAAGGAAACAAGAAACTGTGCAAACAGTAAAATGATATATGTGCCGTTTATGCATATGGTTCCATAGCTGACAGTATTGTTCATAAGTGATTGGCTAGTCCAAATTTTGATATGAAAAACAGAACGTTTCCGAAGCTTTGCAGTCACTGATGATGACCGAATCGAAACGCCGATTAAAAATAATCCTGATCAAACGATACAAGACTTCACAAAGATGCAGCACATGCATCAAGACTTCACAAAGATGCACCACATGTCTCAAGACTTCACAAAGATGCAGCATATGTCTCAAGACTTCACAAAGATGCACCACATGTCTCAAGACTTCACAAAGATGCACCACATGTTTCAAGACTTCACAAAGATGCACCACATGTTTCAAGACTTCACAAAGATGCACCAAATGTATCAAGACATGTCTGTAAGACATTTGAAAAAAAAACTTGCTACAATGTTTCAGTGCTTCATGATTTAGAAAGAAAAAAACTTAGTGGGCCGGATTTTCATCTTAGATTCTCTGCTCAAACGATCCCTTATATATATATATATATATATATATATATATATATATATATATATATATATATATATATATATATAATTAAACTTAGAGAGCCAGACAAACCTAACAAGGTTTCATCTAAGCGGATCGTCAGGGAAGGCTACCTGAATCCAGGTTTGTCTTGCTTTCTAGGTTTAACTAGGTCTGCTCTATTTACTGTATCGTATTTAGTTATTTTGCCTACTCGTATTGGTTTGTTTTCTTTGGATTTCGGACTTGCATGCTAGACGAATATTTTCGACTAACGTACATGTTCTTGATTCTTTCCTTTTTTTAATACCTTCTTTTTCCTTTGGTATTGGTTTGACTATTTGCAAATCAAGACACCGAAGGTTTTCCCAACGAGTGCTGTTTCTTATACCTATAGGATTACTACTAATACTAATAACACACACACACTCATACATATATATATATATATATATATATATATATATATATATATATATTATATATATATATATATATATAGGCAGCAATCCTTCATTTATACATGTTTCATTAATGACGACAGAAAGGTAATGTGATTAATTTTTTCATTTAATTTTCCTTGTGTTCGATGACGTGTTTTCTTTCCTGGACACAGGGTGTGTAGGAACTGTCCAAATGTTCTGTAATTCCGAGCACTTTTGGCTGTAACTTGCACCATAATCAAGGATGGCTTTATGCTTACTTTTTAACTGCATGTATTGATTGTGTGTATGTATCTAGAGTTATAGGGATGTTTTATTTTCCCAACGTAGTAAGCACATTGTGGCCATGTTCGTAGTTAATCAATTTTTTTATTGACAGCCTTACCCCATACCTACCCACCAATTACAGCATCACATCCACCCACGAATTCCTCCAAATTCTAAAAAGTACACAATCAACCCAAGGTATCTTAGCGTCACTCGACGTTGAACATTTATTCACAAACGTCCTTGTCGATCAAACGATTAAGATTAAACCCGTGTACACAAATAATTCTATCCCACCTTCATCCATCAAACCAAATATCCTCAAAAAATTATTATATGCATGCACAACCACAGTCTCCTTCTACGACCATAATGGCAACATCTACACCCAAACTAATGGTGTTAGCATGGGAAATCCGTTCGGTCCGTGCTTCTCCAATTATTGCATGTTCCATGAAGAAAAAATGATATTTAAACGAGTCTGTAAACCTAAAATATATGTCCGATACGTAGACGATATTATTTTAGCGAAAAACAGAAAAGAAAGAGATACTCTCAAAACCACATTTAAAAAAAAAACTCTGTCCTTAACTTTACTTACCAATTAAGTCAAAAAAATAAACTCCTGTTCTTAGGCGTTCTCGTAGAATACAGTAACAATGCTTTTACCAACTCATTGTATAAAAAAAAGCCCACTGGCAGAGACTTTTGCCATCTTAATTTTAAGAGTGAATATCCACTCAGATACTAAATAGCAGTGATTAAAAAAAAACTTCCTTAAGAGAGCACACGAGAATTCATCCTCTCGTCTACTTTTCCTTAAAGAACTCAACAATGCAAAACAGACACTAGTTAATAACAGTTAAACTACTTCATCGATTACCAGATTAGACTGTTTCTTTCCAAAGTAAATGATAACAATACAGAACACACAGAACAAAATAATGTAAATATCTTATACAAAAGCCAAATACACGTCAACTATAAACAAGACGAATCTTCACTTAGAAATGCCATAAAAATACACTACACCAGTTGACCTAAATAAAAAAAAATTCAATTATCAATTAAAAAATTAAAACAGCTAACCTTATCTTCAAAAATAACAACAGGCCTGCAAAATGGAAACTACAAAGAACAAACATTATTTTTTTTTCGAGTTCAAATGTCCGAGAAATTTTCATAGAAAATATTCGTCCTTTGACAGGATTCAAACCTGCATCCCATACGGAACCGTCATTTACGCTGACGTGCCTTAACCGACTCGTAAACGACGGTTCCGTATAGGATGCAGGTTCGAATCCTGTCAAAGGACGAATATTTTCTATGAAAATTTCTCGGACATTCAGGCCGGTAAATGTTATTTAATACTGTTTATTATAAACAGAGCATTTACTTAAATACTTGTATCTATAACGTTAAACATAAAAATGTCTTTAATAAATAAATTGTGGGACTTTGTCCATTTCTTTATGTATATATATATATAGATAGATAGATAGATAGATGTACATATATATAGAAGGGAACATTGAAATCAATACTCAGAGGTGACAGGCTGTTTCATACTGGACGCTATCGTCAGGGGGCCTGACGATGGCGTCCAGAATGAAACAGCCTATTATATTAACATAAGCTCTATCTCTGATATCGAGTACTGATTAAAACTATATATATATATATATATATATATATATATACCAAATTGCTAGAAACCATAGTAGCAGGAATGTTGGTTTTCTAAAAAAACTTATCTTACACACACACACACACACACACACACACACACACAGACACATATATATATATATATATATATATATATATATATATATATATATATATATATATGTGTGTGTGTGTGTGTGTGTGTGTGTGAGTGTGTGTATTTCTGAGATGAGGTATCATGTACATTATTTACATTATTCGGACTTTTCTCCTTATCGTTGTCGCCATATTTATTACAACGTTTCAGCCGTTGTACGCTCCGGCCTTCTTCATGTGGTTGGAAAATCGAACTGATCCCTTTCTTTATGAATTTCAACTCCTACCATCCATACAGCGTAATGGAAGGGGGCGTCCGCTACTTAAAACACCGAGAAAAACTCATAAGCGGCGACCCAATGACATTAGATAAATAATTGCTTAATATAAGTAGTACCCTACAACGTAAAAACTACCCTGGGTACATGGCAGCAGCCCAAAAAAACTGGGATAGGCGGGTACAAGATGAGGACAACAGCACTCAGAAAAAAGTCTTCCTGCCTTATGTGAAGGGGTTATCAGAGAAAATACAAAGGATCTGCGGTTCATATAACACCAGGACAACCTTCAAAAGCTTGACAACAGTTCGCAGATATCACTCTCGAGTAAGACCCCCCCCCGCTATAGAGGAGAACACGACTAAAGACTGTGTGTGTACGCTATTTCGTGCAGCTGTGGAAAGAAATATAAAGGGGACTCAAGTTAAGGTTTCAAGAACACCAGTACGCTGTAACACGAGGGGAAGTGGAAAAATCAGGCATGGCTGACCACATATGGAGAGAAAAGGGATCACCGCCCTCCGATCAGGTTGAGATCATAGACAAAGAACATCATTAGAAAATTCGTAAACTTAAGGAATCAGCACATATGCTAGGCCACAAAAATCTCCTGAGCCGACCAAGCATAGAAATGAATACAATATGGGAACCTGTAATAAGGAGTGCCAGAGAAAAGCAATGACAACAACAAAAATTGCAATATGAGCTTTGATAAAAACATGAATTTTATAATATCAAAAATTGCAATATGAACGCTGAAGACATTGGGTTTATAATACCCAGACATTCATACCCAGATGTTCTCAAGGACACATGGCATAGTGGATAAAGGTGACAGAACCCAAAGAGTGTGAGTTCAATACCCGGTTAAGGCAATGGAGAACTTGGAGAGGAAAATTAACAGGAGATAACTGATAACTGACATCCATTAAACATGGCACGTGGAACTTGAACAGTCTACCCCAGTGAGCGAAATAAAGTTTAGTTCGACATTCCAATCACCTGAAGAAGGCCGGAGCGTACAACGGCCGAAACGTTTTAATAAATATGGCGACAAAGATGAGGACAATAGTCCGAATAATGTATATATAGTTATTTTCCAAGCGTACCTTAGATGTGGCACAAGGCTGAATGTATGAGGCACCCAGTGAACTGACTATTCAATCATAATTGTTCTAAATAGTGAGTTCGATCCTGACTGAGTGTCCCATATTTTAGGCCTTGTGCCACCTCTAAGCTACGCTTGGAATATGCACACACACATAACTATGTGTGTGTGACTGCAACCAATTTGGTATATATATAAATAAATAAAGATGTTTTTCGAACTTGCTAACCAAGCGCTCCTCTGTGGCCGAAACGAGTAAGGGACGTTACGCTATATAATGGTTCCGTATAGGATACAGGTTCGATTCTTGTCGGAGGACACATATTTTTTTATGAAAATGTCTCGGACATTCAGGCCGGTATATGTTGTTAATACTGTTTATTATAGGCAGAGCATTTACTTAAATATTTCTACCTATAAAAAGAACGTATAAACATTAAAAATATGTCTTAAATAATTATCGGACTTTGTCCATTTAATAATATATATATATATATATATATATATATATATATATATATATATATATATATATATGCACATATAAATATGCACCAAATTGGTAGAAATCGCAGTAGCAGAAATGTTGGTTTTCTAAAAAAATCTATGTTACACACGCGCGGGCACACACATATATAATATATATATATATATATATATATATATATATATATATATATATATATATATATATATATATATATATATATATATATATATATATATATATATATATATATATATCGCTTGTGGTGTGAAATGTACTGTCTCCGGATATTACTTATCCTTATGTCCATAAATATATAAACTTCTTTTCCACCACAAACATAGCAATTTTTAACCGTATACACAGACTTATATCAAATCTTTCTTCAACAAATTTATATATATATATATATATATATATGTGTGTGTGTGTGTGTGTGTGTGTGTGTGTGTGTTTGCGTGTGTGTGCCTGTGTGTGTGTGTGTCTGTCTCTGTGTGTTATATCTACATTTCCTTTTTTTTTACCTGTGAAGGAGAGATTATAAAGAACATATTTTTATTCTCAGACAATTATTCTAATTAAAGCCAGTTTTATACTTTGTATTTTTTCTTCTTCCTTTTTCTTTATTTCTCTTTCTTTTCGTGTTGGGCGTGGTTATTCGTATTTCTCTCACGGTTTATAATTTAAAGCTTTCGACTTCTAAGCCTCTAACGGAAAAAAAAAAGAAATGACGTTAAGAAAAGAAACCCTGTTAATCAAAATTTTTGACTCCATCCCTGCGAAGGAACATCTGTTTGGTTATGATCAATGATATTTTAACGAAATTCTCTTGTGCTTCTCATGACAAAAGAAAGTTCAACACCATTGTTTAGAAACATTTTAAAAATGTTATTTTACTTATTTTATTTTTGAAAGCCCTTCCCTCCCTCCAAGGTAAGGCAGAAACACACGGGAAACGTGTTCAAATCAGTAAAATGTTTTTTTTTTTTTAAAAGAATGGTCTTTAAAACAAATTACTTCTTTTATCTAATTTTACTTTTTTAAACGAATATATGTCCATTTTTTCTTATATATCTTTATTTTTTTTTTTTTTAATAATCTCATTTTTTATCATCTTTGGCTGAAAATTCTACCATTTGTCATTCTTCATTATAGTCTCATTTTTAGCTCTTATTCCATTTTGAATTTTATTTACTTCTTTTCAAAATTCATTCTTTTTCGTGACGTTTTGGGAATTTGACTTTTTAGAAATTTTATTTTAATTTTTCCTGTGAATTTTTTTTTCATATAGCAATGTATTTTTTGGTTAGTTTTCTTTGTTTTCGACATCATTCATTTCATTCCGTTGCTTGCCATAATTTACCTGTCTTTCAAATCTATATTCTCTTTTAATATTTCTTTCAATCTCTCTTTCTTTTGTTTGTTTCCTTGTTTGTTACTTTCTTTCTTTTTTTTTGTTCATACCAGCTTTTGGCCTTCCATTTCATTTTTTTTTTTCTTTTCTTTCTTTTCCCTAATTTTTCCCCCTTTTACCCAGTCATTCACTTTCTTTTTTCTTGTTAATTTTCAAAATTCCCTTTTCTTTCAAAACTTGCCCTTCATTCGCCCTTCCTTTCTTTCATTTTCCTTTCTTTCATTTTTCTTTCATTATACCCCTTTTTATTCAAATTTCCCAATTTTCTTTTTCTTTCTTTCAGTATCAGTCTATATTTTGGAGATGAGGTATTATGTACATTATTTACATTATTCGGACTATTGTCCTCTTCTTTAAAGCCATATTTATTACAACGTTTCGGGCGTTGTACGCCCCGGCCTTCTTCAGGTGGTTGGAATGTTGAACTGAACCCTTTATTTCGCTCACTGTGGTAGACTGTACTAGTTCCACGTGCCATGTTTAATGGATGTCAGTTATCAGTTATCTTCTGTTAATTCCCCTCTGAAAGTTCTCCACTGCCTTAGCTGGGTATTGAACTCACTGTTTGGTTCTTGTCGCTGGATCTAACTAACCCCTTTATCCAAGTGTCCTTGAGGATATCTGCTTATGAATTCTTGGGTATTATAAACCTAATGTCTTCAGCAACCATTTTTTACCAGAGCTCATATTGTAATTTTTGTTGTTGTTATCGCTTTTCTCTGGCACTCATTATTAATGGTTCCCATATTGTATTCATTTCTATGTTTGGTCGGCTCAGGAGATTTTTGTGGCCTAGCATATGTGCTGATTCCTTAAGTTTACGAGTTTTTCAATGGTGTTCTTTGTCTATGATCTCAACCTGATCCCACAGAGGGTGGTGATCTCCCTTCTCTCTCCATATGTGGTCAGCCACGCCTGATTTTTCCACTTCCCCTCGTGTTACAGCTTTCTGGTGTTCTTGAAGCCTTACCTTAAGGGGGTGGCCTGTCTCCCGCTTATATTTCTTTTCGCACGGGATAGCGTAGACACAGTCTTTAGTCATGTTGTCCGCTATGTGGTGGGGATCTTACTCGGATGAGATATCTGCGAAGTGTCGTCAAGCTTTCTTTCTTTCTTTTTGTTAATACCAGCTTTTAAACTTACATTTCAATTTTTTTCTTTTGTTTCTAGTCATTCTGTTTCTTTTTCTTGTTAATTTTCAAAATTCCTTATCTTCCATTTTTTTTCATTTTTTTTTCTTTCATTCTTTTAAAACTTATCCGTTTTTCGTCCTTTCTATCACCCATCCATTTTTCTATATTTTTATTCTTTTTTAGTCAAATTTACCCAATTTTTTTTTTCTTTCTTTCTTTCAACAACTCTTCCATTTCTTTCCTTCATTTTCCTTTCGTCATTTTTTGCTTTTCTTTCATTTTTCAGCGCTGTCTTTTCTATTTTGTTAATGTTTTCCCAAATTCTTTCTTTCTTTATTTAACTTCTTTTTTTTTTTCTTTTACTTTTATTTTCGATTCTTTTTATTTTCTCCTTTTTCTTTTTCGTTTTTATTCTCTCCTTTCTTTCATTCTGTGTCTTATATTTTCATACATTAGCTTTCTCTTCTTCATATTTCCTTATTTCTTATCCTTTTCATCGATGTCATCATTATCAGTTTTTCCTTCTTTTATAGTCTTTTCTTTTTGCCTTCCTTTCTATTTCTCCTTTCATTTGTTCATTGTTCATTCTCTCTCTCTTTCTCTCTCAGAAATTAGCCGGGACAAACAAATT
This sequence comes from Acanthosepion lycidas, assembly GCA_963932145.1. Classification (NCBI taxonomy): domain Eukaryota; kingdom Metazoa; phylum Mollusca; class Cephalopoda; order Sepiida; family Sepiidae; genus Acanthosepion; species Acanthosepion lycidas. The sequence goes on from OZ010574.1 coordinate 90,143,614, forward strand.
ATTCATCATCTCACGCCTTCGCTCTTATCTCACTCTTTTCCTGAATCTTCTTACTCAACCCCTTATCCCGCTTAATCTTAGTAGCCCGGTCAGATATTAAGAAAACGTTTCATATGCGAAAAACATTGCTTTCGCCTTTTTTTTCCCCTCTTTCCATCCATAAAGAAATTTTCCATTTCTTATCTCCCATTTCATCCTTTCATTTATTACGTATCACAATATCCAATCTGTCTCACCCGGTCTCTCTCTCTCTCTCTCTCTCTCTTTCTCTCTCTTTCTTTCTCTCACTCTCTTTTTCTCTCTCTCTTTCTCTCTCTCTCTTTCTCTCTCTTTCTTTCTCTCTCTCTTTCTCTCTCTCTTTCTCTCTCTCTCTTTCTCTCTCTCGTCTGGTCTCTGTTCCTTCCCCTCTCCCTTTTACAGTTCTTTTGCTCTTTCTATCCATAAAGAATTTTGACACTTGTTCATCTTTATCTCACCTTTCAGCTTTTTGCTCATAGTCCCGCTTAATATTCAACCAGTCTCTCTACGTATTCGTCTCCATTTTGTCTCATATATATATATATATATATATATATATATATATATATATATATATATATAAGTAACGAAAGTTTTTCTAATGCGTATGGATAATCCAAAGGAGAATGGAATCCGGAGAGCTCAATGTTAAGTCAGAGCGAAGAATTTAATTTAAAGAAAAACCAGACCACTTTAAGGTTCCATTAGTTATAATTTATTTCACCAGAGATTTTATTTTTCTCTGGATTTTCACTTTCAATGGTGAAAAAATGAATTTAAAATTTATACTTTTGAAAGGCAGTATTAAACTTATATAAGGTGTCATAGAGGGTGGAGATATGGTGTGAGAGACATGGTCGAATTTAGAGAGGAAAGAGACAGTGTTAAAATATATTTTTATTTTTATTACAGTATATTTTTCACTCTTGAAAGTGAAGTCTGAAGATTCTGAGAAAAATAAAATTTCTGGTGAAATAAATTATGACCAATTTAACCCTAAAGTGGTCTGTTTTTTCTTTAAATTAAATCATATATATATATTAATTGATTCATCGAGTCTTATAGAAACCTCAACATATTGCAGAAAGCACTGGACGGCCGTTTCGTCCTATACTTGGGACTCATCAGCAGTGCACATCCACTACCGAGGGAATCGAAACCCCGACGGTTAGGTTGGCAAGCGAACACCATACCAACTACTCCACCGGGCCTCGGTGACGAAGAGATTGCAAATCAGACTCAATGTAGCGTCTCTCACTCCCATATTCCGTGGTGGAACTCAACTGAGATTCTCTCTAACCATAGGACTGAGCCCCCTGGAGCCACGACTACTCTCACCAAGCCGCTCCAACTGGAGCATTAGAAGCCGGTTCAAGCGATGATAGACACAGATAGTAATTAGGAGGATTTGATAATTATATTAATTGATTCATCGAGTTTGAGAGAAACCGAGGCCCAGTGGAGCAGTTGGTATGGTGTTCGCTTGCTAACCTCGCCGTCGGGTTTTCGATTCCCTCGGTAGTGGATGCGCACTGCTGATGTGTGCCAAATATAAGACGAAACGGCCGTCCAGTGCTTTCTGCATTCTGTTGAGGTTTCTATCAGACTCGATGAATTAATTAATATAATTATGAAATCCTTCTAATTACTATATATATATATGCACGATGAAAATAACACTGAGATCTTATTTTAACAAATATATTTACCAAAATTACACAAAAATATCTTGAAATATCAAAGAGTAAATTTATTCAATAAAATTGCCAGCCTCCAGTCGACTTTGGAATCTCCTGCAACTCTTCTGGACCGTCTTGTTTAAGTTGGTGAATACTGCCATAATCTTAGCCTTCAGTTGATCTTTGATATTACAAGGAGTTTTTTGGTCTCTCGCTTAACTGCGCCCCACACATAATAATTAAGGGGGTTGCAGTCTGGAGAGTTTGAGGGCCAAATATAATGAGTGATGTGGTCGCTGAAATTGTTTAACAGCCATAATTGGGTTCTCCTACTTGTGTAGCATGGTGCAGATTTCTGTTGCCAGAGATAGGGACTTCCAGCAGCCACCCTCTTGACCCTGAGCAGCACTACATCAAGATTCATTAGAAATTTCAAATAGGAAAATTGCGAAATTTTCACCGGTTTAAACTACTACTACTTATTCTTATTATTATTACTAGTAGCAGTAATAGTAGTATTAGTAGTAATAGTCACTTGATGTTAGCCTCCGTGTTGAATCTGAGGCCCTGTGGGTAGATAAATGGAGGCGTAACATTGTCCTCACTATTGATCACTCCTGTTACCTTCGTAATCACCATTAGACTCATCCAACTCTTTCGGAATCCTCTGCAGTGTCATCAGATTAACACCCCAAAACTCTGAAATGTTCGCATTGGTGCTTCCGGCGCGAATGCCAAGCAGTACAGCATGAGGTTTCCGAATTTCTGACGGAGTGAATTACGTCATGGTGCTCTTTTTCTCTCGGACGGTGCCCAACTGACTCTATTATACTTCCTAGTCGACAAAATCAAAAACAAACTACGCGCATGCGCAAAATTAAAACTATATGTGTGCGTGTTTGTGTTAAAGTTCTCAGAATTTATCTGTAGAGAAGACAAAATGAATAAAATAGACAATCGGTAAATAGTACTGAGTGCTTGGCGACGCGTTTTGTCATTCGACTTTATCAAGACAGGTGATGATGTATATATATATATATATATATATATATATATATATATATATATATGAAAATTTCTCGGAGTTAACCTGCAGAAAAGACAATATTTATAAATATTTATAAAATACAACAATATCGTAAAATCAAAAGAAAAAGGTTGAATCCGCCAACACAGCTATAATGACAATATTATCCACACGTGACAATAACTGACATTATTTTCAGTTAACAATATGAAAATAGCGTCCTCTACATTCCTCCAGTTGCAAAGAACATTCTGTTTTTTGTTATTATTAGTTACTTTCTTTAATTAAATTCATTTCGTTTTTTGCTTTGAGAAAGTCCATATTGGACGAAACTCGTCAGCATTAACTACAGTTTTCCTATTGTCATATATATATATATATATATATATATATATATATATATATATATATATATATATATATATATATATTCAAACATATATTGTTAAATATAACAGACAGCGAATGTCTATTATGTTTGATCATAAGCTTCGTATAGTTGCTTTTGTTTCGGAAGTAAATAAAGACAAAACTGATGATGGCTCATGTGAGCCGAAAGGTTAGAGCGAGGAACAGCATAATAAAAATATATCCAAATGTTGGACAATTTTTTCTTTATTTTCTCCCGAAACTGACGCCAATATACGAAGCTCTACCTTGAGTGGTTCTTGGGCTTTGTATTGGGTGAACAGTTAGTAAAAAAAAGTAGACTAACTTATTGGTATGACCATAATCTTCATGATTCAGTTTTTCTATTTTCTCAGGAAAGGTCCAGGTATTTCTTTTTAAATTTTCTCTATTACTACTACTACTCTTACTACTAATATTACTACTACTACTACTACTACTACTACTACTGCTGCTGCTGCTACTGCTACTAGTAATAATAATAATAAGTAGTAGTAGTTTAAACCAGTGAAAATTTCGCGATTTTCCTATTTGAAATTTCTAATGAATCTTAATTCTTCAGTTAATGATTGAATAAGCCCATGGTGAGTTCTAAGACAATAAAATAGCCGTAGAAATTCCCTTATCATATCGTTAAATATTTGAGCTTAACAACTTTAACAAAATATTACAATAACAATCATAAATATGAAGGCTGGTCGTTATTTTAAGAAGTAAGGGGATACAAACAAAAAAATTGAAATTGACAGCTTTTGCCTATTCCGCTGAAACAGGCGTTAAAATCTTCTACTTCCCTTCTTTCTTTCATTTTCACACTGAAACCAAGTAGCGTCTTTATCATGTTTTTGTCTGCAAACACGATCAAAAGGAAATACTCCCTTCTTTATTAGGTATTAGCAGGAGACGTTAAACACCTCTTACTTTTTTTTGCCTGAAACGGTGTAACGTCTCTGATATATATTTTGTCTTTCTACACGGAATAGTCTATTATTTATGTTGTGGATTCTGGGGATGGAATCCTGCACAAATAAATAAACAACGCCAGTAATTGAAATAGAAAAATATGTGTATTAAACGTAAGAATACAGACTTGAAGTGAAGATTAGTAGTCTAGGAATGCGGGTTAGTAGAAAAGTATATGTACAAGTCTCTGTAAGTGAAGCCGTAATAATCTCTCTTTCTGGACTCTCGTATAACTCTGGATGAACACCCTGTCCCGACCTTTTTGTCACACTATCTCTCCGTAGTATAAGTATACTTTGGACGAGTCCATCTTGTGTACAAGGGGCGAGCCCCACAATAATTTATGGGATATTGGCAGAGCGTAACGGCCGTCCAAACTAAGCGAGGAACAAGCACAATTATATAATAATAATAACAATAACAATAATAATAATAATAATATACTTTTAGTATATTAATATGTGTGTTGGTAATGTTAGTATTATTAGTAGCAGAGCGGCGGTACCAGTAGTAGTAAAAATACTCTGTGAGCGTTTAATTTTTTCTTTTGTTTAGAAAAATTTTCGACACTGCCTAGTTTACATAGCTTACTACGTCTGTTAATATCGCAATTGTTGACCCTTTAACAGATTTTTACGGGTCCCCACTTTTATTAAGACCACCCCATTTACTGTATATTGAGAAAAATTTAAACCCCTACTTTTAAGAAGAC
>OZ010574.1:90153420-90175920 GCA_963932145.1 Acanthosepion lycidas
TATATATATATATATATATATATAACGAGAGAGAGAGAGAGAGAGAAATGTAAGTTTCAAGAGAAAAGCTGTAGGCCAAACACCTGCGAAAATCAGCATCTGTGTTCCCACACGCAACTCCTTCCTTCTTCAAACCTCCGCCACTCGCCGCGTCTTCCTTGCCAAATCATTGCTAGTGTCTCTGGAGTTCGCTTTTCAGATTTCAGTCGAATTCTCTTCTCTCGTTCCCTGGGGTCTCCGTAAATTTCCCTCGCCAATGCATGCAGCTTATTATCAACATCATACCCCACATCCATGTCTCTTCCATCAATACCCCACATTTATTTGTTTACTAACTTTTTTCTTCTTTCTTTTGTTTGTTTGTTTGTTTTACCTGGCATCGTTTCGCCCATTTTTCTGTCAGAATATCGACAGTTTGAGTCAAAGATTTCTCATTTCTGGACATCAAATGTGAACTAGAAACGTTATTGGGGTCCATTAGCTATTTGTCAGAGACGATGGAAAATTATTACATGCATTCGTCTTTGTTTTTTGTTATCACAACGTTTCGACCTTCATCAGGTGTTTGTCGTTCTGAGTAACCTACAGGGATTTTCGAACCGAACGCTTTATTTTATCTATCCCTTAGAGGGATGCAAAGATATCAGCCAACAGAAATGGGGTTCTATAAAAAAAATAATATGAATATCATGTAAGCAATGAGGTTGTTTAAAGGAAAATAAGAACTACAAAGAAAATGTTACTTTCTGTGACACTTATTAAGGAAAGATGGCATGGAGAATTTAACACCCAGATAAAAAAAGGAAAAACAAGGAATACCTTATTTAAATAGGTTGAGTGAATGGATAGCAGAACAAAGGCAAAGATGGAGTGTAAAAAGTCAAATGTTACTAAGCGCAACAAAAGACAGGAGGTTTTGGAGAGCCATGATCATGCACTTAACGAGTTTTCTCTTTTATTCTCAGTAATCCCTAGCATCCTTGTGGCATAATCGTTTTGCTTGAGTGAAATGAAAAAAAAAAAGATTTTTATTAACAAATTAGTAATTTTTTTTCTATTTCTTAACAGAAGAGACATACTTGTCAATGAAAATTTGCAATCTTTCATGAAAATTTGAATAGCATTTTAACGCATTTCAAGTGTTATCAAACCTGCCTCATCTTCAATGAGGTTCTTCAAATTCCGAAGTGTTTTCAGTTTCCTTTTGGCATTCTTAATATGGCTCCAAAGAAAAACAAAACAAATTGAAGGTGTGATTATCAGGGATTTTGTGGCACACATCAATGACCATGCTCTTCCATATCATCAATTTAGTAATTTTCTATCCTTTCATTTATTATCTATCACAATATCCGACCCTCTACCTTGAATTACTCTTGGGCCTTGTATTACTAAAAACAAAAACCCCGAACAAAAAGCAATCTGGAAATGCGATATCAGGGGACCTTGTACAAATTCATGGCCCTGTTCTTCGATGTCATTGATTTGATAATTTTTCTATCTAAAAACGCTCCAACGATGCGTACGTAATGTTTAGGTGTACTGTCTTGCTTAATTGGTCATTGTAAATCACTTCTTGCGAGGAAGCCACCTTTGCTATAGCTGAACACTTGACCTACCAAGGCTACTATTGATTCCACTCGCTTCTGACTAAAACCCACTAAGGCTCTCGATGCCTCGGTCATGTTCGAATAGCCGCCAAATTGACCATTTATCTCCGTTTCTAACTTCTTCCATGAAGGACTGGAATTCTTCTCCAAGTAGTCTCCAAACCACTCGGAGGTCGGCCCTTCCGAATAGTCATAGCCTAGGCTTATCATTTCCATATCTGACAACTCGTATATGGAACTATGCATTTTATTTTCAAAATAAAATGTATAAGTCCAGCATGTTCAAGTCGTTTTCTTTTTCACATTTCATTTGAAATATTTCCATAAAAATGAAAAGTCTGGAAACACTTACTGATAACAACCCCCATCCAGGTATTATCTTTGCGCTTGAGTAACATTTACGAATTGTTTCTATGGATGGTTCCATACTATACCCGATATTTATTTGGTAGACGGTGATTATAGATTATGTGTGGACTCCAGAGCCTTAAATAAAATAGCAAAAGCGATTGCGTACCCACTGCTACTAATAGACGATATATTGGCTCTTCTAGGAAAGGCTACACGCTTTTCTACGTTCGATCTTAGAGCCGGATATTGGCAGGTGTCTATGGATGAAGAAGACCGCCAGAAGGCTGCGTTCGGATGCCATCTGGGTGTGTACCAATTTCTTTGCGTTGTCATCTGGAGTTTTCCAGCAGTTGACGTCTGTGGTCCAGAGTGGACTGGTGAAATTTGCGATGACTTATATCGACGACATCCTGGTGTTTTCCACGGATCCACAGGAACACTTTCACCATTTGCAACTGGAGTTTTGAGCGATTGAAACAACATGGCCTAAAGCTTAAATTGCCAAAACGTCAATTTGTAAGGGATGAGACTAATGACCTCGGATTTGTCATTGACAAGAAGTGTGTGAACCCCGGTACTGACAATGTGGTTGATGATAAGGTCAATGCTGAAGCCTCAATCAGTGAGAGAGGTCAGAGAATTTATTGGAGTCGTGGAATATTATAGATAATTTATCCTCAGATTCTCTAGGATTACGACACTCCTGATCAATCTGACTAAACACACCAGATTTCGATGGACAGAGGATAGTCAGCGATTCTTTGATACTCTGAAGGAAAAAATAAACGGCGGTGCCATTTTTGTCTTATCCAGACATGAATAAGCCAATGACCCTGTGTACGGATACCAGCAACACCTGTATTGGGGCTTGCTTGACGCAACCCTGTCAAGAATGGGAGGAGTTTAGTTGCAGGGGTGAAAGAAGAAATTCCTTGTCCCACAAGCTCTCACCAACTCAGCTGAGGTGGCCTGTGATCGAGAAGGAGGCATATGCCATAGCGTATGCCTTGCAGATACTCCCTTACTACTTGGGCGGGGAAGAGTCTGTGATAAAAACGGATCGTAAGCCGTTAAAATATTTGTTTGAGGCCGATTGGACAAATAGAAAGATTCAAATGTGGGCCTTGAAGCTGAGTGGGTACAACTGTAGAATAGAATATCTGTCAAGTAAGGAGAATGCATGCGCAGATCTATTGTCACGGATTCCTAAATGAATAGAACAAGAATCAATGTTGGATGTTCCTGAGGTGGCTGACAGGTCTTAGAGAATAGGTGTCTTTAACTTCCACCAGTTGGATGAGTAACCGCTATGGAGGGATAACGATGAAGAAAAATCAGAACTGAAAGTGTTGACCATATTCACCATAGTCTATGAATATAGAATACAACTCAGTACGTAATCTGTTCAATGAAACAACGTTAAAGATTAACACTCACGAGTCAGACACTCTACTGAATCTGACTATGTCGGCAATACCACCAGCAGCTGTTCCGTAATTCTTCAGTCTTCGATATGAAAGGTTGGCAGTGCATATTCGGGAAAAACATGGCCGCCTTTATACACGACGCATTGAATATTTTGAGCCATCTGATTGGTTAACCCTTATATGTTTTAAGAAACCAGTTCCATGAAAAGAAAAGCATCCCCACATTATACTGAACGGATGCTTGACAGTACTTACTGCTAAATTCAAAGAGCTTTCAAAGCTTCTTCTTCGGATTTTAGATCGATTATCCTTTGAATTTAGCTCAACTTTCGTTTCATCTTAGAAGAGAACATTTAGTAAAAAAAATCAGGTGAGTCACTTTTATCGAACAGCACTGTATGTATATATATATATATATATATATATATATATATATATATATATATATATGTATGTGTGTGTGTGTGTGTGTGTGTGTGTTAATAAATATACATATTATTCACCATTGCTTGCACGACTCGGAGTTTCATGCCCAACGCAATCTTCAGGTATTGGGTATAGACTGACCATTACTTAATTTGAATTGTAATGTATCTGGTTATCACAACGCCGGCGCAGCTATATATTATGCTGGGATTATAGCCGTTTTTTTTTTTTCCTTTATTTTAAAAATATATTTGGTAATTAAATTAAGCGGGATTTATATATGTATGTAAAAAAAAAAATTTTTTTTTTTATTTTTGTGTTCTGTATATTGATTTTTAATTTTTTTAAAATTTTTCTTTCTTATTTATTCGTATTTAAAAAAAAACAAAAAAAACATTAATTCATATTCAAAATAAATAGTAATTTACATTTAAAATAAACCGTAACTTATATTAAAAATTGAAAATTAAATCTAATCTGGATCAACATATTTAAGCATATATTTATTTTTATGCTTATATATAACCACCAATTTATTTCCTTTTCCGTTTTAAGCTTTGGCTTTTGCTATAATATTCCAGTTAATAGAAGGGGAATATCTTTATTTTTTGCCTGCCAGAAATATATAGAGAGAACAGTGCTGTTTCTGTATTTTATATCACTTAGTCATTCGATGATGGTAAAAACGAAATTTCCAAGGATTTTCTATGGAAGCAAAATAAAATTTAACATCGCTACCGGATCGTCTGCTTTCTTGGTATACAATATTATCGGCCATACATTGACCATTTAAGGGACAAATCATATTTTTTTGGTAGTTACATTTATGTTTAGAAGAATTTACGTTGCCTTTGTTGGAAATATATTTGTTTAATATGATGTTGTTATGATGGGAGATGGGAGTGTCTATGTTATTGACGTAGGTATAACAAGATCTTAACATTATTTTTGTTAAAAATCTTTTTTTGAGTTGGTGAATGGTTAAAGTGCTTATGAATAGAATTTAGGAAATTTCTTCCGATACAAGTTTGGACATTACAGTTAAAAGGTGGATTAAACCATATAATGTTGCATTTACGGTGTTTCTGCTTATTTTTACCTTCTTTGTTTTTTTCTAGACACTCTAAAATTACTTCATGAATGCTTAGCTCTAAAGCCATTTTTATATTTAATTTTAGACTCATCAAATATTTCCTTATTTCTGGCTTTTATTAATAGCTCTGTTATACTACACCGAGCACTACTTAATTAACAACAGCACTACATGTGCAACATATATATATATATATATATATATATATATATATATAGATAGATAGATAGATAGATAGATAGATATAGATAGATACACCTAGTGAGCCAGACAAACCTACCTAGGTTTCACCTAAACGGATCGCCAGGGAAAGTATGGAGCCATTTTTCTTTGGGCTTCAGACCTGCATCTGTGCGATTTGTTCGACAGTAGTTCATGTTTGTAGCTCTTTCTTTTTTTAAAACCTTTTTTTCCCTCGAGATTGATTTGATTATTTGCAAATCAAAAATTCAAGGGTTTTTCGAAACGAGTCTATATCTGATCTCTCTCTCTCTCTCTCTCTCTATATATATATATATATATATATATATATATATATATATATATATATAATAAAAAAGCTTAAACACTAGTACTCCATGGTTATAATTTATTACATTGGAATCGTAAATCCAATTCATCAGACCTACAAATTCAAAAAGAAGTCATAAAAAATAACTCCGGGAATAAAAAAATAAAATTTAGTGAGAGTGTGTGCATGAGAGTGGGGGACTAAAGCGAGAGTAAATGAAAGCTATAGGGAGATAACAGATAAGAAAAGAACAGGAAGGTCTGAAGTTAAACAGAGAGGAGTTTTAAAGAGTGAAGTCAAAGACGGTTTAAGTAAACGAGATACAAATAAATATGAATATTCTCAGATATCTAATACATTTCTGAATGTATTAGACATCCGAGAATTTTCATATTTATTTGTAAATCTTAAATCTTTCCATCTTAAATTTTAATCCCCACCCTCACCTTCAGACCTTCCTGTTCTTCTCTTATCTGTTACCCCTCCCTATAGCTTTCATTTACTCTCGCATTCGTCCCACACTCTCATACATACACTCTCACTAAATTTTATATGTAATAAATTATGACCATGGAATACTAGTGTTTAAGCCTTTTTATTATATCTTTACTCTCTCCTGGACATTGAGTTCTACCTGAATTCTATCCTCTTTGAATTTTTTTACACACACACACACATATATATATATATATATATATATATATATATATATATATATATATATATATATACAGTTGGTTGGTTGGGTTTTATGGCATATCAACCACATACATACATACATACACATATACCTATACATATATTAAATATACAGTACTATTAAACATATAGCTGGCAACATTATTTTTTTCAAAAGCGTATAGCTGGCAACATTATCTTTTCAAAAACATATAGCTGGCAACACTGTTGTTTCAGAAACGCATAGCTGGTAACATTATTGTTTCAAAAACGCATAGCTGGCAACATTATTTTTACCAAAAAACGTATAGCTGGCAACATTGTTTCAAAAACGCATACCTGGCAACATTATTGTTTCAAAAACGTATGGCTGGCAACATTATTTTTTCCAAAAAAACGTATAGCTGCAACATTATTTTTCCGAAAACTTTATCTGAAGCCTTGTTGATGGACGTAGTTTATAGTCATACCCAGGACGCGGATGTAGTTTATCGTCATACCCAGGACGCATATATATTAGATTGGTGCAAAAATAATGTCGTTTTCTCGCATATTAACATATGTGAGAAAACGACATTATTTTTGCACCGACCTAATATATATATATGTGTGTGTGTGTGTGTGTGTGTGTGTGTGTATGTATATATATTTGTGTGTTTTAGATATATGTACATATATATACATATATGCTTCGAAATTAGTGCATTCTTTTTTTCTTTCCATGAAAGCGACAACAGAGCAAACAGATTTTCGACTTTTTCGTCACCACTAGCTATGGCATTTTCACCAGCGATTAAAATTATTGTGCATGCTGGCAATTACGTCTACACTCCTAGCCATTATCATGATCAGAGAAAAACTGCTTTTTTCCGTCTTTTTTAATTTTTCAATATTTCTCTACTTATCATAATATCGTATATCATGGCTGATCCAAGCACAAGTTATCTTTATGCCGATGTGTTAAACAACTTCTGATTACTAAAATACTTCATATTTTTAAGCAGAACAATATTATTTTCCAATATTGTTTTAGATATAAGTGCCTGTGATTGCTTTCCTGCCTACTGCACCAGTCTTCCAATGAGTTTTGGATTATCTACTTGTATTCAATTATTCGGTAAGGTTTTAGAGCATTAAGTTGTAACGGCTCTGTAATCTTTACGATGGCTGACAAATTCGAGCAACCATCTGTATCAAAGCTTGCATAAAGTCCAGCAAATTTTCAACTAAGTCCCTTAAAATATTTGATCAGGCTTCTGGAGAATTTTCGATCAAACAGAGTTTTTGAGTGACTAACAGATTTCAAAGCCGGTCGAGTGTCTGCTCATGGTGATGAGCAATCAGGAGCGACTAATCATCAACCCAATTTGAAAAATGAACCTATGTCTTGTTTTCTTCATTCCTGTATCTCCTTTTCTCTTTCTCTTTTTATTTTTTTATTTTTTTCTCTAGTTCTTTCTTTCTCTCTTTTCTTTCTCATCCTTTCTTTCTTTCATTCTTTCTTTCTTTCGCTTTCTTATTTGTTTCCCTTTCTTATTTCATTCTTTGTCTTCCTTTTTTCCACTTTCTTTCTTTTTTTCATTTTCTTTCTTTTTCATTTTCTTTCTTTTTCTCATTTTCTTTCTTTTTCATTTTCTTTCTCTCTTTCTTTTTTTCATTTGAAAATGAAAAAGAAAGAAAATGAGAAAAAGAAAGAAAGAAAATGAAAAAGAAAGAAAATAAGAAAAAGAAAGAAAGAAAATGAAAAAGAAAGAAAATAAGAAAAAGAAAGAAAGAAAATGAAAAAGAAAGAAAATGAGAAAAAGAAAGAAAGAAAGAAAGAAAGAAAGAAAGAAAATGAAAAAGAAAGAAAACGAGAAAAAGAAAGAAAACGAGAAAAAGAAAGAAAATGAAAAAGAAAGAAAATGTGCTTTCAGTAGCAAGTGGGGCTTTATGCTGTAGAATTGCTAGCCACACGCCTAATCGGTTTTGAATTTAGAATTATCCTTCTCCTAGACACGTTTCCAACCAAAGCTAGTGATGCCAGCTAGCTTGGGGCTGAAGGGAGAGATTCATGCATTTGCCTAGGGCATGTGTACGAAACCAAACGCAGTAGTTCTTAACATTCCCTATCTCTCAATATTTTCTCTTTCTTTGTACTTTAAATATGCGTCTCTATTAAAACAAAACTAGTTCCCCCATTTTTCTCTCTCTTTCTCATATTGTATTTGATTTCGCCGCTATATCTCATCTCCCATTTCTTTGCATCTCCTTCGTCGTTACTCTCTTCGACATTTCGTCATATGACCCAGGTTATCGTCTGCTTCTAACTTTTTTTTCTCCATTATCAATAGCAATGTAAAAATCGTAAACAGAGCATGCAGACAAAGCATATGACATGTCTTTTAGTGCGCACATGGTGTCCATATTTCCTAGGCTGTGTGTCCCTTCAGCGATTGCTTTAAAAAATGACAAACAGCTGTTGGTTAAGTGTTTTAGAAATGCTGGTTTAGCTGCACCAATACATGATTTGCTCTGGAATTCTTTTTTGGCTTGGAGACGAAATGAGAAATCAAAATGTAGTCAAGTAGTTTGACCACCTTGCTCTCTACTTACCTTTGCATCATATGATTATGGTTACGACTAATTGCATTAAACAAATGTGTTATAACAAACGGTGGAAAATGGGACACAGAAATCTAGAGGCATATTTGAAAAGCAAAAGATGCCTTTTAGAAACTAAGAAAAGTAATAAGAAACAAAAAACTTTCGATAGATACAAAAATACTGAACTGTTATGCAATATAGAGCCAGCTATATGGCAGTGCATTTTGGACAATTTCGTCAGATGAAGAGTCCTGAAGCAAGAGAGGATGCTGAGAATACCATAGAATATTTAAGCGAGTTTTAAGGGAAATGGGGACGTTTTGGGGGATTAGAACGAAATAGCTAAAATTTTAGGAACACATAATGAGGAAAGAGGGCTTGGAGAATTTGGCACTCACAGGGCATACTGCGTGAGGCAGATGAAAGACGCGAGTAACCTACCTGATGAGTTTGTGTGAATCTATGGCAGCACAGGGAGGGATAGTAACGGAAGAATACATTATACGGGCTACGAAGTTGTGGAGATCCGTGATCGCACAATTCCTGAAGCAACAGATCTTTCCTGCAAAGGTTTCTATTGGTGGAACTAAAGAATGTAGGTCGTCAGAAAAAATCTCCATGGAAATAGCGACGGAATAGAGAGGTTTCGTCTGTGAGAAAAGTCAGGTAATAATTTATAATGACTAGCTGGCCTCTCGTATCTGAGAATGTCTGTCTACTTTGGTGGCTAGCCAGTCCCTGTTGCAGATGCCCACTCAGGCACATTTCTGTTTGTTCAACACCCCCAGTATCCACCTGTGGTTTATACTGCAACTGAGTGGGCCTCCGTTATAGTTTCTGGGAGAGAGCTCATTATCTGACATGATGAACATTCTGAACAAAGGCCAGTACACTCAAACCTTCGGTCACGATGACTTGTGACTTCGTGCTAGCACAACCACTGACTGTTCCCACAGAGTTACTTTACCCAATTTCCTTCACATGGCTCGTGGTATGGCGTTCAGGCGCTTACCAAAGTTGCTGCACGCTAGGATCGCCTCTCCAGGTGGATGACATCCAGAATTTACCTTCCAGATAAATCGACGGTGGTGAGATTCGATCCAGTGTTTTATGTTCTCTAGGCAAACGTTAACCACCCGGTCATGTGCCCATGAGAGGTCATGTAGGCTGGAAAGAAAGGCTTGGCGAGGTCTGGCAGTAATAATTCTATGAAAATAGCGTCAATATGAGCTTGTTTTGCTGTTAAGATTGTTGTGTCAGCCATGGTTTGGATCCCAGGATTAAGAATGTGTTTGAGCCAGGCGTACTCTCCCCACTTGGACGACTGGCGTAATATAATCTTCCTCTCTAAATATCCCTCAAACCAGAAATTAACATGACAATCAGTGTCTGTTGCAAGTGAATATGTGCTACTCTCTATTAAAGTAATCAACTATCCTTCAATATCTGTCTATCTTTCTGAGATGAGGTATTATGTACATCATTTCCATTATTCGGACTATTGTCCTCATCTTTCTCGCCATATTTATTAAAACGTTTCGGCCGCCGTACGCTCCGGCCTTCTTCAGGTGATTGGAATGTCGCACTGAACTCTTTATTTCGCTCACTGGGGTAGACTGTTCTAGTTCCACGGGCCATGTTTGATGGATGTCAGTTATCAGTTATCTCCTGCTAATTTTCCCTCTGAAAGTTCTCCACTGCCTTAACCGGCCGAAAACGTTGTAATAAACATGGCGACAAAGATGAGGACAATAGTCCGAATAATGGAAATAATGTCAACTATCCTTGTAAAATGATTTACCTCTACCTCACCTGACGACTTACAGACTTTTAATAATCAGTTTTAACTGGCAGATATTACTTGGGATAGATAGATAGATAGATAGATAGATAGATAGATAGATAGATAGATAGATAGATAGATAGATAGATAGATAGATATGAACAGACTGAGATAGATAGATAGATAGATAGATAGATATGAACAGACTGAGATAGATAGATAGATAGATGGATAGATAGATATGAACAGACTGAGATAGATAGATAGATAGATAGATAGATATGAACAGACTGAGATAGATAGATAGATAGATAGATAGATAGATAGATATGAACAGACTGAGATAGATAGATAGATAGATAGATAGATAGATAGATATGAACAGACTGAGATAGATAGATAGATAGATAGATAGATAGATAGATATGAACAGACTGAGATAGATAGATAGATAGATAGATAGATAGATAGATAGATAGATAGATAGATATGAACAGACTGAGATAGATAGATATGAACAGACTGAGATAGATAGATAGATAGATAGATAGATAGATAGAGAGAGAGAGAGAGAGAGAGAGATAAATATATAGATAGATAGATAGATAGATATGAACAGACTGAGATAGATAGATAGATAGATAGATAGAGAGATAGATAGATAGATAGATAGATAGATAGATATGAACAGACTGAGATAGATAGATAGATATATAGATAGATAGATAGATAGATAGATAGATATGAACAGACATAGATACATAGATATGAACACACTGAAATAGATAGATAGATAGATAGATAGATAGATAGATAGATAGATAGATATGAACAGACTGAGATAGATAGATAGATAGATAGATAGATAGATATGAACAGATAGATAGATAGATAGATAGATAGATAGATAGATAGATAGATAGATAGATATGAACAGACTTAGATACATAGATATGAACACACTGAAATAGATAGATAGATAGATAGATAGATAGATAGATAGATAGATAGATAGATAGATATGAACAGACTTAGATACATGGATATGAACACACTGAAATAGATAGATAGATAGATAGATAGATAGATAGAGAGAGAGAGAGAGACAGAGAGACAGAGAGACAGAGAGACACAGAGAGAGAGAGAGAACCAAACGGCCTTCTGTTTGAGATTGTGATGTATTTGTATTTCCTTTCTGTTGAGATTCCGGATACTGATATATTAAATAATTATATTTATAAGGAAAATATCATAATAATTAAAAAAATAAACACATCAACAGCACCACATACAGATGCAGAAAAGAAACATTTGCAAATGTCTAGTATTTTGGCGTCGATAAAAGAGGAATTATCTTTTAGCATTATAGTTAAGATAACTCTGCCCACTGTGCAAGTGATAGGAATGGGCGGGGTTTAAACTGAAAAGTTATACTAGTTTATTTCGATAAGAAAAACAATCCCAACTTTTAATTGGGTTATTATCATTTAAAATCTGAGATGTGCCCAGTTAAGCAGATTTGAATAGAAACCCTTGTTACCAATGTAATGAATTCAGTCCTCACTGTGCGTTCGCGTATTTGTAAACATGTACCATACTGACCTAAACAATGGCCTGATTGATGGATTAGATAGTTTCGAATTTGGCAACGACAACAAAAGCTTTAATCTAAAGTAAAGAGCAAGATTTTAAAATAATTTTCAAGCAAGCCACTCTAACCGAGAAGCAAGACAATTTTAATTCCATGATTTTAGCCCTGTAAGAAACAGAGTAATAGATTGCGCTTCGGATTGAGAAATTGGAGAGCCGAGTTCGAATTCCACTCAAATCCATTACATTCACTTACGTGCTAATACCCTTGCGATAGGTATGACTCCTCTTCTTCTCCCCCACCCACAGCTATCGGTAAATATTAGGTTGGTGCAAAAATAATGACGTAATAATGTCATTTTTTAACGTCATTATTTTTGCACCAACCTAATAGCAAAACAGACTGGGTTCTATAGCCTTGGATGACAACTGGTTTACTGCAGGAAGAAATGGAAACCTACTGCGGGAAAAAACTGTCTCTTCAGTCATGTATCGAAAGATACATGATCGATTAAGCGTGTATCAAGCATGGCACATAAATGAAGAGACAGAAGTTGGGGGAATCTTTCCCTGGCTTTTGTTTCTCTCATTTTACAGCGAGTTCATTTTTGCTGGTATCGTTGGCCCTGAAGTTGAGTTATAGACCTCTTAGTGTGTACAATCTGTTCTAGTTTGCTGTCTTAACGTAAATTTGAAGACAGATTTGCAAAGCGACTCTCATTTATAGTTGACAGGTATGAAAAATAAAAACGAAAGTTTCGACAGAAAACAAAATGCATATAAAATTGCTCACGCGCTTTCATACGCCGAGCTATATGCACAAACTTTTGCACAAACACGTACATATTGGTTAATAATATTTTAACACCATCTATATATGTTGCTTAAATGTTATTATTAGTGGATACTCGTATTTGAGTAGACACTCCATTCATATATTAAACAGTATATTTATTTCTTTTCGTGTACATAAATATTCGAAAGATATTGTTAGAGCAGGATTCGAACCTTCGTTCTCCTAGTGGGGGGAGCCGTCATTAGATCTGACGGGCTTTTGACCTCTCGGCCACGGAGTGAATCGATGGTCAAGCAAAGTTAATTTTTCTTAGACAACTGCTCAGTTTCGTATCCTAATGTAAACAAAACAATTTCTCTAATAAGTTTTCTTGAATATTCAGGCCCGTAGACGAAAACTAATAAAAATTCTGTTTAATAAATAAGCGAAACATCTATTGTTGCTATATTCGTAATAAATTTTGTTGAGTGTTGGTCGTTTGATTTTAATATAGCAACAACATATTAACATGCATATAGCAAACATTTAATACCATTTTGCATTTCTGCCAATTTCCGGTCAGTCCCCTTATATTGAAATGCTTGCAAAAAATTCCATCACTACAAAGGATAAATTTAAAATTTTAAAATAATTGATGATCCCGGAAAAGATCAAAAGTGCTTGGGTTAAAAAAAAAAAAAAACGAAAAAAAACAATGAACCCTTCCTTGATGAATTTAATCTTAACATCAATAATCTGATTAGGCAACTAGGAAGGATCAGTATAAAAAATAAGTATATCCTCGTAATACTGACTTATTTGCAATTGAACATGCAACAGAATTTGCATACGAAGTGGAAGAAAGCATAACTTTACCTTTCTTAGATATCATTTTACACCGAGTTGACCTCAGTGTCTACCGAAAATCAACTAATATAAATGACCTAATAAATTTCTGTTCCCATCATAACAACAAAATAAAATCCGAAATCATCGGATTCTATTTAAGAGCACTCAGAATTTGCAGCCCTCAATATTTACACGAAGAGGAGAAATATATCGAAAATGCATTCAAGAACATTCAATACCCTATTTCATTTTCGATGGGAACGAAAAGGCTCATAAAATATTCCAAAATAGAAAGGTTGGCCTTCCTGTCAAACCTAACAAATCAAAATATATTTCTCTCTTTTTTCTTTCTCATTCTTTCTTTCATTCTTTCTTTCTTTCGCTTTCTTATTTGTTTCCCTTTCTTATTTCATTCTTTGTCTTCCTTTTTTTCCACTTTCTTTCTTTTTCTCATTTTCTTTCTTTTTTCTCATTTTCTTTCTTTTTCATTTTCTTTCTTTCTTTTTCTCATTTTCTTTCTTTTTCATTTTCTCTCTCTCTTTCTTTTTCTCATTTTCTTTCTTTTTCATTTTCTTTCTTTTTCATTTTCTTTCTCTCTTTCTTTTTCTCATTTTCTTTCTTTTTCAAATTTTCTTTCTCTCTTTCTTTTTCTCATTTTCTTTCTTTTTCATTTTCTTTCTTTCTTTCTTTTTTTCATTTGAAAATAAAAAAGAAAGAAAGAAAGAAAATGAAAAAGAAAGAAAATAAATGGAAGAAAGCATAACTATCGCAACTACAGCCGAAAAGAATTTATCTTAAACAGAACATAAGATTTGTCACAACTATATCTGAGACAATAAAAGACTTAATCAATAGAAAAAACAAAACAACAAGCTAAAACTTGAAGGAGGAATTTACTCTATCAACACGAAGGATTAGTCAGAATAAATATATAGAAGAAACCTCAATAAATTTAAATAAAAAAATAAAAGTCGATATGAACACAAAAGAGACATTAAAAAAAAAACACACACACACACACACGCACAAAAGGTTGTTCACCGTAACGAAACTGACCACAATTTTGACATAAAAAAACGCTACTCTAATTAAAAGAGAAAATGATTCACTAAAACGAAAACGCCTAGAAAATGCTTTAATCGCTAGTTTAGCGATAGTAAATTTAAGTCGATGTTCTTACAACTCATCACCATTCTTTTTTTTTTTCTTTTATCACAATGTGGGATCTTTAAAAAAGAAAAATGATTGAAAGAAAAAGAAAAATTAATATAAACGAATTTAGCTAAATTGCAAAAATTATTTTAAAATATTTTGAAACTATCAGCGTCTCTCGAGCATGCGCATGTGCAGTCACAACAATGTCAAGAAACTAAGTTTGATGAAGTCCTAACGAATGACATGCATCACAAATAAACTTTTTCCATTTCGTCTTACAATTTCCTTGATATATTAGGTTGGTGCAAAAATAAGGTCGTTTTTTGACGTTCAACTTCAAAAGAAAAGCGACATTATTTTTGCACAAACCTAATATAAAAATATATATCGTATAATCTTATATATATATATATATATATATATATATATATATATATATATATATGCACACGCACATATATATGTGTATGTGTGTGTGGAACTACACCAAGTAAATTCTAGTTATCTATTGAGCCCTTTTCTTGATTACGATATAATTTTAAGCGTCTAAACAGTGTGTTATTTTATTACACACACACACACACACACACATTTATATATATATATATATATATATATATATATATATATATATATTACAATGGATATAACCCTATACAAGGCGCGGGGGCGACTCGAGGTAGAGTGTGACAGAGTAAGAGGCTGTTTATGCGGATAGAAAGGGAAAATAACGGTTAACCATAGATTTGAAAAAGGCGAGATTGTAATGATAGGGGAAATATCTTTTGGGAGTCGGTTCCACAAAGCAGTGGTTCGCAGGAAGAAGCTGTTCGAGTGAAACTTACATCTCCCCGATAGAATACGGAAGACATGTGGGTGGTTTGCTACAATGTAAGTGGTATGGTAGGCTCTAGCCATGATGGTTAGGCCTAGCGGAACCAAGGAATGTAGTTCGTCCTACGATTTCCCATTGAAGTAGCGATAGAGCAGTGGGTGTGTGTGTGTGAGAGAGAGAGAGGGGGTGATTGTTGGAAAATAATATATCGCCCACATTGACTCGAAGACGCTTTTGGACTCCATCAAGACTTGAGAGTATGAACTGGACAGTTCCCTCCCAAATATGACACCTTACGCCATTTTAGACCTGATCTGCCTCTTGTAAAGTTAGAGGGTAGCAGGCGGAGTCAGGTACTTCCTAAAAAGGTACAAGGAACTGACTATCTTCACTGCATCATTAGCGATGGATAGTATCTACAAGTTCCATTTCAGGTCAGGGGTAAGTTTAAGGCCCAATAGTATCTCAAGTCAGGGAGCCTTTCCTCGGGGATACCCGCTTCGTTATGACTGTTTGCAGTGCAGGGGGCCGATCGCCGATGATGGAATGTAGCTAGTTTGGTTTTCGGGGCATTGAATGTAACCAGCCAATTTTTCCTCCACTGAAATATTTGAGTTAAATCAGAGGAGAGATTAGCTGCCAATCTCTGATCATCACAAGCTTTGAAGGTGCACCTGTATATTGGTATCATCGGCATAGGTATTCACTAATTATCTGAGTACACTCTTAGGCCGAACATTTATGTAACGTCAAAAGAGGGTTTTGTTCGAGAAATAACTACTGGGGGCGCCTCTATTGATTGCTAGGGCCCGGAGGACTGGCCTTTCACAACGAGAACCTATCTGTTAGGAAGGACTTTATAACTGAGTAGCCTCTTCGGTGATTCTATAGCTGGAGAGCATCAACAGCAAACCTTTGTGCCACACGTTGTCAAAGGCCTTCGAAATATCTAATGCTATGGTCCTTGAGATTTGTTGCTAAGAGCCTCACTGATTCTGTGAGTAATAGTAGTCAGGATATCGGCAGTGGGTCGAATATCGTACTGCTTGTCGTTCAAGAGACTGTTCTTATCTAGGCCCCCAACAACCTTCTTGTTGTTTATAGCGTCAAAAAAGTTACAAATGATATTAAGAAGACGATACATTTTTATTTATTCATTTGACTGATTTCATTGCTTTTCACACCCAGACCTAAAAAAAAAAAAAAAAAAAACGCTTTGGAAAATAACACTTCTTATGCAAACGTTCAATATTAGAGAATTATTACTAAACAAGTCAATTTTTAGCCTTTTCCAAAAGTATAATATGGTATCTCTTATTAATAAAAGGCCATGTGATACATTTCCTGTGAATGGAAATATATTTAAACGCATAGTTTTACGACTCTGCTAATTCGCCGTTCTATCTCTTGGTGGTTTGTCATTGGCCTTGTCTCTCCTTCGTTTCAGAAACGCAATTTCACTCTTGTCCGATTTGTGAAGGTCCATAGCACTAGTTTACAATTTCACAGATGGAATTGAACATTTTTTACACTAAGCACGCAACTGTGTTTGCCTTACTACAGTTTAAAAGGTTATGTGTCTTATTTTTCCCTAACTGAAAAACCTAAAAAGACACACCCAGAACGCTATGAAGCCAATATTCATCGTATTTTTCAGGAAAACAAACTCAAAGAAACTACTGTCTTAATTCGAATAATTTATAATACAACGTCGGTAATAATGAATCTGAAATGTAGTAAATCCTCCCCTCTAACAGCTTTTAACTGCCTATGTAGTAGTCTCACAAAGCTGTTACCTCCATTATTAACCTTCAGTTGTGTAGCAGTCAAGTGGGTATTTGTTTTTGGTTTGTTTTGTTTTTTTGTTTTTTTGTTTTTTCTCTTTTATGTATCTATTCTCGTCTTGACAAATGTTCGGAGCCAAGTGTGACTTGGCTCTAGGCTGGTGATTTTAAGTGCTCATTGTTGATTCCGGGCAGTGCCCAGAGAACGGATGATAAATCGGCGCGAAAAACGAAAGATGGCGTCCGGAACTGGAGGTCAGGAAACGCAAAAGAAGAAAAATATATGAAATAGATGTTCGGAGAAGAAGAAGAAGAAGAAGAAGAAGAAGAAGAAGAAGAAGAAGAAGAAGGGGGAGGAGGATGAGAAGAAGAAGAAGAAGAAGAAGAAGGGGGAGGAGGATGAGAAGAAGAAGAAGAAGAAGGGTGAGGAGGATGAGAAGAAGAAGAAGAAGAAGAAGAAGAAGAAGGGGGGAGGATGAGGAGAAGAAAGAAGAAGAAGAAGGTGGAAGAGGATGAGAAGAAGAAAGAAGAAGAAAAAGAAGGGGGAGGAGGATGAGAAGAAGAAGAAGAAGAAGGGGAGGAGGATGAGAAGAAGAAGAAGAAGAAGAAGAAGAAGGGGGGAGGATGAGAAGAAGAAGAAGAAGGGGAGGAGGATGAGAAGAAGAAAGAAGGTGTTAAATGAAGCGGTAGAGTGGTTTATTGAGAGAAAGAGCTAGAAGTTTGGCAAACAGAAGATCAATCGGGAAAGAAGAGAGGTAATAAAAAGACAGAGATATAATCTTGTGTATGGAAATAAAAGGAAAGAAAAGAGAGGTAGAATGAAAGTTATTTGAAAGGGATGGTATGAGGAAGAAATTAATAGTAGTAGTTAGAGCTACACATAATGAAAGAGAGAGAGAGAGAGAGAGAGAGTTGTTTAAAGAAGAACGATTCATAAGAGTGTAGGAGGAAAGATGCAAAGTAGATTATCAGAAAGTAGTGGTGTGAGGAAATATTTGACAGGTGTAGGGAGAGATAAATATAATGAAAGAGAGAGTTGTGTGAGGAACTATGGTAAATATTAGGTTGGTGCAAAAAATAATGTCGTTTTATTACATATGTTACTATGCGAGAAAACGACATTATTTTTGCACCAAACCTAATAGAAGAAAACGGGAGTGAAGTAAGTAGGGAGGATCATTTGAGAGTGGTGGTATGCGTAATAGAATTGGTAAGAGTAATAAGAGATAGATTTAATGAGAGAGAAAGGGTAATGTAACTAAAAGAGAGTCGGAGGAAGGCCTGTATGGAAGATTACTGTAAATGGTGGTATGAAGAATGATTTGGTTTGGGGGTTGCAAAGAGAAGTGAAGAGAAAAGATAGGGAGAGAGAAGTTTATAAACTTAAGAGCGTTACTTAAATAAACTGGTCTACTCATAAAAAAAATAAGGAAACCTTTTTAGGCTAATACTTTATGTTGATTAGCATACTCAACCTTAGGCTGCAGCATCGAAAAATGTCGAAAAATGTTTATTTCTTATCGATTTACAAGGCGGGAGGTTCTGTTTACAATCTTGATACATTGTCAAATCGGTACCCGAGTTTTACAAAACGAACAGACATTTTTCGAGGCGGCGTTACAGAAATATTTCTCTTGAATAACGAACAAACGGATATTTCTTTATTACTAGGAACATTATTTTTAGTGGGTACACTTATTTGAGTTGCTAGCCCTTCATTTATTTATTTATTTATTGCGTTTTTAAACAGAGAAATTAATGATAATCTGCCTAAAATTACAAACGAATAATTAACTAAAGAACAAAAATTTACATAAATAAATAAAATTATGTATCCGCTTATTTTTAATTTAAGATATATAATTATCAACTTCAAATGGGCTTGTGCTTCTGAAAAAAATCCCTTACAAAAAAAGTTTTTTTTAAAAAATGTTTTTAAAAGTTTTAATAAAGTTTAATTTAAAAATAAATAAATAAATAAATGCAAGCAGTATGCAGATAACAATGACATCAACACATTTTCAAATATGGCATTTGTAAATAACTACAAAGTGACTTATCCAAAGGCCAGTAACTCTTCAAACTGTGTATATGATTATGTATGCATATGTGTGTGTGTGCGTGCGCGCGCACGCACGTGTACATGTACATACATCATTCTAATATTATCTGTAGATTTGCCTTGGGCGAAAAAAAGAAAAACTGTCGTATAATGTGCCAGTGATAGATATCAAATTTTATTCTTAATCAAATAAAACGCTTGAAAAATATAAAGATATTTTCATTAGTTTGAAGCCACTTAGATATTTTTAAAATGTTTAACATATTTACAATACGAAGACGCACATTTGCGTCTTGTTGCATGTTGCATGATGCATGGTGCATGATGCATATGCCGCTGATGCACATATGCGACTATTCTCAGATATTTATTTAAAGCAAACGAGAATGATCAGTAACGTATCTTTCGTCAATCCATTTTTTTCACGGATTTGTAAAGGTGTTTATTGGTTTTAAAAACAAAACATAAAGACAAAAAAAGGACATGGAACAACATTAATACATTAGCTTCATTTTTATAATTTTATAACAAAATAAAAACTAAAATTAAATTATTTATTATTTTTTTTTTAATCATTTCACCCCAATCAAGGCAATAATTCCGCTAAGAAGCAAGGAGGCTTTCTAGGAATGAAAGAGAATGCGAAGACTTTAGTGAGAAGAAAGGGCAATATAAGAACAGGTTTCAGAAAGTTAAAAGATCATGATTGACGTTAGATTTAAATTTTTGAAAATTGTAGGCGGCAGAGAAGCAATAAATCGGAAGATAGTTCCACATATGAGGAGTACGAGAAAAGAAACTATTAAGATAGAACTTACAGTTGCATCTAGCTAATTCAGCAATAAAATGATAAGTCCTCGTAACCAATCTAATAGTACTTTTAAATTGATGCGGTCGTGGTGCCAGAGGTGGGGAGCGATATTTATTTCTGCTATGTACAGAAAATGTGGCACAAGGCCAGAAAGGGGGAATGGAAAAAAGGAGGGTCTTCATCTATCTTAACATTAAACTTAGCTAACCACAAACACTGACCCAAACATCCCACAATATTCCTAACACCGAAACAACGCATTCATACTTACCTTTCTTACTACATTCACCATAATACCTCGTTGTCTCTATGAAAATCCTAACTAGTCCTCCTGTGTAGAATTCATTGTCTTTGGGGAGAGGAATAAAATAACAATTTTAAAATCTAAACCTCAATAAATATTTACAAAAATGAACAAACTCTATATAAAAGAAACTAAACAGTGTTAATAATAAAGCAAAAAAAAACAAAAACACAATCCTTAACTACGGCAGAAACATCAGTTCACTGGACGAAATCAATGCGGGATTTTAATAATATAAGGACATTAATTTATCCCATGCACTCACTCAACCACACACTATATACAAAAACAACAACAAATACGAAAATCACACCCGAAAAGAAAGGCGACCCGCATCCACCAGAGAACTGACATCACTGACCACCTAACGAAAAGGGGAGAGCGATATTTATTCTATGTACAGAAACGTGGCACGAGGCCAAAATGTGAAAACACTGACCCAGACATACAAACAATATTCCTAACAGCAAAACAACACATTCTTACTTACCTTTCTTACGACATTCACCATAATACCTCAGTGTCTCTATGAAAATCCTAACTAGTCCCCATATGTACAATTCAGTTTCTGTTTGAGGAAGGGGAATAAAAACAGCAATTAAAAACTAACCCCAATGTGTATTTACAATATGAATACAATCTATTTACAAGAAACTAAACAAAATAATGTTAATAATAACTCCCTCCCGCCACAATCCTTAAATGTGGCAGAAACATCAGTTGATTGGACGAAATCGACGCGGGATTATAATAGTATGAAACATTCATTCATCCCAAGCACTCACATAGACACGCACTCATTCAAACACAACAAAAAATACGAAAAACGCACACGCGAAACGAAAGGTGCCCCGCATCCACCAGAGAACTGACATCACTGACCACCTAACACGAGCAGGAGCGATTATTAGAACTATTGCCATAACAACATTTATAGAAATGACAGAGTTTTGCAGTTAATGTTGCTATCTCATAAATTCATGAATATAATTATAGAATTATTTAGATATCCAAGGTAGCTTTAAATGCGAGAAATTTCATTAGTAAACGCTGGTATTAGCTATATATATATATATATATATATATATATATATATATATATATATATATATATATATATATATTTTCTTGCTAACTAGTTTTAGTAATTTAAACTTTTTTTCTCTTTCTAATCAGTTTCAGGACTTTTTTTTTAAGCGATTCACCCCAAGCAAGGCGGGAAGCCACTAGGACGCAAGGGGTTACAGAAAATTTGGAACAAGATCAGATAGGAGTGATAGAAGAAAGGATGAGGAGAAAGATAATGGATAGATCAAGGCAACTGGGGATGTCGATTGACGTTACATTTGAATAGCTGGAGATTATAGCTCTCAGGGAAACTGGAATAGGGAAGGGAGTTCCACAGGCGAGAGGTGCGAGGCATGAAGCCATTGGAGTAGAAGAGATGTCTACATTTAATAATTTCGACAGTGAAGGGGCGAGAGCGGGATGCCAGCCTCGTCGGACGTTTGAACTCATGAAGTCTGGGAACCAGCGAATGCAGCTCCTCGGAGCAATTACCATGAAAGTATTTGTAAAAAAAGACAGCGAGAGGCGATGGCGTGTCTGTGAGAGAGTGACTGTAGACGAGATGCCAGAACAGGCCGAATTATATTGCATATCCGCCTCTGGATCTTATCAAGAACCCCGAGGCAAACAGAAGGGGCTCCAGACCATATATGGCAGCAATGCTCCATGCAAGGGCGAATTGTTGATTTGTAGATCTGAAGGATCGATTCCGAGGATTGCTTTTTACGGCTTATCAACCCGTTGAAGGTTATTTAAAGTCAGAAAATAAATGTAGACTGTAAAAATGATTTTCTTTAGATAA
>OZ010574.1:90180920-90435920 GCA_963932145.1 Acanthosepion lycidas
AAAAAATTGTATGTATACGAATATTTTCCCCCACTGTATATATATATATATATATATATATATGGAAAATTATATAGTCGTGGGGTTACAGATGTGTTATGGTCCGGTTCCTTGTATCACTGTGATACTCCAAGGTAGAACCAATAAAGATGAATTATTATTATGGAATAACACATATATTACAAACAGGAATATATATACAGAGAAGTAGAAGTGTTAGTACGAACAATCGGGTTTAGTAGAGAGAACAATGTAGTCTCGACCAGTATCACTATTCCAATGTCTTCCAGTAATTGTCTGAACGCGACTCTGTTTCAGACTGCCTCTGACTCGACTCTTGACTCGACTTGAACTACTGGCTCCTGACTATATCTAGTCACCCCCACCCACGTGGGCATCATGTGGCACAAAGCAGGTTTAACGTGGGATCTCCGAGGCCGTGGGAACTCCGAGCCCGTGGGCTCGGCCAAAATATTCCAATTGAACCCGTATAAACGGGTTCAGGGTCGGTTTACCTCCCCGAAAGAGAATCCGCACTTCGGCGTAGCCTCGTTCGGATTCCTCCCCGCCCGAAGGCATAGAGTTCAACCGATCAACCGAGATCGACTTGAACGACTGACTCCTGACGATATTCAGTCACCCCCCACCACTGGGGCATCATGTGACACAAGGTCGGTTATTTATTGTGGGTTCTCCGAGCCCGTAGGCTCGGCCCCAAAATATGCCCTTTGAATCCGTATAAACGGGCTCAGGGCCGGTTTACCTTCCCGAACGAGACTCCCCTCGAAGGAACAGAGTTCAACCGAACAGTCGGTTCAGAAGTGAGAGACTGACTCCTGACGATATTCAGTCACGCCCCCACGACGGCGTCATGTGGCACAAGGCCTTTTTAACGTGGGCACTCAGAGCCCGTGGGCTCGGCCAAAAATATGCCCATTGAACCCGTATAAACGGGTTCAGGGCCGGTCTACCTCCCCGAAGGAGACTCCGCCCTTCGGCGTAGCCTCCTTCGGGTTCCTCCCTGCCCGAAGGGAAGGTGTCCAACCGAACTGCCGGTCAGGAGGTGAACTACTGACTCCTTGCCTACTCCTGAAGCGCAGTATTTATTAAGTATGGAATATTCCATTATTATTATTATGGGTAAGATCCCATAACAACATATAAAAGAAAAGTTTTTATCGCGATTTTCTGAAGAGGAAACATTTCTAAAATAATTTCATTCATTTGTGAGTAAGTCCTGAAATTTCCATTAAAATGCGACAATTATTTGATTTTCGCAAGAATTTCCAAATCAATGTGTTTTTTTTTATATAGATATGAACAGGCATAGATAGATAGATAGATAGATAGATAGATAGATAGATAGATAGATAGATAGATAATGGTACAGCCAGAATAATCTAATTGTTTCTCGATTATTCACTTCTTCAAATCTGATTTGTTATTCATTCTAGATCGAATTTCAATCGTTTCACAGTTCATGGTGACTCACCATTCCTCATCAGTCAATTCTATTCTTAATAAAGGCTAACATTAACCGTTTAAGCTACCCAGTAGCCTTGGTGATAGACCAATACATCCAGTCAGTGGCCACCTCCATTATCATTTAAGTTCAAGGACTATATAAGCAATGTTCCAACTGTTGTTCGTCAGAGTTCATGTACAAAGATTCATCAGGGTCGAGTCCAAATGCCAGCAAAAGGTTACGATAACTGTTGTTAAAGGTGATGTTTACATGTGAAACAGAAACACTACGGTATAAGTAAATTGAGATGTGCTATGTTTGGGAAAAGGTAGTAAATAATAAAGACGAGAAGTGCATATACATTCTAATAGATAGATATATATTAGGTTGGTGCTAAAATAATGACGTAATAATGTCGTTTTTTGACGTTAAAAAATATGTCAAAAAACGACATTATTACGTCATTATTTTTGCACCTACCTGATAGATAGATAATGACCAGACTGCGGTAGACAGATATGTATAGACTCATAAAATAAATGTACATACTAATAGATAAATAGATAGACTGATAGATAATTAACAGATTCATAGATAGATAGATAGATAGATAGATAGATAGATAGATAGATAGATAGATAGATAGTTAGATAGATAGATCAACAGACTGAGATAGATAGATAGATAGATAGATAGATAGATAGATAGATAGATAGATAGATTAATTGATTGATAATGAACAGACTTATCGATAGATAGATAGATAGATAGATAGATAGATAGATTAATTGATTGATAATGAACAGACTTATCGATAGATAGATAGATAGATAGATAATGAACAGACTTATAGATAGATAGATAGATAGATAGATAGATAGATAGATAGATAGATAGATAGATAGATAATAAACAAACTCATCGATAGATAAATAGATAAATAATGAACAGACTGATAGATAGATAGATAGATAGATAGATAGATAGATAGATAGATAGATAGATAGATCCGTGAATCAATAAGATCGTGTCCTGGTACAGTTAAATAATGAAATGTAAGATGAAAAGGATTCAATTGAAAAAAGAAACATCTCTATCTTTTTTCTTTTAATTTTTATGCAACTTTTTATTTCCTCATCTCTTTCTTTATTCATTTAATTTGTATATAGACTTCTGATCCACCCCTCCCTTTCTTCAAATTCGGAAAAATAAAATGAATCGTTGCCGATATTAAATGTTCTCAGTTGCTAAATGATAGATATCCCCTCCGACCGTTCATTTCAAATTCATATATTTTACATTTCATTTTACGTGTATTAAAAGACGAACAACGTACAAAAATGAATTTTCTTTCTTCTCTGGAATCTCATAATGAGATAATTGGAAACGAGAAGAAATAATCAAGGGAATATCTTTAGAGAAACTAACATCGCGTTTGTGTTGGAGATGAATCACTTTTGTCTTATCTTCTGACAAAATGACTGACAGTGGCATTTTAATAGATTACTAAAGTGTTGACTAGTTTTCGATTTTAAACCAGGGCAAATGTACTCTTAGGTCTTCTTTGAGATTTGTTGTTTTTTTTTTTTTTCGTTAATAGCTTCCTTCGTTTTATTCTGTCTTCATCATCATCATAATCATCTGTCCAACCATTCTTTCTGTCTTTCTTTCTTTCTTTCTTTCTTTCTTTCTTTCTTTCTTTCTTTCTTTCTTTCTTTCCTAGCCTCCTTCTCCATATATGCTTGTTTCTTTAAGCTCCTACATTTCTTTCTTTCTTTCTTTCTTTCTTTCTTTCTTTCTTAGCCTCCTTCTCCATATATGCTTGTTTCTTTAAGCTCCTACATTTCTTTCTTTATTCTTTCTTTCTTTTTCTTTCTTTCTTTCTTTCTTTCTTTCTTTCTTTCTTTCTTTCTTTCTTTCTTTCTTTCTTTCTTTCTTAGCCTCCTTCTCCATATATGCTTGTTTCTTTAAGCTTCTATATTTCTTTCTTTCTTTCTTTCTTTCTTTCTTAGCCTCCTTCTCCGTATATGCTTGTTTCGTTAAGCTCCTAAATTTCTTTCTTTCTTTCTTTCTTTCTTTCTTTCTTTCTTTCTTAGCCTCCTTCTCCATATATGCTTGTTTCTTTAAGCTCCTACATTTCTTTCTTTCTTTCTTTCTTTCTTTCTTTCTTTCTTTCTTTCTTTCTTTCTTTCTTAGCCTCCTTCTCCATATATGCTTGTTTCTTTAAGCTTCTACATTTCTTTCTTTCTTTCTTTCTTTCTTTCTTTCTGTCTTTCTTTCTTTCTTTCTTTCTTTCTTTCTTTCTTTCTTTCTTTCTTTCTTAGCCTCCTTCTCCATATATCCTTGTTTCTTTAAGCTTCTACATTTCTTTCTTTCTTTCTTTCTTTCTTTCTTTCTTTCTTTCTTTCTTTCTTTCTTTCTTTCTTCTGATCTGTTGTTTTTATTGTCTTTCTTTATCAGCCGAGAGTTTTTTTCCCCCTCTGAATTTCTCTCTTTTTTTATTTTAATTTTATTCACCCTTTCTTTTTTTTTTTTTTTCTTTTTTTTCTTTTTTTTTCCATCCGGCTTTTTTGCTCCGTATTCATGTGACTTACGGCTACATCACGTCGAAACAGTGGTTCCAGAGTTAAGCAACGTCGAGTCTGGTCAGTATATCTAAAAGGGTGATCCCTCTAGATACTGACCAGATTATAGGCTTGGATGTGCGGGTGGTGTAATAGATAATGCTAAGGTATTGGCAGTCGGTGAGCCGTGTTCCAATTCCAGTTGCGTTTGTTATATTCACTTACGAGGTATGAATCCACCTAATTAGTAGAACTTGTATCAGGAAATCATTATTATCTCAAAAAAAATTCTTACAATCTAAAAATATTTTCTGTCTTGAAATAACATGCAAAAGGTTGATAAGCCGTAAAAAATATCAATCAAAAACAATTCTTTATGTACTTTCTCTGTGTTCCTTCTCTTTCCACCCTCCTCTTTTTCAGTAGGTCCTTCCATCATTACATTCATTCTTACTTTTCTTCTTTTGTTCTCTTTGTCGGCTTATCTTCTCTTGTTTTCTGTTTCATGTCCTCCTCCTTCTTCCCGGTTTACGGTCACATCACGTTCAATCGCCGGTTCCCGTACGATCACCGAAGTTAAGCAACGTCGAACTTGGATGAGTGCTGTAATCTTGGATCTGCGGGTGGTTTAATAGCTCGAAGTTTTTAATCGGATAGCCGAGTTCCAATTCCAATTGGGTTCATTATATTCCATTCTGTGCAAATACCCTAGGGAAAGTGATGAATACAGCTCTTCTCTCCCCAGCAATAGGTTAATAATAAAAATTTTGTATGTCTAAATCAGCATTATCTCAAAAAAAATTCTTACAATCTAAAAATATTTTCTGGCTTTAAATAACCTACAAAAGGTTGATAAGCCGTAAAAGCAAAACAA
Source organism: Acanthosepion lycidas (assembly GCA_963932145.1). Taxonomy (NCBI): domain Eukaryota; kingdom Metazoa; phylum Mollusca; class Cephalopoda; order Sepiida; family Sepiidae; genus Acanthosepion; species Acanthosepion lycidas. The sequence goes on from OZ010574.1 coordinate 90,185,824, forward strand.
TCAATCTTCTTTCTTTCTTTACCGCTTCTCTTTTTCGTACATCTTAAACGTTTTTTCTTTCTTCTTTTGTCAAATTTCTGAGTGCTCATCACTTTTATCCTTTTTATGGAGTATTTTCCTTTTCTATATTTTCTTGTTCTTTTTTTCTTTTCGTTTTTTTTTCTTCATCATTGTTTCTTCTTCTCATCGTCCTTCTTCCTTTTCGTTTTTTCTTCTTCTTCTCCTCCTCCGACCTTTCTTCTCCTACTTTATCCCTTCATCTCTTCCTAAACCTCCTCCTCCTCTCTTCTTCGTTATAATTTTCTCTTTCTTTCCATCTTTTTCTTTCCATCTTTTTATGCGCTTTCTTCTTTTTCTCCGCCACCCATCATCATCATTATTATTATTATTATTATTATTATTATTATTCACCGCCTATCATCATCATCATCATCATCATCATCATCATCATCTTCATCATCATCATCCTTCTTCTTCTTCTTCTTCTTCTTCTTCTTCAGGCTTACCCACTCCCCACTTCTATCCTCATTCCCCTTCCATTACTCTCTCGCATTATTTTCTTTCCCACCAAACAATAGAAACTCAAGAGCGAAATATCGAAAAGCCATCGTACCCCCCCCCCGGCCCGGTGCATCTTATTCCTGGGTCTTCAAGTCTAACGTTTGGTAGCCACGTGGGAACAAGTAAAGTTTACTACAAGCTCATTTTCTTTAAATGTTTCCCCCTTTCATCTGCACCTTCTCAAATTCTTCTTCTTCTTCTTCTTCTTCTTCTTCTTCTTCTTCTTCTTCTTCTTCTTCACGTGACATGTTTTTCCTAATTCTTCTATTTTACAGCCTCTTTACACAGGTGGAATACAAAAATATACAAACTAACATGTCAGGTAAGGTGAAAATGCTAGTAAAGTTTATTACTGTCTGCCGAGGAAAACAATAACATTGCCCAATACACAGTCGTATAAACATATGGTATAGCATAACATACTTGTAGTTAAGTTTTCTTCTTTTTTATTCCGCTTTCCCTCACGATTTGTGTGATGAAAACTATCTCCAACTTCGTATATCTGCAATATTTGTCCATTTTCAATCTACCCCAGTTCATGCTCGACCGTCCATTTATTAGGCATGTCCAGTCGTCTGTCAGTCCGCCTTCTCCTTATAATTTTCACTTCCTTTTACTTCCTATGACTCACTCACATACAACTCACCTCATTTAGTAACCCTCTATCTTTTTGAGAAAAAAACTATGTTACTATTTCCCACTGTACCTCTTGTCTTCAATACGTCCTGTGAGTGTTATTCAAATTCTCCAAACCTTTTCCTCATTCTGTGTTTTACAAAGTACAACAGGTTCTTTCCATTCCAATTTGGGAGTCACGGTGGAGTAATGGATAGCAGCTCGAATTGAGGAATCGGAGAGCCGAGTTCGAATTCCAGTCGAATCCATTACATACACTTACGAGAAAATAAACTTGTGAAATGTATGAATCCTCTTCTTCTCCGCCCAGCTATGGGTAAATAGCAGGGCCTTGGATGGCAACTGGTCTACCGCAGAAAGAAATGGCAATCAAGTGCGGGAAAAAAATCTGCCTCGTCAGTCATGTATCGAAAGATACATGATCGCCTAAGCGTGTACCACGCATGGCACATAAATGATTGATTCCTTGTATATATGCCGAGTTCGAATTCCAGTCGAATCCATTACATTCATTTACGTGCTAATACCCTTGGGAAAGGTATGAATCCTCTTCTTCTACAGCCCCCAAGCTATGGGTAAATAGCAGGGCAGACTGGGTTCTATAGCTTTGGATGGCAACTAGTCTACTGCAGAAATAAATGACAACCTACTGCAGGAAAAATTTTGCATCTTCAGTCATGTATCGAAAGATACAGGATCGCCTAAGCGTATATCATACATATCGCCTCACTGACTGACTGACATAAACCATCGCAAGTTCTGACCGATTTCAAAAACAAATAAATAAAAAATGACAGTATGAAGTAATTTGTGAAAAGTGTGATGAAACCCGGATGTGACCTGATAGACAAAAATCCCCCAGAGGTAGGCTTGGTAAAAGGTTATAACAATTTTAGCGATAATGTATTTAAACTCAACCCTGGGTAAATTACGACGCTTGGGTTGCATGGGGCCCGTCTAATGATTTTTATTCGCCCAGGGAAAGTGATGAATACATCTCTTCTCTCTCCAGCAATGGGTTAATAATTTTAAAAAAATTATATCTAAATCAGCATTATCTCCAAAAAATTCTTACAAACTAAAAATATTTTCTGGCTTTAAATAAGCTGCAAAAGGTTGATAAGCCGTAAAAGCGAATCAATCAATCTTTTTTCTTTATTTACTGCTTCTCTTTTTCCTACATCTTAAACGTTTTTCTTTCTCCTTTTACCAAATTTGTGAGTCCTCATCTTTTATATCCTTTACGATAAATTTGTTTTTTGTTTTTTTTTTGTGTCCATTAAAAGAAATTTAGTATTTTTTTTTTTTTTTTTTTTTGGTGTGGGTTTACATGTTGCCCAATTTAATAATCGATTTCAAACAGGGAAAATAGTAAACAATTTTATTTTCATTAACTAAGTTTAAAATCTGTTTCAGCTAAAAGATTTAAATACGCAATCTGTCTTGCGTACACGAACGAGTAAACACGAAGAAAACCTTTCTCAGTTGCCCAAATCTCATTAATAGTAAAAGATGTATTAAATCTGGAACTGATTTCTCATACGAGATCTCATCAAAAAGTATCGGGACTGGTGCTATAAAAAAATAAAACTACAATACATATCAATTCGGCATTTAATCTCCTTCGAAGTAGTCCCCTTCTGAAGACACGCACTTTATTCAGCGTCGTATCTACTAATGGAACATTCCTGGAACTCACTTTTTGGACGGGTAGCGAGCAGCTATATTGGCGCAAACTCTTGGATTTCCAAGACATCTTGAGATCTTGTTTCATTAAAAGTGGGATTTGATTTTTTGAAAAGAGGGGAAAAAATTAGCAAGTGGGGAGATAGGTGTAATGTGGTCGTTAAGAATTGGTCCTTGGCCAAAAACTGCTGCACAATCCACGGTCACTCATGAAATATATGTGGCGTGCTGTGACGACCACACTCTACACACTTTCCTTCCAAGCACTGCTGTAAACAACGATAGTGAGAAAGAAAGTTCTAATTTTGTGTATATGCACGACAGAGTTCAACGTTAATCTGTTCCGAGAGCCTTCATTCTGCGTACTTAGCAGCAGTCCCGATATTTTTGATAAGATCTCGTATATTTGTACAGTCTGTTCACAAAATGTGTCTGCCAAGCAAAGAAATGAAAAAAAAAAACAAATGCACGTGTGACTGTTAATTACGCTATCTTCTTCTCTTTTTCCAGAAACCGCTTTAGAGGCAAGGACGTTTACTTACCAAAACTGAGATAGTCGATGTTCGAATGGCTGCTCACGTGGAGTGAGCATTCAAATGAATTTAATAATAGGGCTTTTTTTTAAATTTTAACTATTTTAGTTGACCAATGTCGAAAGGGTTAAAATTCTCGAATGTCAACTCTTTCAAAAATGAAAGCCACCTGTCTCGCTCATACAATCAATCTAAAATTCCGTTTTGCCTTGAGTGATTACAAATCTTAATGAACATTGGCTTCCATCACTGTTCTATTGACTATCGATTCACACCTGGTCGTGTAACCAGTGAATACGACTGATCAGTTGTTGGCCTTTAGGTACCAGCTGAACTGAATGCCGATAATCGATTGACCATGAGTTTAACTTCCAACTGACCAACAAAAAGAACCAAAGCGAAATCTTAAGTTATAGAAGCATATCACTTAAATTGGCTTAAGTTATTTTTTAATGCCAAGCCAGATGTAGGGAATCATAGCTCTCTACAAATTCGGTTTTCTTATTTTCTGCGAATTGTCATTACTCCTTGGGAAAAACACTGGAGTAATTTCCCATTGTCTTCCCCTTGTTTTAAATTCAAAGTAGTCCTTCGCCTAGACCGCTTAGTACAGATAAAGATGGAAAGCTCAGTCTCTCCCGATATTTAACAGGTAACCCGATGGGGGTAGGTGTGCAGAAATTATATAGTATGTGACTCACCTCAAATGATGTCAGAATATGCGTTGCACCCAGTGTAACACCAGACCACCAGAGAAGCCAGGTGCATCAGCGAGTTAAGCTGAAAGACAACCACCTAGGCACCAGGATATCAGTATCAGTCCCCGATAAGTAAACAGGTGTACGAACCAGCTGTGCTTAAAATGGACACACGTGTCGCAACCGAATATATATATATATATATATATATATATATATATATATATATATATATATATATATAATTATATGTTATCGGTTGTCCCAACTGTGTACATCTTAAGCACAAATTATATGGCATCGAGATTTCCCACCTGATGAAACGTCAAAAAAAAATAACGTTGAAACAAGATGTACAGCTGTGTAGTGGGTATGAACATGTTCTAATGTAACACTGCATAATAAATAAATATTTATTGCCCTACTTTTGTATTGAGTCCTGTTTTAAATTAATGTTTTGAACGTTTACTCTTTGTTCCTTTACATTCGTATATATATATATATATATATATATACATATATATATATATATATATATTTGTTTGAATAAAAAACAGACCACTTTAAGGTTCCATGTAATAAATTATTTCACCACAGCCCTTTTAAAGGGCTCTGGATCATCAGACTTTACTTCCAAAGGTTGAAGATTTAATCCAAAGGTTGAAATGAAAAATGAACAGAAATTTACACATTTTGACGGGCCGTATTAAGCATATGTAAATTAACGAAGTGAGGAAGTGAAGGGTTGGAGAGAAGACATGAATGAGTTAGATGTACCATTTCAATTCTTTATCCCTAACTCCACTTGGTGTGGGCCAGACAAACGCCTCACTTAACTTATGTTATCTTTAGATATGGATGGGTAAGTGGTGAAGAGGAAAGCCGACATAAAAGGAATCTTTGAGCTCTCCGGATATCATACTCCTTGGGTCTACCCATACGGATTACCTAGTTTTGCATAAACTATATACATATATATATATATATATATATATATATATATATATATATATATATATATATATATAAGGTGTTTCATTAAGACGGATCAAAGTCAGCAGTAAATAAAGCAGTGTTATTAGTGAAAATTTATTTATTTCTCTATTGGATCCTGTTATTTAAGTCATGGCAATTATGTGTGAAAAATAATATCGCCGAAATGTCCACCAAGGCTTCAACAGCGCACCTACACGATCTGCGTGGCTGTTGTGGCCGTTTCGCTCTTTCGAGAGAGGATGCGACCTGGGAACTTCTCATTGCATTTCTGTTTGAACGTCCATTTCGATAACTTTAACACGTTGTTTGATTGTTAATCTTTCCATGGTTGAAATTGCCGAAATTGTTGAATCTGAAAGAAAAAGAAAAAAAATCATTAGACGCTTAAACTTAATTCACATTGAAAATCAGTCCAAGCTATTGGAACACCCATTATATATAAGCACCTACCAGATCGGAAAAAAGATGAAAGAGTCTCTTCTATTCTCGCGAGAAGAAAATCGATCTTCAGATACACATCCACTCATCGATATTAAGTGACAAAAAACCAGAGTGGAATAAGTAATAATTTTATATATATATATATATATATATATATATATATATATATATATATATATATATATATATATATTTGAAGAAATATAGTTTTAAGGTGTGCTATATTTCTGGGATAAAGTGCTCAGTATCAGAGATAGAGCGTATGTAAATATAAAAATGAACATTGAAAGTCAACAATCAGAGGCGGACACAATCGTCATGGCGGTCTGACGTTTGCGTCCAGCATGAGACAGCCTGTTGCCTCTGAGTGTTGATTGTAATATTCACTTTTATATATATATATATATATATATATATATATATATATATATATATATATATATATATATATATATATATATATCGTATTTGTATTAGTTCAACTTACTATGGTGTTCACCCTAGTAAAATGCAACATCTGATCTAAGATCGTCAGCTATAAACACCATTGCTAATGTATTCATTTCGATCACTATTATAATCTTGCGCCAGAGTAAGCTAAACACAATAATACGTGGCTTCCACTGTTAAGTCATCATTAGCAAGCAGATCATTCGGTAGTTTAACGAGTTCTTTCAATGATAAATGCCTCGGAATTATGGCTTTTTGTTAAACTGTTGAGTTTAATTAGTAGTTTTGTTGTGATATATTTTTACGATTACTACCGTCTTTGTTATTGTTTCGTATAGATTGCGATCTTGGGAGTCTGGATGGACTCTATTTAAACCACAGTATTAAGTTTCGTCCAACAGGCAGAGAAATACCGTCGAAGGCATTATATGCAGTATTCTTCCTGGCCTTCTATCCAAGCTCTTTTCAGATGTTGATTTTCTAAGCTTAACTTTGATGTGGCCCAAAGCCGAAAGTATGGAGTACCTAGTGATGACCGAACACACTACCCATTTGTAACTAATCAAGTGAGACAAGTTTGCTAAGCACTGCATCCCTTCGAAGTGTCCAAATGTCTTTTCAGATCCTTTACTTTCGTCGCAACGTCCTCATGTTGGTATAAGACACACAAGAAACCATGAACCCTGAGTAGAACAAAAACACTTCGTCTGTAAAGACAGGCTACAACAACGACGAAGTTGATAGTTTGATAATTTCTTTGAGGAAGGTCATTCTTTAAAAAAAGGTCATTATTTGTACTCTAAGTGAAATTCGAGTTTCTTGCAACTTTCATTTTTTGCGTGTGAAATTTGGTACGTATAAACTTTAATGCGCATAAAATAGCACAGAATGCTAGAAAATCTTTTCGCGGTTCGAGAAGAGACTTGAGACAATATAAATATAGTTCCACAGAAGGACACTAAGAATACCAGGAACTATGTGAACAACGACGAAGTTGTAGGAAAAATGGAAACAAAAATGATACATACTTAGAATCAGAAAGTGGTAGTTGAAATTTCTGGGGCATATAATGAGGAAAGAAGGCTTAGAGAATTTGACACTGACAGGATATATCAAATGCAAGTGTACTGTAGAAAACAGGAAATAACCTACCTAACGAGCTTGCGTAAATGGTTGGCAGGGCTGGAATTAAGAGAGATAGCAAAATGGCAAGACCTATTTAGAGCTACAAAGGCTAGGAAGTTGTAGAGAGCCGTGATGACCCCCGTTTTGGAGGAACACAGCACATAGAAGAGGGAAAATTCTTTTTGACTGAATTAGATGTTTACTGCTTAATCTTTCGGGAGAAATATGATCGACTTTCAATAATGTGACAGACATTGAGACGTTGCCTTATCTCTTTAAAGATAGAATTGATTGACACCATTTTCACCGGGTTCCTTTAATTTATTTATGTTGTTTAAACAGTCGATGCATTTCTAGAATGAATCTGCAAGACACTAGTATAAACAAGAAATTACAGACGACACCCTTTCACGGACGACGCCTTTACGAGATAGAATATAGAACACTGTAATGATAGTTTCTTATGTGCAGCTTTCTCACACCGTCATGTTCTTCCGGCTCTATTTCAGCAGGGTCGTAGGGGCAACAAATGTTAGACATTTTTATGACGGACGTCTTCGAGTATAGAATCCAGAGGTTGGCAGTGAATATTTCGGAGACAGTAGGAAAGCGTAGTTCAAGTTCGCAGTGGATATCTTAGCAGAGCGTAGTTCTTCCTTCTCTCATCTTCGCCTGTCAAGTTAGCACTGGACCTTCCGGTAGGTTAAACAAAGATGGCCGCCTTTATACACGACGAATACAATGTTCTGAGGCTTCTGATTGGTTAAGCTTCTATTGGTAGACTATAAAGGAAGTTGAGTCATTTGGATTGGCTCACTAGTTATATACATATATATACACAAAAAACCGTAACAACACATGTACTACAGCCATAGGAACAGATGTTTGTCTAGAGCAAGGTAGTTGGACGAAGCCCAACAATCTGCTTATTAAATTCAGAGTTTTTCTTCTTGAGTGGTTGCTGGCTCTAGACAAGAGAGTCCTGCTATTTAATCTATAGCTGGGGGGCATTCGCACAAAGTGAAGGAAACAGAATCGAGAGGGAATTGAACTCGGCAAGTATAATTCACTTTCCGTGTCGATAAACGTTACACCATCCGCGCTTCCCCTTTAGAATAGTGTACCATTAAACAGAGTAAATTTTGAAAACGCACTTCATTTCACTCTCACAAAATAGCTGAAAAATATAGCGACTAAGTTTTACAACATTTGCAAACAAAAGGGAATTCTATTTTATGGAAAATTCGGAAAAATTGAGTCATGAATCACAAATATTCTGATTTATTCAGTCATAAGTTTACGATCACCAAATCTAATTTTATTTGAGTTTAATTTAATTTCCTTTGGATTATTCAATTTAATACCTTCTGGCTTATCCTATTTAATGTTTTTACGATAATCCAATTCACGCCGAATTACTATTTTCCTGACCATCAATTTTATGTCTTTATCGTCGCCTAATTTCTTGTACTTTTAAATTTGATATCTTCTGGGTGGGTTGGGGTCTATTCTTATATTTTACGATCACCCAACCCGATATGCCCTCGAATTTAGTATCTTCTCGTCCACTCAACAGTATACCTTCTGAGTACATTTATACAGGGTGCGGCAGAAATACCTCCCACAAATAACTCCCTGAAATCTTTCTGACATAACAGAAAAACATTAGCTAGATGAAGACACCATTGTGACTAATGTCATACCATTATGTGGGCGGTAATCCTGGTTGAAATATGTGGGAGCAATTTCTGTGGTATTATTTCTCGTTGCCGCGGTAAAACAGAAGAAAAATTTAGTAAAACATAACCTTCTCTTACGTTTAACCATGGCTCTCCACAATTTCCTGTCCTTTGTAGCTCTTAGTAAATTTTGTCTTTTCAGGGGAAGCGATATACTGTCTGACGAATTCGTTTCACTTATTCGTATTTATTGTCATTCGCTCAAACTGGTGCGGGGCACGGCGCATAGGGGCATTTCAGTAAATCCCCTTTGTTGTCAGCTTCCTTCATAATTCTCGGGAATTCCCTTCTACTACTCTCTCATATTATTACCTCTGACTAAATCTCCTCAGTGAGCGTGGGCGGCTTATCCATCCCCACTTATGGTATTAGGTTGGTGGAAACATAATGACGTAATAATGTCGTTTTTTGACGTTAAAAATACGTCAAAAAACGACATTATTACGTCGTTATTTTTGCACCAACCTAATATTTCAACTCATCTTTCGACCAGGAAAAATCAACTCCAAATTCTTTGTTTACGAAAACATAATTTTCGCTTTACAGCTTGCATCTTCAGCTGCGTAGAACACATGTCAGTCATCATTGCCCTCTAAGTCTGGGTCACTTTCCATTGTTCAAAGCTACGACACCGCAATTCCAGGTGTCGTCTATATGTGAATTAAATCGTTACTCTTTCTCACGGATTTTAGGTATGAATCCTTCATGTTCTAAAGTCTTTCAGTATATCGTTTTCTTTAAACATAACAAGAACTTATGTTTTACCAAAACTTTGTTCTGTTTTTACAGCGGCAAATAGTATCACATTTCTACCGAACTCTGTATAATGATAATTTTCTTCAATCTGATATGTTCAGTGTTAACCAACTATTTCACCTTTGTCTCACTCAAAAGTTAGATCTTCTTGTAAGTCTGTTTTTTCCTGGGTTTGAGTGATTGATTTGTTTTTACGGCATATCTACCTTCTTGCAAGCCACGAAATATCTTTAGATAATAAGAATTTTTCGAGATAATAATTGTTTACTGATACGAGTCCAACTAATTAATACATAGCTGGGGGGAAAGAAGAGGTCGATTTTCCTTTCCCAAAGGTATTTTCGCTTAAATGAATATAACAAATACAACTGGAATTGGAACTCAAGTCTCTGATTAACAATTCCAAACTGTTATCCATTAAACCAGAACATATGGCGGGCTACATTGGCCATATCTGCAGCCTTGATGGCCGCACCTGCTTACAGTCTTACACTAATCACAGCTAGGGGTAACTAAACTTTAAATACAAAATACTTACAATATAAGGTAGTACAATTTAATCATTTTTATGTTGTCCTGATGACTGACATCGCTTTAGATAAGCTATTCTCGATATAAGAGTTTGGAATGTCTGTGTAGATCCCACTTCGATCAATGATGACAAATATTCATTAGTTAATCTGGTTCTGTAAGATGTTTTTGTGGCCTTCATAAATGAAAATAACTGCTCACAGACATATGTAAAACCAAACATCTCCATAATGTGAGTGTCAAACTTTCTGAAGTTCTTAAATGGCTGAGGAAGGTATGAAAAATAATCCTGTTACCCCTGCCTCTAGGTACTTTCCCTTGACTGCTGAGTCAGACTACATTTCCAGTACCATCCTTCACTTTTGAAACGTGCATATCTCCTTCATATTTATCATAAGATCGATGGTTTGTTTCATAATATCTTTTCACATTATATTCTTTCGGTGTCACAATGCACTGGCTGCAAATTATCTTTCTATTAACAGCGATGCACTGTGATTCACACTTTTCTTGAAACACACGTCCTTCTTCAGATAATTTTCTCTTTTTACGAGATGGAGTAGAATTCAACATTTTTAAGGCAAAATATTACATAATTACGAACGTTTTCACTTTACATTTGTTCTTATTTAGTTGTCAAGGTTGATCACATGATTAACCGGAAGTTAAAAATAGTCGCTGACATTCGAAAACAAAAATCCATTGAGATAAAATAAACAATCTAATCATATCAATTGAAAAAAAATGTCGCTGTTTTTAATAATTTGCATTACCAATTCTCGATATACCACGGCTATAGAAAACTTTCTAAGGGTCGCCAGGATGCATAAAAGGGATGCATGGGGCCAACAGGCCGCCAGTTTGACCGACTGCATTAAACCATTATCTGGTTACTGACCAGACTTGACGTTGCTTAACTTTGGTGATTATGCGAGAACTGGCATTTCAACGGGATATGGCTGGAAGTTCCTCTGTCCTGAGAATTAGATATTTAAAAACGTTCGCTCAGTCTGACACAGGCCCATACCTGTGTGTGTGTTTTTCGGGGGGGGGGCAGATTAGCAAATGGCTTGCGAATTGCATATACGATCCTTGAATCATCTTTACATTGGAATCTTAAGCAAATTACTTGAGCTTTCTCCATCACAAAAGTAACAAAATTAAGTTAACCTTTTTCTTTACCTATAAACGAAGTGTAGTGGTATGGCTGCATTTGCCATTATCTGCAGGGGGAGGGCTTAGGAAGGGCAAAAGAAAACGCACTTTGCAAAACCAAAGATAGGGAACAGTCTCACTTAATGAAGAAATGATCCTTTTTTTTTTTCTTTCTCATTCTCTTCTTCTATCATATTATTCTCTTTTTAACTGCCCAAAGAAATGAAACTCTCAGCGGACATTGGCTTCTTTAATCATTATATCATCGGCTATAGTTGCACACCTGGCTTTCTAGCCAATGGACACGATTGGTCTGTAGTTGGTTTGTGGGTAGCAGCTGGACAGGGCATCCAAAAGTTAGATTGCTTTCGTTCAACTACATGATCGACACAAAGAGAAAACAATGGCAATTTACAGCACTTCAGAAATTAGATTTTATTATGTGCGTAGTGTTTGTATATACGTGTGTTGCTCGTATATGTGTGTTCGTGTATATGAATAAAAACAATCCCAAAGACACACAAACACACACACACACATACACGCACACACACACACATATATATATATATATATATATATATATATACTACTCGAGGGTCAAGCAGATCAGTTTCCAGGAAACCGACAGCCCAACACCAGCACGTGCGATTTGATTATAGTGGTGAAGATTTCGTGCAGGCCCATCCACACTTTTTGAAGGGCCGAATGCAGAGGGCTGGTGCACTACGTGCCACAAGGTCCTCAAACGACCCTCCGCAGGTTTTGAATTCAGAGTTGTCCTTCTCCTAGACCAGTTGCCATCCAAGGCTAGACAACTCTGTCTGTCCTGCTATTAACCTATATATATATATATATATATATATATATATATATATATATATATATATATATATGTATATATAAATATAAATATATATATATATATATATATATATATATATATATATATATATATATATATATAAAATATATATATATATATATATATATATATATAAAATATATATAAGTTTCATTAAAGATTACTGACATGGTACTGAAATTATGTGCGTTATTTAATTTTTTTCTTTTCGTATTAGTGTTTTCTTTTTGGGGCATAAAAATGTGTAAAAATTGTCCAAATGTTCTGCACATCCGAGAACATTCAGCTATTCTTTTAGATATTATCGAGGATTTTCTTTTTTCTTTTTTAACAGAATGTAAGGATTTTTATGTATGTATCTAGAATTATATGAATATTTTATTTTCTAAACACGGTCAGCACATTGTGGCCATGTTCATAGTTGATGTTATTAAGTGTGAATCAGATGTAACGTGAGTCTTCTTAATAGGCATGTATGACCAATATAATTAGTCATGAGTTTGCTTTTATCATGAACGCAGTTCGGTAAAGGGCATGTGAAATCATCAATAATATTGATTCTTTTTAATTTACATCTTGCAGGTGTGTTGTCATTGCTGATGATAAGATTGGCGGTTTTCATTTTTTTTTTTTTTAGTAGATAATTTAATTTTCTTGTTCTCGCCAACTGAGTTTGAGTATTTCTTTATAATAATTCTAAGATAATGTTCATGTCGTTTAGAGTTAACCTGTATTTCAGTTTTTTAGAAAATGATAATGTTATTTTTTTATCTGTAAAATATTGTTATTTGTTACTTTACAAAGAAATAGTCTGATCAGGTCATCGATGACCGAGATACATACATAAAAATCCATATATTCAGTTAAAAAAACAAAAAAAAAACATCTTCAATAATTGTTAAAAGAATAGTCGAAAGTACTCGGATATGAAGAACCTTTGGACAATTTTTACACAGTTTATGCCTAGAAAAGAAAATACTTACACGAAGACAAGAAAAATTAGACAAAAAGATAGATCGTAGTGTTTGTCAATCGTCTTTAAAGAAATTTTGTATAAAAGGGAGATTTCTGCCCAAATATGCAATTATACATACATACATATATATATGTGTGTGTGCGTGTGTATTATTCTATATATATATATATATATATATATATATATATATATATATATATATATGTTATTGTTATAATGTTGAGTTATTGTGAACAGATAAAAACTTTAGTAGTGTGCAGACGCAACGCTAAGGTTGAATTTTTTTGAAAATTTAAGAGAGTGCGTGTTTTACTAATATGGCAATTTGAGAATTTTTTGTTGTAGGAGTTTATCTGTTACTGTGGCATGAACTAATTAGTTCAATAAATAGAGTAATGTCTCAGTTGTTATCCCGCAAATATGCACGTCGATTCAGTTTGTTTTTTTTTTTTAAATTTTGCACTTTCTTAAATTTTCAAAAAATTCAACCTTAGCGTTGCGACTGTACGCTCGAAAAGTTTTATCCGTTAACAATAACACATTTCTAAAAAAACATATTTAGATTCGCATTTAATCTTTCGTCTCCAATGCTACTGGATTTACTAAAAACAAAATAATTTACCATGCCTGAGGATGACTGTATGTACAGTTGAAAGTACTAGAAGATTTTTAAAAAAGACGTTATACAAATTGTAGTTATTAAAAACAAGAATCGTAACATTCACCGAGTGGTTCGTAGGTTAATGCAATTTTAAAATTTTGTTTGCGAAGAGTTTTCGCCATTTTATATCATTAACTTTACTAATCTACTTTTTGTATGAATGATTCAGTGTAATATAAATTGAACTGCACCAAATATTTGATATATATATATATATATATATATATATATATATATATATATATACATATATATATATATATATATATATATATATATGTATATATGTATATATATATATGTATATATGTATATATATATATATATATATATATATATATATATACATATATACATATATATATATATATATATATATATTATTGCATCAAACTTTATTTTTAGTGGATGGCAGTGTTTGAAATAAATGCTGAATCACGGTTTATTTTACTTTAAGATTATTTCATAAAAGGTCAAATTTATTGAATTCTAAAATTATTAAATTAAATTAAATCAAATAAAAGTTATTGTATCTTTATAAAAGATTAAATTTACTGTAATTTGAAATTAATTATTTAAATTAATTATTACTAAATGCTCGTTTCTTTCCTGAAAAAAAAAATGAAATAGTATGATCCAGAATCTCAAGTTGATGTTTTTTCATGGTCTGTCTGTCTGTCGATAAACATTTTGAAAAGCCTATCTGAAGCTTTTGATGTGCATTTGATGTGCATTTGATGTGCATTTGATGTGCATTTACTGATTTTCCTTTATATTTCAAATTTTTTATCATACATCATTTTTTTTTTAATTATCATTTTAAAATATATTTGTAGTATTTTATATTTTTATAGTTATTTATAGTACATCAAACATTATTCTTAGGGGAGAAATGAGTTCGAAGAGATCACCCTTTTTTTAAACAGTATATATTACGTCAACCGGTCCGTACGGAGGAGCAGAGAGTTTTTTAAAAAGCGGAACGTCTACTTAAACACAGATATCCACTAAAAATAATGTTTAAAATTATAATAAATGTTGGATCACACGCACACGCATATATATATATATATATATATATATATATATATATATATATATATATATATATATATGTTTGAATAAAAACAGACCACGTTAAGGTTCCATGTAATAAATTATTTCACCATAACCCCTTTAACAGGGCTCTGGATCATCAGACTTGATGAGGTCCGTCAAAAATGTGTGAATTTCTTTTCATTTTTAATTTTTCATTTCAATTTTTGGAAGTAAAGTCTGATGATCCAGAGCCCTGTTAAAGGGGTTATGGTGAAATAATTTATTACATGGAACCTTAAAGGGGTCTGAATTTACATTGAGCTCTCCGGATATCATCCTCCTCGGGTCTACCCATAAGGATTACCTAAGTTTGCATAAACTATATATATATATATATATATATATATATATATATATATATATATATATATATATATATATATATATATGCAAATATATAGAAAATAGGAAAGAACTCGTTAGGTAAATAATTCAAAGTTCTTTAGTATTTTTGTTATTATTTTTTTTAAATATTGCTCGATACAAAAGTAGAGCATAAATTCGGCTCTTGTTTTGAAACATGAGAACTCTTATGTACAGTGTTGGAATCATATTTTTAAATAAATAATTATATATATATATATATATATATATATATATATATATATATATATATATATATGTGTGTGTGTGTGTGTGTGTGTGTGATTATTATTATTATAAAGAAAACTGTTGTGGATTCCGGGTTGAAATCCGGTACCAATAAATAACAAACGCCAGGAATGAATATATGAAAATAATGTATTAACTTAATAATACAAACTGGTAAAGCAGGTTAGTAGTTCCAGGAATACGGGTTAGTAGCAAAATATATATATACAGTCTTTGGTATTGAAGTATCGCTGCATGACTTCTTACTGAGTCTACGTGCTCGCTCACTGTGACTCCTACAACGCTGTTACCTCACCCTCACTCTTCCGGTTGCCTACAACCACTCTGTCACTCTGGACTCTACTCGACTCTTCGACTATTTACTGGCAGTATTATAAGTATACACTGGGTGAGTCCATTTGTATAAAAAGGGGTGGACTCCTCAGCAAAAACGAACTCTTAAAATACCATGGTGATATTTATTTCGTTAAAACCATGGTCTTTTAAGAGTTCATTTTCTTTATAATAATAATTATGATTGCTCTGGAAAATCCATAGGGATTACTAAATATTATTATCATCATCATATATATATATATATATATATATATATATATATATATATATATATATATATATATATATATATATATATATATATATATATATATATATATATATATATTGAATGTAACAAATCTGTTGGTATATAATCCAAGTGGATTCTAGTAATATAAAAAATTTGTCCACACCGGGTTTGATAAGATATCTTCGTCTGCCGAAATAGGCTATTTCCTATATGAGGTAATTTAGGATTTTATGGTGTATTAATTATATATGCATATATTAAATGTTATTTTTAGTGGCTACACGTATCTGAGTAGACGCTCCGTTTATTTATTAAACAGTATATTTATTTCTTTTCATGTACCGGCCTGAATATTCGATAAATCTTAATCAAGAAAAATATGCGCTCTGCCGCAAGATTCGAACCAGCGATCCCTCAGGGGAAACCGTCATAAGATCTGACGCACTTTGGACCTCGCGACTATGGAAGTATATCTACTCCTTATATATATATATATATATATATATATATATATATATATATATATATATATATATATATATATATATATATATATATATACTGATTTAAAATATGGTTCCATCGCTACACAGGAATTACCATGTTTCAAAAACAGAAAGTAACAACCTTTTTTTCTCGTCAGATTTGAACATAGATTAGGTTTTTCATCGGCAATGATTGTTTTCCTCACGTGTCTGTCTGTTTGTCTTGTTAAAACAGAAAATGATTGATTTTTTGGTTCCGTTTTGATTGGAAACAGACTAAGGAAAAAATCAGTGAAAAAAAAAAACGAGGTTCCTCTGTAATTGCATGTAATTTCCACAGCAGATTTTGTTTGAATGAAAATTCTTCAATTTAGAAAAGCTGGACTTAATTTTATAGGCAAAAGCGTATTTGGAAATGCGCACATCAATTTCATTCCAAGACTTGTAAATAACTTTAACTCCATGTTAGATGATAAAGACCACTCCTTACCTGACTACCCCTTTCTCACGGTGCACAAACTTTGTAATAATTCCACTCGGACAGCTGTATACCTTGCCTTTTCTGATGCTTGAGTGGCTCTTGGGTCTTGTAATGAGGGAACATTAGGATATAAAAAGATTTGTTTTGCACATGATCTATCGATGGAATTCACATTATTCATTTGTACAACCATATCGCTGTCTCGTCAAGTCTCTTGTGCGGCTTGTCCAGGGTTTACTGACATATATAGAAGATTAGATATTACATAGCAATTCCGCACAGTTTTTTTTTTCTTTCTAAGGACATTTTCCTATATGTTAATACTTTGCTTAATTTCTGGAAGGTACCTTTTGCTATTCTTATACTCCTTTGAATTTATGTTACATTTTTCGTCCTCTTTCACTGTATGACCTAAATAGTTAACTGTCTGTATCTGTTTGAATTTGAGAGCTTTGCGTGTGACTTTGTTGACAGTCATGTATACTCACTTATAGTCCATATCTATCTATCTATCTATCTATCTATCTATCTATCGACAGAGGGGATGTATAATTCTAAAATATGCTTTTTGTGTCTTTTATTTATCATAGAAAATGTTTATTTGTTTTTAAAGAAGATATGGATGAAACATTCGCAAAATCAGACATAAAAATAATAGACGTAAATCCTTCCTAGATTCGCGAAAGTTTATATCCGTTCAGTTTCGTAAACAAAGCAATTTTTAAAGAAGTAATGGATTATTTATTTATTAATTTGATAGAGGTTTTAGTGCATACTCATATATATATATATGCCATTTTTATATATATTATATATTATATATGCGCGGCACATTGCAAAGTGCTCAATATCAGCAATAGAGCTAATATATATATAGTTGGATTGATGTGACTTTGTGACCCTGGGTTTCCCGTTATTTGCGGTCGTCAGGCAAACTGATTAATTTTTAAATTTTGGATTTATGTATAGTTGCGTATATCGGTGTTTTTGTGGTAGCGGGAAGAAAAATTGTCGTCGGAACGGCACTCATACGTACGCAGACATAGATACACGCGCGTTCACTCATTGCAGCTCACACAAACATAAACATATAGGAATAGTGTGAGACAAGGCTTATATGCGCATGATTCCACGCCCCCCCCCCTTTTAGCGATTTGCAAAAAGAAACAACATAGTTTACAAATTCAAGTGCCCTTTGGGGGATTGTATCTCCAATGGATTAAATAATATTTGTTGGTCACACCACGAACTCGCTTTCACGACGCTTGACTCTACATTTGATTGATAACTCTAACATTTTTAGGCATTTAAAACAACATGCCTGGCCGCATACACAATTCCAGAAAATCCTTGTTGAAAACACAACTATACTTAAACATGAAAACAATAAACAAAAACTAAAAATTCTTGAAGCTATATACATAAAACAGTTGAAACCTAACCTGAACAAAATAAACTATGAAATCTCCGCAAATATTCTTGAATGCCTATAATTGTTAACAGAAGCCATTGGTTTACATCAATGGCTTCCCATACTTAATACTTCTCGTTTCCACTTACGCGTGGTCATGTGTGACGTCACGAGCTGCGGTGCGATTTTCGCATCCGCGTCTCGTATACAGGAGTTTGTCGTTGTTTGGAAATCTTTCATGCAACAAAAACAGACCATCATTATTGTTTTGTCCGTGTATTGTTTAATATATTGAAATGTAATTGTCATCTTTGATAATGGCTTATGTAAGCCGAAAGCTTAGATAGGATTAAAAAAGACTTGTATCAATATGGTGATTTTCTTTCTTCGTTTAATGATAATGTTATTACGATATTGAAAGAATTTACATAAAATAAATAGACAAAACTTGTCTATATTATTCAATAAAATATGAATCAATATATATAT
Organism: Acanthosepion lycidas; assembly: GCA_963932145.1. NCBI lineage: Eukaryota > Metazoa > Mollusca > Cephalopoda > Sepiida > Sepiidae > Acanthosepion > Acanthosepion lycidas. Next base: position 90,204,777 of record OZ010574.1, read on the forward strand.
ATATATGTGTGTGTGTGTGTGTGTGTGTGTGTGTGTGTGTGTGTGTGTGTGTATCGACAAGTATGGCTCGTCACAACGAAAATATAAATAGTTTCGATTAATAGAATTCTTTAAATTTAAATCATTTTGTAAATTTAAACCATATAATTTTTCGGTCTGATTAGACTTACTTAATCACGATTTATAACGGTATTTTCAAAATATGTTAAGCTTTTCCTATATATATATATATATATATATATATAGTGGGGGAAACAAATATTCGTATACATACACATTTTGAATTTATTGTATTTCTAACTAATGAATAAACATACATATAATAAAAATATAATTAACTGTACACAGATGCATAACTAAATATGCATAGAAAACAGAAAAAAATTTGATTTCATAGAAATAAATCCCATTTATCCATTTTAATGGGTGAAAAAAGTATTCGTACAATGCAAATTTCATATTTTAAAACATTTAAATTGTTTTAATACTGTATATTATTCACGTAGAATATTCTAGAATGTTCCAATAATATTATCAGTAGTTATTTTTAGCCTAAAAATACAAACAGAATATTCTGTAATTGATATTCGTGCAAGGAGATATCTCTACATTGATTCCTCTTGGAAAAATAGTTTTGGTTTACGAACATTTCGTGTTACGAACGGCGTTCGGAAACGAATTAAATTCGTAAACCGAGGTTCCACTGTATATGTAACAGTAATTAGATCAGAAAGAAGAGGAAGAAGTGAGTATAATATTGATATGAGAAGAGAAGAACTGAAGAGAAGTGCTGTTAGATTGACAGTGATCAGGAAAATAGTGTGTAACTTACTCTCTCTCAAGTAGTTTGTAACACGTCTTTATCATCTCTCGGTTGTGTCTCTGTCTTTAGGCAGAGTACGCTCGAGGGCGGCTCCGTCAAAGGACAGAGTCCCAAGTGAGGAAGTTTATACCGAGAGGTGCCCAGCCCTGGGGGACAGCTGCTCGAAGCTGCCTTCTCTCATTACACCAGATGCTCGCACTGAGGCGAGTGCAACCGTCGACTGCGGGAGTTCGGACAATTTTTGTTCCTAGCCCGGGTATACGCGCTCGGGTGCCAACCTTAAAAACTGACCTTGTGTCATAACTCGTCTTCGCGGGGAGACAAAGTAAATACGTAGCCTTCAGGAAAATAGGAACCACAAGGAAATTAATAGTTAAAATTAGAAAGAAACATAATGAGGAAAGGGGGTTTAGCGAATTTGACACTGACAGGATATACTGAAAGGCCGAGAATGAGGAAGAAACAATTTTTAAACGTGTTAACAATTTTTAGTGGCTGGATGCTAGAACAAAAATACAGAAAGACGGTAAATAGTCAAAAGTTAATTAAGATTATAAAAATATTAAAAAAATAAAAGAAAAATTTAAAAAATAAGAATATATTAGGTTGGTGCAAAAATAATGACGTAATAATGTCGTTTTTTGACGTAACGTCAAAAATCGACATTATTACGTCTTTATTTTTGCACCAACCTAATATAAATATAAAAATACTCGATCACCCAATTTCTAAAAAGCCAACGTCCGAAAAAGAATTAAAAAAAAATGTTTATCGTCTCTTATACATTTTTTTGTTTCGTTTACAGTTTCTCACTTTTCTCTTTTGTTTTTATTAAGTTGCTTTTAAGCATCTTCAGAAAAAAAAGGGGTCTATTAACTTTTATGCTTCCTTTTTGTCTGCACCAGTTTCTTGATTATATGTCCCCTTAACGCTTCACTGATGACATTCTTTTTTTGCCGTAGCCCATAACTTTCTCCCCAGCCGCGTCTGTTATTGTACAATCTTTCAGTGTGTACATTTAACAGCAGGGTATCGTCACCCCGACCAGGAAACCCAGTAGAGGGGCGCAGCAAGTGGCACTGATACAACGTTTGTCAACAAATATTATTGGCCTTACAAACCTTCTTGTTCTTCTTTGTTGTTCTTTAAGAACACTCGGAAAAGGAACTCAATAAGATGAATAAAAGGCTTTATCTTTTCTTTTTCTTTTTTCTTTGCTTCTTTCATTTCTTCAGCATTTTTATGTTTTTTTACTATCTTCCTTGCTTTAATCAGTCGTTCCTTTGATTTTTGATTTTTGTACTTTCTCTCACTCCATTTCGTTTTTTCTTTAACATTCGTCTTCTCTCCCTCTTTCTCTCTCTCTCTCTCTCTCCCCTCTCTCTCTCTGTTTTTCTCTCACATACTGGCCGTTTTTTTTATCTCTATTTCTTCTTTCATTCATCTGCGTTTCTCTCTTTCTTTTCATTTTCTAATATGTTCTTGCCTTTCGTTCTTTCTTTTTTTTTTTTTTCCTTAATTTTTATCTCCCTATTCCTGCTTTACATTTTTCTTTCTTTTTTTTTTAAATTCTTGTCTTTCTTTCTTTTTACTTTCTTTTCTTCCTTTCTTTCACGTTTCTTTCGTTATCTGTCCTCTTCTTATATTTCTTTTCCTTTCGTTCTCCTCCTTTTTTTTCACTCCTGTTTTTCTGTTTTCTTTCTTTCTTTTTTCTTTTATTTTGTTTATTTCTTACATTCCTTTTCTTTTGCTCTTCCATTTCGTTCGCCGGTTCTCTTTCATCTTCTTTTTCTTTTTTCTTGCTTTTTTCCATAGTTTTTTTTTTCATACTCCAACTACATTAGTTTATTCCTTTTTATTCCTTTCTCCACTTCCTCGTTTACATTTTTTATTTCCTTTTTCTCAATTCATTTTTCCGGGTTTTTTTTATACAAATTATTTAATGTTCGAACTTATGTAAAAACCTTCCCCTATTTCTCTATCTCCTATATTTCTTTGTCCATTCTTTTTCCTTCAATTTACTTTATTGATTTTCTTTTTCCGTTTCATGCCTTTCTTCTTTTACTAAGTTTTTCGTTTTCCTTCTTCCTACCTTTCATTTCTTTTTTTCTCTTCTTTTCACAGATTTTCTTCCTTTTCAGTCAGTTTTTTTTTTTCTTATGTCAGTTTTGGCTCTTTCCCTTGTCAATCGGACGTTTTTAAACAGCCATCTTTCTTTATTTCGACATATATATATATATATCAATATTTCCTGATTTTCTTTTCAATCATCAAGCAAATCGAGTAAGGCAACGAATTTGTCGCATTGCATCTCACTTCACCAAACCGTTCCTTGTTTTAGTTCTCGCACTTCTCACCTGAGAAGCTCCCTTCAGATTGCTTACTTCCTTGTCACCTACAGTCTTCAAAGTTTTAAATGCTTCGTCAATCGCCATTTGCTTTCTCCCGGAACTCTTTTCCTTTATTGTCTTTTCCCTCACTTCTACTCACTAACGTCTTCTCATTCTCTTTCACTCCCAGTGGCATATCATCACATTGCTTGAGATGAAACGATTTAAAAAAAAAAAAAAAAAAAAAAAAGGAAAAAAACACAGGGAAATTATTTTATTGCAGTAATGCATTAGAAATTATTCTCCTCGAGATACACCGAAATTTATTTAATTAAAAAATGCATAATAAATTATTTTATAGAATTCTATAAGAAAATGGATGAATATACGCTGTTTAGTGTCCGAGGATATTACAAATAAGACGTATAAAAAAATAATGTGTCAAAATTTTAATTCAATTTTAATTTTCGCTAGAAACAAGGAAAAGAGTACTAAACTGCAACGTAATATCTTTCCTCCTGTATGGCAGTGAGTGCTGGACGATCTCCACAAAGATGAAGGGGAGATTTGAAGCAACAAAATCCATAAACCGAATATGTGTGCAAAGGCGAAGTTTTGGCGAAAATGGAAAGAAAAAAAGAAAATTAATATGAATAGAGAGTTGAGGTTTCTGGGGCACATAATGAGGAAAATGAGGAGGAAGGAAGGAAGGTTCGGAAAATCTGATACTTACAGGACAGGTAGCGGGAAATATAGACAGAGGAAAGCAGTGTGTAAAATACTTAGCTTCAGTAAATGGATGGCGGAACAGGGTTTAGGAAAAATAACAAAAAGACAATGTTTATTAAGAGCTACAAATGAAAAGAAGTTGTGGTGGGCCATGTTCGCCGACGTCCTGAGGGGACACAGCACATAAAGAAGAAGATGAAAGACAACGGGAAGCAGCAGAAAGAATGTCAAATCATTTTATATGATTTTAATATCGACAGAAATTCAAACTTCGGATTCAAAGGCGAGTTTTCGAGCCGCCAACATGGCGCTGTTCAATCCCATTAAAACAATCGCAGCTCCTTTTATAAACGATTCTTCTTCTTTGCGGATTCCGTTTCTTTTATGATCTGTGAACTGGGAAAGATAATGGAGTATTTTCCTGATGTTTTCCCCTGTATTAGACTGACTGCCATCCGTAACTAAAGACTTTAGTCTATTCTGTTATCTAACATATAGCTGGTGTTGAGATGTAATCATGTCTTTCCCAAGGGTATTAGTGCGAAAGTAAACGCAAGAGCCCAAAACAGTATTTGAAATTGGAACGTAGATTTGACTTTCCTATAATCTTCATGCCACCCGCTTTTATATTATCTACTTTATACTTAGCAATTTTTTAACAAAAAATATTTCCGACATTATGGCGTGGATACGCGTGTCGGAATGAGAAATCGTAGAGTCGATTTCACTTACGTCCAATTACCCTGTGTTAAGTTATAAATCCATCTCCAGCGACCATATATGGGTTAAATAGTAGAACTTGTATCTGGAAAAATAATTTTTATTCTGAACAAAATTCATTATACAATATTCACTCAAACAAAAAAAAACAAAAAAAAAAAACAAAAAAAACATTATTCTTACAACCCCAAAATAGGTTTTGGTTTTGAACAACCCACAAAGGGTTGATAAACCGTAAGAAATAAAGCAAATCAATAAGTAAAGAAGGACAAGAACTTTACAAAGTAGAAAACATTTTCTTTGTCCATTTTTGCATGTTTGTATATTTCATTTTTGCGCAAAAGCATGGAATCAGATTTTATTAATTTTTTACGGCTTATCAACCTTTTGCATGCCATTTAAAGCCAGATATACTTTTGATTATGACAATTTTTTGGTGATAATAATGATTTACTGATGCAATTCCTACTAATAAGCTCATAGCTGGGGTAGAAGAGATGGATCCTTATATTTCCCAAGAGTATTTGCGCGTAAGTGAATATAATGAACCTGACTGGAATTGGAACTCGGCCCTCCGGTCTCCAATTCCGAGACGCTATCTATTACACCAGCCGCACATCCAAACTTAGAGCAACCGGTATTCCCAACCATCTGACCAGGATTGCTTTCCTTCGGTTATCGTACGAGAAACAGTGCATTGACTTGATGTGACTGTAGGACACATGGACACGGAACGAACGACGGGAGAGAATAAAAAGATACAAGTAAAATGCGTGCGAGAAGAGGTAATGAACAAACTTCATTCTCGACACCTGTGCATTTCCCACGAAGCCAGGTAGTAACTTATTATTATTTTAAAGCGGCGATTACCAACGCTACAATGTTAGAAAAATCTTTGAAGTGTCTTTGAAAGTTAATCAAATATTTATTGCCTGTTGAGAGAATAATCTGCAATGTTATTCGTCCTGACCTGTCATCTTGATTTCAGTACCTTTCCGATCGACATAACGTAGTCTACTTGTGACTTTTCTATAAATACTTTCATGGTACTTGTTCTCATGAATTGTTCGCCATGGTACCTAAACTTTATGAATTTAAGTGCAGTACTACTAGACTGGTCGCAAGGTCTCATATTTTACAGTTGAAATGCTTAGACGTAACCGTAAGTTCTATACTAACAGTTTCTTCTATTGCGCTTCTCGCTTGTGGAACGTTTTTCCGGCTTCTTGCTTCTCTGTAAACATTGGTCTTCAAAAATTCAAATGCAATGTCAATCGTTACCGTCTTTCTTCTAAATTCTTGTTCTTTTATTTGTCTTCTCTCCTTAATAGTATTTTTCATCATATTCTGCAACACTTGGTAACGCTTTACGTCCTGGTGGCTTTATTGCATTGCTTGAGGTGAAATGATAAAAAAAAAAAAAACAAAAAAAAAAAACAGTCAACTGTAGTATCTTTTTTTCAAGTCATGTCATAAGCCAGCAGTGTGAATTACACAGAAATTTATATTAGTCAACGTGCAATAATCTGTCGATATGATTTTTTTTTTTGTTTTTTTTTTTGTTTTTTTTTTACAATTTAACTAATGGTGAGGGAAGATTGATCGCTAGGATCCAAAAAAAAAAAAAGAAAAAGAATATTGAATAAAACCAAGACCGCCTTCAACATTTTTATTTACTATTGTTTACCTAATACAAGGCCCAAGAGCAATTTAAGTTAGAGTGTTACTAAATGAGGTTGTTCTAAGGCTGTACAGGGTGGGAGCAAGATGTGTGTATTATTTTCAGTATATGTAGGATAGATAAAAGCTGACCCTCGTCTTGAAAAGATTACGATTGTAGTGATCGAGGAAGCATCTTCTGGCGAGTCCGTTCAATCATACAACAATTCTGGGGAAAAAAACTGTCTGAGTGGATCTTCACCGATGAAATATGAAAGAAATGAGGTTAGGATGGCAGTGTATATAGCCTGGCGGGTGTATGTGGTCTGGCAGTGTACGTGGCCTGGCAGGTCCTAGCTGTGAAAGTCTGGATAGGTCGAGAAAAGGACTGCCATGAAAATAATGATAGATTATTGAGGGTAGTAGGAGTGGCGACAAATGATCACCACCAATGTCGGGCAAACGTTTTTGAAGCGAGACTGATAGTTCATTTTAGCTTAAATTGGATCAAGTCCGAGAAAAATCTATTTTCTGTGTTTACGTGAACCCAAAGAGAATTGTATATTATGGTTTTCTGAAACCTGGAAAAAAACTGCTAAAGTGAGCAATTGGCTCGTTTGAAAAACGCCTTGAACGAGAAATTCCAACATTAAACTCTATAGTTAGAAATAGCTAGCTAGTAATCTTGTAGCTTCATGGGTTTATGATTTTAAAACTCCCCTCAACCAGCCACATTTATCTGCCACCCGAAGTCAAAAGAAGTAACTGTAACACTTAGGTGACGATATAATATAACTTATTTTGTTTCGCCATTGTTGCTATTAATATTATACATTTTCCTCTGCTGTCGTTTCCAAACAGCTTGCCAACGACAGAATGACAAAATGCCTCTACGTGTGTCTTCAACGCCGATAAGCCAAAATAAAACCTTAATTACGTATACTAAGTTACATTTAATCCGCCTCATTACTCGTTCAGAAATTGTCTATCTGCTTTATCTACCAAAATACGGCTTGTAGGCTCGGCATGAATTAATCCAGCTGACACCTTCAGAGTCAGGGAAAGTCTTCATAAGCTGAAGACAATGGTTTTAAGATTTTAGGTTTACATCCAGTCGTACTTGCAAGTTGTTGGTCCTCCGTGCTATGCGCTGTGTGCAAGCGACGACATGATTTGCTAACACTCTCATTAGGTTTTCTTATCGGTTCGTGCAAAGCGCGCACTGAACTGAAGAGATTTTGTTTTATACAGGGAATAATCTATCAATAATTCTTCTTATTAATAATATTATTATTATCTTACTATTTGTGTTGTCAGTAGCATTGTCTTCATCGTTCATTTCTTCTCCCTTTTCTTTTACTTTTTCTTGTCTTTCTTCTTCTTTTTCTTCTTCTTCTTCTTCTTCTTCACTTACATTTAAATTTCCGTATCGCGTTCTCTTTTTTCTACTCCTTCTCATAATTAAATTTACAATTTTCTTATTCCACACTTTGTTCAATACATTTTTCTTCACAACCTTCACCCAACATAACGTTTCCGGCTCTGCTTTTGCTTTTCTTCTACTGTAGTTTTCTTCTTCTTCTTCTTCTTCTTCTTCTTCTTTAATCAGTTCACTCTAAGCGAATCTATTTACTTTTATTGAGGGAAAAAAAAAAAAAAAAGAAAAACAGGAAAGCAATTGAAAATAAAGAAAAGAGTGCTGAGCGCTATGTAATATCAGCGTTCCTCTTCTATAGTGAATACGAGATAATTTGCTCACAAGGAAGAAGAGACTTGAAACAACAGAAATGTGATTCTACAGCATGACACTGATTGATTGATTCGGTTTTTTTTTGGGGGGGGGGTTGGTGTTTGTTTTTTTTTTACGGCTAATCAACCCTTTGTAGCTTATTTAAAGCCAGAGAATATTTTTTCAGATAATAACTCTTTATTGATACAAGTTTTACTAATTAACTCATAGCTGGGGAGAGCAAAGGGGGATTCATACCTTTTCCAAGGGTATTTGAGTGTAAATGAAGAAAATGAACCCAACTGGAATTGGATCTCGACTCTCCGATTAACAATTCTGAGCCATCATCCATTACACCAGCCGCATAGCCAAGCTGACGGCATCTGGTATTCCCAAGCAGTCACCCATCTAGGTATTGACTGAGCTCGGCGTTGCTCAACTTCGGTGATCATACGGGAACTGGTGTTTTAACGTGTTACACAGGAATAAAGTGTCATGTTTGAACCTATATCGCCAGTGAGCAAACACAGGCGATCCCATAATTGAATTAAGTGAATCACGTGACCATGGGAGAAACACATATGTAGGAAGTCGCGTGACGTCTAATTGATCCCCAATTCTAGTCAATCCACTATTACTATACGGACCGCTATTCTCTACTTTATTTATTATACTATTTCTCTATTCAGATCAATATTCGGTGGTTACTTTTCGAGCGAGTATTATCGAACAAGTACTATTAATGCGAGTGTTATTCAAAGGCGTCTGACACCAGTATTGTTCAACGGCGTTACTATAATTGTATCTGCGATTACAAATTCTCTACTACAACGAGCATTACGAAAGTGACAACGAGTATTCGTTGACATTACGAAAGTGGGAACTGACGTCCGTTGACATCACAAAATAATGTGATACGGCTGTATGCCCATAAGGATACTGTGAATAACATGGACTGATCATGTGAGTAACGAGGAAGAAAAATAGAAAATACAAGGAAATTGATATATCTACAATCAGAAAGAGATAGCTGAAATCTATAGAACGCATGATGAGGAAAGCGGGTTTGAAGAATTTAACACTCGTACGACATAGAGTTTAATGATATCACATCAACTGTTATTATTATTACAAGGCTTAGAGCACAATTTAAGAAAAGGAAAAACAGTGTTTAATATTGTTTAACAATATTTCGACAGTATGTCTGCTTTCAAGTTGTGTTTAAAAATTTCATTATTATTATTATTTCGCGCGCGTGCGCGCGCGCGAAATAATAATACACACACACACACACACACACACACACACACATATATATATATATATATATATAGTTAGTTATGCTGGACAATTTTTTTCGGTTAACGTACATGTTCTTGGTTCTTTCTTTTTTATACCTTTTTTTCCCTTTGGTATTGGCTTGATTATTTGCAAATCAAGACACCGAAGGTTTTCCGAACGAGTATAGTTTCTTATACTTATAAGATTTCTATTAATAATAATAATAATAATATATATATATATATATATATATATATATATATATATATATATATATATATGACAATAGGAAAACTGTAGTTATTGCTGACGCGTTTCGGCCAATTTGGACTTTCTCAAAGCAAAAAAAAAGATAAAACGAAATGAATTTAATTAAAGAAAGTAACTAATGATAACAAAAAACAGAATGTTCTTAGCAATAACTACAGTTTTCCTATTGTCATTTATATTTATAAATATTGTCTTTTCTACAGGTTAACCCTGAGAAATTTTCAAATATATATATATATATATATATATATATATATATATACAGCGGATGGTAATCGCTAGAAATTGAATAAAAGTAACTCTTCAAATCTCTAGCATCCTTCTCAGTATTATTGAAAACCCTATGTCAATCTGCTTAATTCATTCACAAATTTCTATTTCACATGCATGCACCTAGTAGGGATCGTCTACTTGACAAGACGGCAAGCCATCTCGTACTGTCAGATATTTACGAGGGTTGTACAATTATGAAAAGCCTCACATATGAATTGGACCTCACTAAAGTGTCAAGTGGTCGTCGAGAACAAATGTTTTATGATCGTTCATAGAAGTACGTGTGAAATGAAGTAACTAGACTGGCGGATGCTGTAGTAAATAACGACTTCCTCGTTGTCTTCATTCTATACTGGGTTTCCCTCAACTCAACCGGCAAGGGTTTTGTGCGAATTTACAAAACAATGCAGGGATTAATCAGTGAACGAGATAGAAAAACGGAATTGCTTTTGTAGGTTGGGTTGTGGAGTGCGGAGGTTAATTTGCAAAAATGTCTGCCGACTTCTTTTTCACGTCTAAGCTGCTTTGTCCAATGAATTTTTTCCGCCACACACAAGTTTCTAGTATTATTAAACAGGCATTTCTTTCAGCTGCAATTCCGAAATCTCCACGTTCGTCGAAATCCTGTGATTTCATAAAATTACTTGTTTGGAAAAAAAGTTTACAGAGTGTTTCTAACTTTTTTTCCCTCGGCTTTAAGTGATGTGATTACATCGTTTTTAAAGTTCGTGGTCTGTAGAACTGGTAAAATGCAACCGTTTGGATTACAGATCGCAGGATCGGTGGAGTAACTGATACCGGCTCAGAAGCGGAGAGCCGAGTTCGAATTCCAGTCTAATCTATTGTATTCACTTACGTGCGAATACCCTTGGGAAAGTTATGAAACCTCTTCTTCTCTCCTCAGCTATGGGTAATTAACAGGACAGACCGGGTGTTATAGCCTTGGTTGGCAACTAGTCTACCACAGAAATAAATGGCAAACTACTGCGGGAAAAAAATCTGCCTCGTCAGTCATGTATTGTATGATACATGATCGCCTAAGCGTGTATCACGCGTGGCACATAACTCACTGATTCCTTGTATATATGCCAAGTTCGAATTCCAGTCGAATCCATTACATTCACTTACGTGCTAATACCCTTTGGAGAGGTATGAATCCTCTTCTTTTCCCCTCCAGCTATGGGTAAATAGCAGGACATACCGGGTTCTATAGCCTTGGATGGCAACTGGTCTACCGTAGAAAGAAATGGCAACCTAATGCGGGAAAAAAACTGCCTCATCAGTCATGTATCGAAAGATACATGATCGCCTAAACGTGTATCACGCATAGCACATAACTGACTGAATTTAAATTGACTGGAGTCTTGGGAGATCCTGAAAATCTTTGAGTTAAACCAGATTGCTTTTGTTGGGTTTTTTTTTTCTTATTTTTTGTTGCTTTTTAGGTTCACAGGATCCAAACTTAGGGACACACTACTCAATTCAATTCAGATAGCAAAAATTTCAACTTGAAACTAGAACCTACGTCAGGCAATTTCATATTTCAGACTTAACCTTAAACTTTCTGTTCACATAATATTAGGTTGGTGCAAAAATAATGACGTAATAATGTCGTTTTTTGACGTATTTTTTAACGTCAAAAACGACATTATTATGTCATTATTTTTGCACCAACCTAATATCAATCTGCCGTTAATTCTCACTCAAGCAATATATATTGTTTCAAACAACCTTACAACTTGAATACGCAACCAACTTCAATATAAAATATCTGATCAAAGAATGATATTTGACCCTGTAAAAAAAAAGCCATCCATATATACTTGATAATAAGGTACTTCGCATATTAAATTGAATATTACTCCAAAAGGGATGTTCCAGATAAGGATATCGAAAAAGAAAATGCAGCGAAATTCTCTTACAGCAAACATCCTCTACGGTGAAGTTTCCTACGGCGAAAATTCCTGAGGCGAGTTTTCCTCCGGCAAAAATATTTACAGTGAATGTTTTGTATACGGTTCCTTATGATGTATGCTCAAACATGAATAATTTTTGTGTCGTATCCCTCCAGATTGTAGGCAGTTATGACTCTCCACTACTTTTAAACTTTGTGTCAATAAAAAAAACAGAAAAAAATGAATCTTTTATATGTGCAGGTCCATTAATGGCTTCCCCCTGAGTTCAGTATGATGTGAAAGCAGCTCTGAGTAAGTATCTTCTTTTAAGTCCCGTAGCACTTCAGAACGTGGTGAATCATGGCTCTCCACTATTTTCTGTTTTTTGTAGCTAAAAAAACAGAAAAATCAGTGGATCCTTAATATGAGTAGTTTCTACTAACGGTTTTCTGTTGAGTTCCTTATTACTTGAGGGCAACTGTGAGGAAAATTCTTTTATGTGCGGTATCACTTTAGGATGTGGGCGATCATGAATCTCTACTAATTTCTATCTTTTGTAAATTTACAAAGAGTTAGAAAAACTTGAATCTTCGATGTGTATTTCCATTAACGATTACTGATCTGATCTGAAGACAACTACCAATAAACTTTCTTGTATATGCCGTATCCATTCAGGAGAGAGACGTTCCTGGCTCTCCACTATTTCACGTCGTGTTCACAATATTTTTCTTTTTACTCTCCTTTGCTGGTATCCATTACAAAGACTCATTAGGCAGATTACCGGCAGTTTCCCTCTGATCTTCTAGCCTTCAAATGTTCCCCTGGGTGTCAAATTCTGAAATATTTTTTTGGTTATTTTGTCTCAAAACTTTTTCTTTTTGATTGTATTTCCAAGACTCCGTAGGAGAACAATTATTCTTAAAGATGTGATTCTTCATTCGCAATTATTGGGGAATAAAATATTTAATTTTCGATAATTATTGCAATAATTTCATTGAAATAATAAATAATTAGTTTCTTTTTATATACTTAATATTCAGCACGACAATATTTAATTTAACAGATAACCTCATGGTAAATGTAAGAATAAAAGCTTAATTAAATAAAATAAATTAATAATTACATAAAATATAAATATAAAATAAATATAAAAAATAAATATAAATATAAAATATACAAATATAAATAAAATAAAGAAATAAAGTCAATAAAATAAAATAAAAATAAAATAAATTAAACTTAAAATAAAATTAAAATAAAATTATTAATTATATAAATATAAATCTACATAAATTTATATAAATATAAATTATATAAATTATTAATTATATAAATTATTAAATATAGAATGATAATAAATTAAAATAAAATTGAAATCAAATTAAAATTAAGTTAAAAATCAAAATGAAATAAAAAAAAATAAAATAAAATATAAATAAAATATAAAATATAAATATAAAATATAAATATACATATATAAAAATAAATATAAAAGAAAATATAAATATAAATAATTAAATACAATTAAACAAAAGGTTCTGCGGGAATAGTTCTCAACCAATGGAAATTCCCATACTTCAGAGATTTTAAGGCAGAATTTAAGCCACAAATTTGCATATTCAAATTGTCGAGATATTGATCTTTGTAGAAACTACAATTCTAAAAAACTTCTAAGTCAGGAACCTTTGAAAAAGGGTAAAGGGTATTCTGTAAATTTTTTTTAAAAAATTACATAAACTCAGGGCAGTTTAAGGAATTCTGTTCTTATGTTATTTTCAAAACATACAGCCAATTCCATTTAGTATAGGAGATAAGGAAAATGAACATGGAATAGGCTGCTCTATGCTGTACTTTTGCAGAACTTTGCAAGTTGCTACAAAACAATAAAACCAATCTAAGAATGTGTCTTATGTTCGCAAATAAGCAGATCAGATATTCGAGAGTTTTACTGCACGCCATGCATGGCGTCAAACTCGTTCAGGAATGTCTAAACTATCAGCTGTAGATAACTGCTTTCTCAGATCAATAGCAAAAACAGCTTTGAGCGAATGAAACTTTCAGTTCTTAGCGAGAATCATCCTTTTCGAAACTAGAGGACTGGCGCTACATATGCATAAATATAGATCTGTACCAAAAAATAGAAACCACATCACTTGTTGACTTTCGAAAACAACAACAACTAGAATAGATGGCATATTTAACTTGAAGAGAAGCTAATGGCACAAAGATGATAACGTTTTGCACTAAATCTAACAAAAGATTAGAAATGAAGTCTTAATCTGTACTGGAATGGGCGATAACAATTAGTGGACTCGAGAAACATAGTTTCCTGAAAAATTGTTTTAATAGAAAGATTTTAATAAATTCCAACGACCAGCAGGGGTGGCTGTTCGGTCAATGAAAGCCGAATGTTTTCTTTCAAGAAAACGGCTAATATTAACATTACCATTACAATATCTAGTCAAAAAAAAAAAAAACAAGAATAACAGGAATACTGCGGAGAGTGCTGGAATATAAAAAAGACGTGCCGCCGTTTGATTTCCTGTAAATTCTCTCTTATATTAGCATCCTGTTTACATTTATTCAGCTTCAGATTTCCAGTAGCTTAATTGTTCTTTTTCTCCTTTAAATGAAATATCTTCTTGCTACGTATGCGATATGAATTCTCTAGAATGCCATGTTCTTTACTATCAGAGAATTGCTGTGATTTCTTGGGAAATATATTTGATTGATTTTCCGATGGTTTCTCCATGGTTTTTCTTTATCCTGAATTATTTCATTTGGCAATATGGGAGAGTCCAGTATATTCTTCTATTTACCTGTAACTATTAGGTTGGTGCAAAAATAATGACGTAATAATGTCGTTTTTTGACGTTAAAAAATACGTCAAAAAACGACATTATTACGTCATTATTTTTGCACCAACCTAATAGAAAGGGAGAAGAGATGGACGGATACCTTTTCTAAACGGTCCCTGATCAACCACCAGTCACGATGAAAGGAGATTCCCTCGAGGAGGCCCGTGTCTTGAGCAACTATTGGGCCTCAAACTCAACCCAGACCTCAAGTAAAACTCTTACATACGATTGCTAAAATCTCATCTCTAAAAATGCAGGGCAAATGATCGGTTCCCTATACCAATCCAGCAAGTACCTAACTATTCATGCTCTCTTCTATGTTTACAAGAGACAGATCAGGCCTAAAATGAAGTACTGCTGTTGTATTTGGGCATGAGTTGCCCTGTCCTTACTTTCGATTCTCGATCATTAGTAAATATATATGTAGACAATACCACGGTTTATGGGTAAAACACCAAAAATCTACATGACCATTGCCTGGTGACTGGTCTATGCTTTGACGTATCACTCACAGCTCAATACTAGAGGAATCTTCAATACCTTCAAAGCCAAGGCTAGTAACGTTTTGCCATCACCGACCTGGCCCCGAGTTTTCTCCAATTAACAATTTTACTTTCAAAGGGGCTCTTGCTTTGAACGTCTATTGGGGCATAAGGTCAATTCTAACCTCGTGGAACTCATATGTAGGCTAATGAGGCTGGAAAAATAGCTCCTTGTACCACACCAGAAAGTACCGGATTCCTCCTATCATGTTTTATCTTTGCAAAAGTCAGATCAGGTCAAAAATGGAGTATTGATAACATATCTGGGTTGGAGCTATACAATCCTCACTTTCCAGTCTTGACAGAGTTCAAAATCGCTCAGGCAAACTTTTAGGAGATGAGCAATTTTCCATCCAAACGCAATATTGCAAGCCTATCGCTACTTCCATGGTAAATGTTCAAACTCGTTACATTCTTTAATAACACCAGATCAGTCCATTACGTCCAAGACATGTTTTTCCAAGACCACAAGTTTGAATCACTCTCATTCCTTATGTAGTCATTTGGTAAGAATCGGGTGCGACACCAAAAGTCCCTTCTCAAAAACCGCTACTTTGTCTGTTTTTTCATCATTTTATCAAGGCAATAATGCCCCTAAAACGCAAGGGGCTACTGGGAATCAAAGACGTTGAAAAAAAACTTTAGAAGGAACCGAAAACCCAACTCTAAACAGGAAACTATACTCTTGTTAAAAAAAAGCAGGGAGGAGTGTGAACCTGGTTGCGAAACAGACTCCTCTGTGGAGGCTTACCCAAACACTACAATCTTAACCTCTTCAAGCCTAAATCCAATCATTTTCACTTCATACTTCCTACTCTTACGTTCATATCATACACCTTATTCACTGATTGGATTTTGTCCCTTATATTGGGTGACCTATTATCACAAAAACCATCAGCGTTGAAAGTGTGATCGTCCGTATGAATTCATATTCCGGTTGAGTTTGCTTATTTCGTATTTATGCCCCTTTTTATCCACTCAAATGAAATAAAGAAAACAGAATGAGATCTCTAACATTGGACTGGAGAGTCTAAGAAAATTAAACCTGCCGATAGCAGAAGGGCAACCCTATCAGTCTTTAGTTTTTCATGGACATGTTTCCATGATTAGAATCGGTCACAGCTCGACCTAAAAATGTTGCAGAAGATGGAAAATGTGGAACATTCGGTGGAGGATCGAACTTCCTATACAAGATCATTGGTCTCCGAATGAATTTTGCTGTCACTTAATGATAAGTAATCTACTAATTTTTCCTAAGCTTAGTACATAACAAGATTACAAATGTCGGACAATAATTAAGAGTCTAACTCACTATATTATCTTTTCGTTTTTTTTTTTTTAATTTAACTTTAAATCTTGTACAAAACAGTTACAATCGATCCTCCCGGTAGCTTAGTGAGTCTGAAACGACAAGAAACCTTCGTTAGGAACAAAGTGTGCTGAACTGCTTATGTAATGTCAATCCTCATATATGACAGGGAACTTGGACACCTCGAGGTGGTGTAATGGTTAGCGAGCTTGTCTCGCTAGAACAATTACGACTGAGTAGTGAGTTCGATCCTCACTGGGTGCTCCGTACTTTCGGCTTTGTGCCACATCTGAGCTACGCTTGGAAAATCACTATATGACAAGGAACTACTTCCTCGCAGATGATGAGAAGAATAAGGGGAGAGAAATGTGGCTGAAAATAGCATGGACAGAACACATGTTAGCGGAAAATTTAAGCAAAATGTGAACACTAGGATAAACATTTGCAGCTGAAATATCTGATAAGTATAATGAAAGAGGACTTGGAGAATTTGACACTCACAAAATGCCCTTAAGGAAACAGCGAGTAACTTACCTAAAGACTGGGAGGGAGAATATCGGGACAAATATTGGTAAGAGCTTCAAAAGATAGGAAGTTTGAGAGAGCTATGATCACCTTCGTCCTGCAGGAACACGGCACATGAAAGAAGATACTCTGAGATATTTTGGCCACTTCCAAGTTGTCCCTGAATGCGTGGAGAGTCAAAATCGGTCACGCCCTGAAGAAGTGAGTCCCGTTCAAATTTCTGGGATGAAGAGTTATTTAGGATATTTGCGCTATTGTCATCATTTTTTTATAACAACTTTTCGGCAGATGTGTCTTCTGGGCTTTATCAGGTGTATGTCGATCCGAGTAACCTACCATGAATTTCGATCTGAAACCTTTATTTAATCTACAGGGTGGTCACCCACTAGCAAAAGTAATGAAAACAATAGAACAAGTAATACAGTTATACAAAGCACATGTACTGGATTCAGTTTATTCACTTTCAATGACACTGTCATACATCCAGAAAGTCTGTATGAAGACAATCATTTTTTTTAGCACAGGATGATTCGGCGCCAAGTTCTGTGATATTTTACATCGCTGTCATTTGTTGATTGTTGCAAAGGCTCTCCGAATGTCGTTCTTCAACTGATGGGTATTCTGGTATCGTTCATGTGAATTTCTCTCCTTGATAATACCCCACAGAGCGTT
Organism: Acanthosepion lycidas; assembly: GCA_963932145.1. Lineage (NCBI taxonomy): Eukaryota > Metazoa > Mollusca > Cephalopoda > Sepiida > Sepiidae > Acanthosepion > Acanthosepion lycidas. Next base: position 90,222,392 of record OZ010574.1, read on the forward strand.
GAAATAGAAAATTATATGATATAAGGGTGACAAAAGGGTGTATATGGATTTTTTTTTTTTTTTTAGCGTTTCACCCCAAGCAATGCGGGAAGCCACTAGCACGCAAGGGGTTACAGTCTTGGAGCGAGAGCAAAGAGGAATGATAGAGGAAAGGATGAAGGGAAGGAAAGGGGATAGATCAAGGCATCTGGAGACGTCGATTGACATTACATTTGAATAGTTGGAGATTATAGCTATCAGGGAAGCAAGAAATGGTGAGGGAGTTCCACAAGCGAGAAATGCGAGACATGAAGCTATTTGAGTAGTAGAGACCGCTACATTTAACAGTTTCTACAGTGAAGGGGTGAGAGCGAGATGCTCGCTTAGTTGAACGCTTAAATTCATGAAGTTTAGGAACCAGCGAAAGCAGCTCATCGGAGCAGTTACCGTGCAAGTATTTGTAAAAATGACAGAGGGAAGCAACGGCGAGTCTGTGAGAGAGGGACTACAGACGAGATGCCAGATCAGGGCCAATTACATTGCATATCGGTCTCTGAATTTTATCAAGGACCTTGAGACAAACAGAAGGGGCTCAAGACCATATATGGCAGCAATAGATTTGAAGGATCAATCCGGCGAGAAATATTTCCTGGCGCGGCACAGAGAGCCAACTTTCCTTGCGGTGGACGAAACTATTAACTCAATGTATTTGTTCCATCTCAGGCCAGCAGACAATGTGAGACCGAACAGTCGCAAACAGGTGTTCTCGTGGAGTGTCAGACATTCTAATGGGGTGGGGACAGGGATGGTTCTCTGTGGTGAGTAATAGAGAACAGTTTTGTTTTTGAGGCATTAAAGTTAACAAGCCAATTCCTGCCCCAGTCCACATCCGATTGGAGGTCCTTTTCGAGACAAACAGCCAGGTTAGTTTTGTCAGCGACACTAGATTTGTTTTTGAGGCAGGAGTAAATAGCAGCTTCATCCGCATAGATGCCTACTTGGGAACCTATGTCATCAGGAAGATCGTTAATGAAGATAAGGAACAGAGTAGGGCCTAGGATAGAGCCTTGAATTGTTTACCAAGTTCTTCATAATAACGGAGAAGCTCGTGTCGTGGCTTTAGATATCTCCAAAGCGTTTCATAGGGTTTGGCATGCCGGCCTTCTTCACAAGCTTCAGGGTTATGGAATTTCAGGTCGATTGTTTAACTTACAATCATTCCTGTCAAACCGTGTATTGAAGGTCGTTTTCAACGGATTCTCCTCCAGCTCCTATCCCACGAACACAGTATTTTAGTACTGCCTAGTTATTGTTCTCCCAATTTTTGCACTGAGCCAAAATACACAGTGCCCGTCCAATGGATTTAACTCACAATTACTTTGCCATCAAATCCACGAACAAACGCTTTAATTCCCGCGGACTATTCGATCACCGGACAATAGTACTCGTGTAAATAATTATAAATAATGAATAAGTTCGACCCCACTTGCTGCTAATGCAGTGAGTTCAATCTTTACGGAGTGTTCTACTCTGTATTATGTTATACTCAACACTCCCCCAACTCCAAGCAGGTCTTGCAACCTGTGAGTCTAGAAGTACCCCCACATAACTCGGTCTTCTGTTTTGGATTTGTTTTGGGTTTTTTTTTTAATCATTTCACCCCAAGCAAGGCGGGAGTGCCATCAACAAGCAAGAGGTTACAGAGAGTAAAAGTAAGAGTAAAAAGTGGTGTTTGAGGAAAGGATAAAGAGAAGGACGGTGATCAAAATCAAGGTATCAGATAGATTGACATTACATTTGAATATTTGAAGATTATAGTTATCATTGAAGCAAGTAAGAGAAAGGAGTTCCACCGTCGAGAAGTGCGAGAGAAGAAGCCTGTTGGAGTAGAAGAGACGGTTACATTTAACTGTTTCGATAGTGAAAGGGTGGGACCGAGATGCCAATCTGTGGCTCGCTTAAATTCAAGCAGTTGGGGCACCAGTGAAAATAACTCGTCGGAGCAGTTGCCATGAAAAGATAGATGGAAGCCACGTCACGTCTGTGAGAAAATGACTCTAGTCGAGATGCCAGGTCAGGACCTATTACATTGCAGATCCGTCTTTGAGGTTTCTCGAGAACCTCGAGATGAAGAGCGGGTTCACCAGACCATATATGGCAACAGTATTCAATGTAACGATGAATGGTAGATTTAGTATAAGTAGAGAGATTGTAGAATTTCCCACCCCACCGGTTTGCTAGAATTATAGCGTAGCTTACATCACCTAGTAATCCCCAGTGGTAAACCTATAAATACTGACCTGGCTCAACGTTACTTAACTTCGGTGATATGGTCGTAAGTTTTATGCTATACTTTAATTCAATAATTATCAGTATGGCACTGAAAGAGAACTTGGGGAAGATGGAAGAATGTTCTTTTGACAATTTCTTTTGATATGTTTTCTTTTATTCATTTCTCAGTTGATAATTTGAGTTCTAAATTTAACATTATTTCCTAGAGTGTTTCCCTCGCTGAGTCTTTTTTTTCTTTTGTCCTTTTTTTAATAGAAATGTTTTTTCTTGCTTGCTTCCTTAATTTTCATTCAAAGAGTTCAGGCACTTACCCCGAATCCATACGCTTGCCTTTAAAGCTGGCCACAATGCTTTATATCAACCATCTCTCACTTTCAGCCACTTGTTCCTCTTAGCGTTGAAAGCAATAATCCGCAGAAACTAATATATATATATATATATATATATATATATATATATATATATATATATATATATATATATATATATATAACGCAAGAGATGAAGTGTATTGGATTCTTTTTCTTATTCAAAATTTAGCAGAGTTGGTTTCGGCCGATCTAGGTAAGAAGGAAGATAAAACGCACAATTACATTAAAAAAAAAAAACCTAATGGGCGATACACAAATCGTCTGACTCAGATAATTTTAGTTCTGTCATCTCTACGAGTTTTCAAACTACGCACTTGTTTAGCCAAAAAATACTCATACCCCAAACCTTACAAGCTTGAAATAAAGCCACACACAAACACTAAAAAGAAATCTCAGAATCCTTTAACACCCCCCACCAACTTCCCACCAACTCCCTTATACGCAACGAAGCCAAGCCGAAAGCAAAATACACAGCGAAAAACAACTCTATTCTGTACGTCTCAGAACTACTTCATATCTGATGTAAACGAAAGAAGGGGAAATATAATTCCCTTAAGACGAAGATAAGAGAAAAAGAAATAGTAAGGAAATAAGATTTCTTTGCTCGTTGTCTGGACTCGAGAAGACCTGATTTATATTGAGAATGGTGAAGAGAAAGATGGAAGATGCTCTCAATCAAGGTTTTCTGAGATTAAATTCGAAGACAAGAGCCATCGAACTCATCAATACAAAACCAGCGAAGATTTGTCGTTATGCTTGCATTTATACACCGGAGAGTAACCTTATTTGACTATTTTTTGTGCCAACCTAATATATATTAACAATTATCGCAATCATTCTTCTTAGTATCGTCTGCTTGCCTCAGTCATTTCCAGGTGTCATTTGTATGCATTTACTACATCATCCGCATTTAAGTGTTTCTATTTTCGTATACAGTAGACCAAAAACAAAAATAAAACTCTGATTAAATATATTCACACTCCATTATGGCGACGGAAAACATCAGAAGACAAAAATTAAATAAAACTGAATACGAAAAATACAAATTATTTCCCAAAAGTCCCCGAAAGGAAAATTTCTGTGAGTAAACAATACTAATAACAAGTGATTTATATAAAAACAGGACCATGTTTTTCATAATGCTAGGGATATCTGAGAATTGTTATTAAGTTTTACTTAGCCTTTAATTATTTACTCTATCGATCAATACAGAAATACGGGAGAGTAATTAATTATGAACGGAGTTCGAATTTCAGTCGAGGTCTTTATATTCACTTACTTTGGAAAAATATGAACCCATCCACTCTCCCCTCAACTATGAGTAAATAACAGGATAGACTAGGCTATCTTACCCAGGAAACACCACTGCTGTTGTGGCTACAGTACACGTGGTATCGCTACCGCAATGACTCACGGGGTACGTGACCTATCAATTGTACTGTGTTTAGAGACCTTATAAAATATACTAAATATAACTAATTGAAATGAGTTTCATATAAAATAAAGAAAAAGTCAGTCAGCAACGTTTAACCTTGGTTTTTTCTTCTACCTCGACACAGGGAAATTAATTAATTTTTCTCTAAATAATGAATTTGTTACGCTAATCTAATACAAAGGAAATCATGGCTAGAGTCAAGATTAAATAAAATTTACTGGCAGAATAGTCTCTCTGTATTTAATGGGTTTCAAAGATAATTCTTTATTAAAATAAAAAAAAATAACAAACTTTAAGTTTCCTGCGGCAAAATGAGAAATTGTTTTGACTGAACGGCATATTGGAATGGAAATATATTTTACTGTGGAAGAAGGTTTGACCTGACAATTTGCTACATAACAACGCCAACAATTTTTCAAATGCAAAGCAGCATTCTATCAAGGTGCTGAGATGGGAAGTTCTTCTACATAAGCAGTAGAATGGAAACCTTGTGACCTTATTTCTATCACCTGTATAGCAACACCCAGTTTCTGATCAGTAAGCTAGCCAAAGCGAAGAATTTCTTGAAGATTTCATCGAATGGAAACCGTAATCGTTCTTCTATGGCGGAACACACTATTTGAGTGAACGGTTGTGTAAAGTTATGGAAGGCTAAAAAGACAATACTTTGATGATTGAATGTTTTGAATCTTCATGGAAAATATTTTCTTAAAAGATGTGAGAATCATTCCTACCACCCGTTTTGGATAGCAGACGCAATTGCTGGAAGATGGCATCGGTTTCAGAAGAAATAGGACCGAACAATCCCATGAATTTATATGAATAAAAGATTTAGTAAAAGAAAACGCTGTAAAAATATAATAGGTTATATTTTAATTATTTCGTCCCTGGCACGGTGATAAAGCCACAAAGATTCAAGGGTTTGGTTTGGTTTGTTTTACGGCATATCAAACTCACTGGGTTATTTAATGCCGACAATTTTTATTGCTGGTAATATTTTTTTCTTCAAAAAAAGTATAGCTGGTAATAATTTTTTTCTACAAAGTATTTCTGGTATTAAATCCTATTTTTACACTTTCGTAGTGTTTTGACTCTAATTTGGGAGTTAACTATTTGGTCATAGTTAGGACCCTAACAGGTGCTACCACTCCGGGAACACCAGCAATTAAGAAGTGGTTTCATGCTCCTCAAAGCCACCTGAACAAAGGCCTTGCTGTTGGAAGTAGTTTATCGTCTTACCCAGGACGCGGATGTAGCTTTTCGTCTTACCCAGGACGCGGATGTAGCTTTTCGTCATACTCCGGACGAGAGTCAAGAAATTAAATGAAAGACAACTGAGTAAAAGAAGCCGATAGAACGTTACTGAAGAAAAAGAACAATACAAACGTCAGGATTTAAGGAGACAGAAGATGACAATTGACGTTGTATTTAAATCTTCGAAGTTTCACAGGTTTACATATATGTAATAATTTTGTGCGTGCAAATTTAACTACTACCTCGATGGATATATAATTAGATTTATTCACATATTCAGACGAGACACACACACATACACACGCGCGCACACACACACACACACACACACACATACATATATATATATATATATATATGTAATTATAAAACAGTTGTTGGTCATAGCCTAGAAAAAATATAACACACATGATCTGAAGATTGCGCTTAAGAATGAAACAGACTATCGTCGCTGCGTTTCGACCTCAATGTCTACTTTTATACTTACAAACGCTCTATCTCTGATATTGGTCACATTAACCCATGAATATAGCATACCTGAAATATATATATATATATGTGTGTGTGTGTGTGTGTGTGAATGTAATGAGAACGAAAATAATATAAATTCTAACATTCACAGTAATAATTCAAAAGCGGGCTCAATACCAAGAGTAGAGCAATAAATATTTATTACAATTTTTACATGCGGTCAAAAACAATTTGCTCACTACAAAGATGCATTTTTGTTTCGATGCAGATGCATCTCGACTGGTGAGAAATTTTATTTTATTTATTTATTTATTTTGGGGGTTTCTCACCAGTCGAAATAGAGACGCATCGAAATAAGAATGCATCTTTGTAGCGAACAAGTTGTTTTTGTCGGTATGTAAAAATTATAGTATATATATATATATATATATATATATATATATATATAGTCATCTGCAGATAGACCATTTCGCTGTATCACAGCTCATAAGTGTGGGTAGATATCCTATTTTTACAAGACGAGATTCTACCCCCATAAATATATATATATATATATATATATATATATATATATATATATATATATATATGTATGTATGTATGTATATATATATATTCCGTAATCTTACTTTTAAACATGTTTCGTTGGATATAACAGAGAACGAAAATTTATTTTTTCTAACATTCTAACGTCTATATATATATATATATATATATATATATATACCGAGTGTAACAGCAATATTGTCGAAATCGTGTTACAGCACAGTCGTCCATCCCACAAATTTTTTAATATACAAGAAAAACTAAACTAATTGAGATTCTTTTTACCAGGTTTTCAGATAAAACCTTTAGTAATCCTGATACCATTTTTCGTAAGAATCACTGAAAAGCCCTTTGAGTTATTCAGCTAGAAAAGAACAGGTTAAATTGTTCTGTGGCAACTCTTAACTGGGCAATAATGAAAAGAAAAAATCGTTCAGACCTTCAGTAATGGTACCAATCACTCATACCTTGGCTTCCATCTTCAAAGTCCACTCAAGGACCATCAGGAGAACCGTGAATAAGTTTAAAAAAGGAGGTAACACTAGAGAGGAAATCTGGATCAGGTCATAACAGGAAGAGGGATCATCATTTCAACTTAAAGAGATTAATTAGAAAAGATCCAACTCAATTCAAACGATGTTTGACATATGTGATAGGAGTTTCATCTATGACAGTCAAAGTGTAGTGTAAAAAAACTTGAAAATGAACATGAAACATGTGAGGTAACTTGTTACTGCAGGATAGAAAGTTAGAAGATTAGGGAGTGAAAAGATCATCTTGGATATGATCCTGGAATAATATATATATATATATATATATATATATATATATATATATATATATATAAATACTTCCTGAGCTTCCCATCCTTAGCTATGACCAATTAATGTCATTTATGATCGATCTCATCACGATACTCCTGTTAAGCTTAGAGAGTAATTATACATTCTTATTGCTTAAAGTAGAGTCCAATAGTGTTATAAAATCCTCGATATCTTTAATCATTTCTAAGATGCAATCCTTCAAAACTCCATCTAACAGTTGGACAATTTTGATGTTACACCTGTTATACAAATTCATGTTTTTGCTCGTTTTCCTATATTGTTCTAGTTCTTCAGACCATCTCAGTCATTATCAAGAACGGGGGAAAACAATTTTGTAGCGTAGATATTAGCGTTTTTAGATCACTGGTATTGAAATTATTTCAAAGTGGCGGTTAAACAGAGATGCATATATCGAATATTTATACATTTTCTTAAGAAATGGACAAAGTCCGACAATTTATTTATTAAAGACATTTTTTATATTTAACGTTCTTTTTATAGATACAAGTATTTAAGTAAATGCTCTGTTTATAATACACAGTATTAAATAACATTTACGGGCCTGAATGTCCGAGAAATTTTCATAGAAAATATTCGTCCTTTGACAGGAATCGAACCTGCATCCTATACGGAACCGCCATTTAGCCGGGCGTGCCTAACCGATTCGGCCACAAAGGATCGTTCGGTTGGCAAGGTCAAATTTACTGCTTATAAACTTCAATCTTCCATGAATCTCGTACATTCATAACTGCTCATGGCGTAACAAATGTAAACAAATGACGTCATACATTAAGAAATGGACAAAGTCCGACAATTTATTCATTAAAGACATTTTTTATGTTTAACGTTCTTTTTATAGATGGTATTTATCAATCCACCCACGAGGATTGAATGTGGCACAAGGCCTTTTTAATGTGAGTATCTCCGAACCCGTAGGCTCAGCCAAAAATAAATAACCATCCAAACCCCCGAGGTGGGGAACAGTTCTGTCAACCTCCCCCAACGAAACTCTACCCTTCGGCGGAGCTACGTCAGGGTTCCTCTCTGCAAGCAGAGAGTTCGACAGACACCCGACCCGGCAGCTCACAAAGCACAGATACTACACTTTGATCCTAGCCACCGGGCCGAGCGGGTATTCTTTTTATAGATGGTATTTATCAATCCACCCACGAGGACTGAATGTGGCACAAGGCCTTTTTAATGTGGGTATCTCCGAGCCCGTAGGCCCAGCCAAAAATAAATAACCATCAAACCCCTCGAGGGGGGCCAGTTCCGTCAACCTCCCCCAACGAAACCCTACCCTTCGGCGGAGCTTCGTCAGGGTTCCTCCCTGCAAGCAGAGAGTTCGACAGACACCCGACCCGGCAGCTCACAAAGCACAGATACTACACTTTGATCCTAGCCACCGGGCCGGGCGGGTATTCTTTTTATAGATGGTATTTATCAATCCACCCACGAGAATTGAATGTGGCACAAGGCCTTTTTAATGTGGGTATCTCCGAGCCCTTAGGCCCAGCCAAAAATAAATAACCATCAAACCCCCCAAGGGGGGGCCAGTTCCGTCAACCTCCCCCAACGAAACCCTACCCTTCAGCGGAGCTTCGTCAGGGTTCCTCCCTGCAAGGAGGGAGTTCGACAGACACCCGACCCGGCAGCTCACAAAGCACAGATACTACACTTTGATCCTAGCCACCGGGCCGAGCGGGTATTCTTTTTATGGATGGTATTTATCAATCCACCCACGAGGACTGAATGTGGCACAAGGCCTTTTTAATGTGGGTATCTCCGAGCCCGTAGGCCCAGCCAAAAATAAATAACCATCAAACCCCCCAAGGGGGGCCAGTTCCGTCAACCTCCGCCAACGCAACACTACCCTTCGGCGGAGCTACGTCAGGGTTCCTCTCTGCAAGCAGAGAGTTCGACAGACACCCGACCCGGCAGCTCACAAAGCACAGATACTACACTTTGATCCTAGCCACCGGGCCGAGCGGGTATTCTTTTTATGGATGGTATTTATCAATCCACCCACGAGGACTGAATGTGGCACAAGGCCTTTTTAATGTGGGTATCTCCGAGCCCGTAGGCCCAGCCAAAAATAAATAACCATCAAACCCCCCAAGGGGGGCCAGTTCCGTTAACCTCCGCCAACGCAACACTACCCTTCGGCGGAGCTACGTCAGGGTTCCTCTCTGCAAGCAGAGAGTTCGACAGACACCCGACCCGGCAGCTCACAAAGCACAGATACTACACTTTGATCCTAGCCACCGGGCCGAGCGGGTATTCTTTTTATAGATGGTATTTATCAATCCACCCACGAGGATTGAATGTGGCACAAGGCCTTTTTAATGTGGGTATCTCCGAGCCCGTAGGCTCAGCCAAAAATAAATAACCATCCAAACCCCCCGAGGGGGGCCAGTTCCGTCAACCTCCCCCAACGCAAACCTACCCTTCGGCGGAGCTACGTCAGAGTTCCTCCCTGCAAGCAGAGAGTTCGACAGACACCCGACCCGGCAGCTCACAAAGCACAGATACTACACTTTGATCCTAGCCACCGGGCCGAGCGGGTATTCTTTTTATAGATGGTATTTATCAATCCACCCACGAGAATTGAATGTGGCACAAGGCCTTTTTAATGTGGGTATCTCCGAGCCCGTAGGCCCAGCCAAAAATAAATAACCATCAAACCCCCCGAGGGGGGCCAGTTCCGTCAACCTCCCCCAACGAAACCCTACCCTTCGGCGGAGCTTCGTCAGGGTTCCTCCCTGCAAGGAGGGAGTTCGACAGACACCCGACCCGGCAGCTCACAAAGCACAGATACTACACTTTGATCCTAGCCACCGGGCCGAGCGGGTATTCTTTTTATGGATACAAGTATTTCTGTAAATGCTCTGTTTATAATAAACAGTATTAAATAACATTTACCGGCCTGAATGTCCGAGAAATTTTCATAGAAAATATTCGTCATTGGCCGAATCGGTTAGGCACGCCAGCGTAAATGACGGTTCCGTATAGGATGCTGGTTCGAATCCTGACACTACGAAACTTACCAATTATCAAATCCAGATGGTCGCTTCAAATATTTGTCCTACAAACTCCTTTGCCTTTTATATTTATACGTTCTATCACTGATGTTGAGCAAACTAACTTATAAATATTACATACCTCAAAACTATATTTTATCATATATATATATATATATATATATGTGTGTGTGTGTGTGTGTGTGTGTGTGAATAATGCCAAAATAAAAACTTATCTTAGCAAAGATCATATTTTGTAAACAGTATTTATGTACAAGAGCAAAAATTTTATTCAAATTAAAAACTTAAAAATCATAAAAAATTAATCTGGATCCACGTATTTAAGCAGATATTTATTTTTATGCCTATATGTGATTATCAATTCATTTCTTTTGTTTAATAAGTTAGAGTTCTTAAGATAACCAGCTTTTCAATGAGACATAAATTGCATTTACCATTATAAGATATAATTTACCTTTACCATTATAAGATATAATTTCCCAGTTGATTGATGGTGAGTTGCCATCATTATTTAATTGCCAGAAATATTTGAAGAGAGAAGTGCTGTTTTAAATTATTTAAGGTCATTCTATGGCGATAAAAACGAAAGTCTGTGTAAGTTTAATTAACTCCGACTGAGCTAAGACGCTGGAGCTGTTTTATCCATGAGTGCTCAGCGTACAACATTTTAGAGAGGGGATTATCTAAAATTTTAAATTCGCCAGCTAGCAAGATAGATTAGACAAAAAAACAGCTAAAAATTAAAAGAAAGTTTATGCAGTAATTGGTTAACTACATTATTATTATTATTATTATTATTATTATTATTGAATATAGGAAACTCCCTCTGGTCGGAAGTGAGCTGGTATATTAGTTTTGAAAAAAACTCTCAATTTTCAATTTTGAGACAATTCTCTGAAATCCATAGAGAGGCCCAAACATTTGGCTTACAGTACATATATATATATATATATATATATATATATATATATATATATATATATATATATATATATTGAAGTATATATACATATATATATATATATATATATATATATATATATATATATATATATATATGTATACTATAATTTTTTTTGGTATGTATTTTTTATCATATATATATATATATATATACATACATATATATATAAATTAGCTTGACAGAACTATTTGGGAGCTGTCGATGACTGAGCTAGCACGAAGGTACACGTCATCGTGACCGAGGGTTTAACACACTGGCCTTGTTGAGACTATTGATCACACCAGATAATGCGATCTCCCAGAAACTGAAACTAACGTCAGCTAAGTATGCTTGTTGTATAAACAACAGGTGGACTCTGTTGGTTTTGAACAAACACATATATGCCTGAGCATATACATATATATATATATATATATATATATATATATATATATATATATATATATATATATATATATATATATATATATATATTATATATATAATTTATTTTTAGTGTGTATTATTATGTATGCACGTGTTTAAGTTTATATTCATTTTTTTCCATTTTATTAAACACTGAAATTAATAATAACCGGCCATATTTTTTTTCAAACAACTGAAATTAAGGAAGCACATAACGAGGAAAGAAGACTTGGAGGATTTAATACTCACAGGGCATATTGAAGGCAGGTAGAACAAGGTAAAACAGCGAGTAACCTAGAGATTGTATAACAAGGTGAAAAAAGAATAGAATATGGAAAAAAAAGAGCGATGCGAGACAGGAAATTGTGGAGGGCCATCCTTACCCACATTCTAAACCATCATGATATGTAAAAGAAGAAAATTTGACCGCCAACCGTTGACTGATTATTTGCATTTTCATTTCTCGTTTTATTTCGAGTGTCTAGTGAATTTGAAACTCTATCCTCTTCTTCTCCCCAGCTATGGGTAAAATAGCAGGACAGACCAGGTTCTATAGCCTTGGACGGCAACTGGTCTACCGCAGAAAGAAATGAGGGAAAAAGTTTGCCTCGTCAGTCATGTATCGAAATATACATGATCGGCTAAGCGTGTATCACGCATGGCACATAACTGATTTTGATCTGTCTCGTGGTTCATTATTACTGGAGTTCGATCCACACCTGGGGCCCCTTTTTATGACTTTGTGCTGAATTGAGCAAAGCTTAATGAAAGTGATTAATATCCACGTTGTGTCGGAGATTTTTACTGCAGCATTGAGTTTGATCGTTTCTGTGTGCACCACAATCGTGGCCTTGTGCTCTACTAAAGAAGTAAATAGACAACCTTGCCACTTAGACACACACACAAGCATAATCTTTCTTTTCTCCCTCAAACACGTAAACACAATATTGTCTACGTTGAATAACTTACATCACCCTACACGAGAACAAAGAGGCACAGAAACATATACTTGTGCATCCATATTTAAATATACACAGCCGCATACAAGCCATCCTATTTCTCGTACAGCTAATACCGATCAAAGCGCATTGTCTCTTCTACAAGCGCAGGAGGGTAAGCATAAGGAGAGGAAAGCGGAAGTGAGAAGAGGGACAAGACTGAACTGCAGGTGGTCGGCAATGTTTCCACCTGCTGGACTAGTATAGCGAGAGTCGGACAGGCATGTTTTCCCATTAATTCCATTGTGTTCTTTTATTGAAGATTTTTTTTTTTCGTTGTCTTCTAATAACATTCCGAAAGAAACAAACCTGAAAGAGAGCATCTTTACGTTGGCATCGGCAGAGATTCCTTTAGCCGAAGCAAACGCTTTCAAAATATGCAGATTTCACCTTCCCCACCTACCAGTGTCATATAGATTATTAAGATCATCTTTGTTTGCATTTTTTAATGGCCGATTTCTTTAAAGTTCTTGATATTTAGTTTTCATTATAGGAAACTTTATCAAATAGTATGATGCACAAAAATTAAGATTAATGCTAGAAAACATCTTTATATACAAAATGCTTCATCTAAACAGTACAATAATAAATACGGCAAAACTAGTAAAGAATTATAATAGTTAAAATGCTTCATCTAAACAAACAGCAACAATAACATGCCGTAAAAATAATAATAAAAAATAATAATAATGAAAATGCTTCATATAAAAATTGTCAACTGAACTTATTTTGATATGTATCCGATTTCAAATACTTTAAGCCTACAAGTCGAATTAATGCAAAAAAGTATTTTCTTCTTTAAACACATAAAAAGGAATATTGACAAACCAGTTCTCTTTTTTCCTAAAGCTGAATAACATAATATGTGCAAATAAATAATGTTTTATTTGTTAATGCATTTTTCTTGTTTTTGACAATTTTTTCTTGTTTTTCTAATATTCGAAACTTTCATCTCATCAAAGGCGATTTCACAAACTTGCTGTATGTGCGCTAAGCACTATAGGGCCAATGGCATTTTCCACTTAAAACATTCAACTCGGTCATAATTTAGTAACCAACCGGCGAAATTAATTTAAGATTCCGCAGCAGGTAGTAAAGAAGACTACTAAATTTATGTTATTAAGTTCTAGACTCAGGATTGTCCCAAAGAGAAATAGTGAATTAAAACGTTGTTTCATTGATATAGTAATTGTCAGTTCAATCCTTTGGCCGGGTAGTACATATAATAGACTCCGTGGCGAATAGTATATACGAGACATCGCTAGACATGCACAACGAAATGAAAATCTTTTCTTGTAGTTCTATTCGAACTTTGCTCAAAGATTATTCGGATCGACAAACACCTGAAGAATGGTTTTGATAACAAAAACAAAGATAAAGACATTAGTTCGAAAGCAAATTATGATAAGTCCTCGTCCTAGAAATTCATACAGATAGTAATTCTTATTAAATCTAACACAGGAAAAATGAGAGAAAAGTGTAGAAACGTTGTACAAGACATTCCTACAGAGAAGATTTGATTGCCTTGAAAAATTAACATTTTGGATTTTACAAAGGATGGATAAACTGCAAACAAAGACCATTGGAAACACGCAATTATCCCAGACTCGATAAAGCAGTGGCATTTCTAGTGTTTTTGCCGCCCAGGGCGGCCCGCAAGTCTGCTGCCCCTCCCCAGAAGGAATATAATATTACAATGCACATTAACCCTTAAAGTTTGTATATATATATATATATATATATATATATATATATATATATATATATATATATATATATATTAATTGATTTAAAATGTGTTTTTTAAGCTACACAGTTCTAACCATGTTTCAAAAATGGAAGCTAAAAGCTCCGAATTTAATTTTGTAATTAAATTAAAGACATTAGTTCCATTTCATCCTCAAACGAATTTTGGAGTAACTTTTAAAATTACTGGCTTTTAAAGACACAGCTAAAATCATAATTCACGTTTCCAAGGTTACAGATAAATCCACTTCAACTAGACAAGGGGGGTCTGCGTGTTCATTATGTCTGTATTTTGATGTATCAGTTATTAGTTACGTTTTGGTAGGGGTAGGGATGTATTTTTCAATGAAATCTAACATCCGTTAAATGCATGTCATCTGGATTTTTTTAAATTTTATTGTTAACGGCAAAAATTCTTACGGAATTTTTTTTCTATTTGTATATTTAAAGATTTTGGGTGGGTGTTTAACTACAATTTGAAATATTTTCACTTTTAATTTTTAATATACTATATTTCTTTTAAGAACAATTAAATGTATTAGAATCCCTTACAGTATGTAGAATTATTTTCACATCAAGTATAAGTATGTATATTATTAGGTTACAAATTTTTTTTATATTTAAATATTATTTTTTTTTATATTATACAACCTTAGAGCGCACCGTGATATTAATATAACTGACATTGGTTTGTACAGAGACGATGGACTTATGGTTATTAGAAACTCAACTAACTTCAAAGTAGATAGAATTAGAAAGGTATTATATAAAGAATTTAAAAGCATGGGCTTAAAAATTATGATTAGCACTAAATTCAAAAAAAGTGAACTTCCTAGATATAACATTAGATCTAAATAAAAATACATACACATCTTATAAAAAACCCAACACCAAACCTTTATACATACACCCTAAATCAAATCACCCACCCCCATCTATAATTAAACAAATACCGTTATCTATCAGTAAACGAATTAATACAAATTCAGCAAATGACAAGATTTTCGATGAGCATATCAATTCCTATAATAAGGCTCTAAAAAATAGTGGCTGCAAAAATCCCAAACTAACTTATATAAAAAAATGAAAAGGGAAAGCATAGAAAAAACAGATGAAGAAAAATAATTTGGTATACGCCCCCATACAACCCAATGGTAAAGAACAAATTAGGACAAAAATTCCTCGCATTAATAGTCAAGCATTTTCCTAGTAAAAGTAAACTAAGTACTATTTTCAATAAAAACACACTAAAATTGAGTTACAGATGTACGGAAAACATATTAAGAACCATAATGCTAATATCTTAAATAAACACTTTTACCAAAACCAAAAAAATTTAGACAATGGAAGAATAAAAATAAAAAATGATAAAAATAAACAAAAATTATGTAACTGTAGAAATCCTCATAATTGCCCTCTACAAAATAAATGTCGCGCTGAATCATTAGTATACCAATGCAATATCTCTTCGATTGAAAGTCTTGAAAACATAAAAATATATATAGGTTGCACTAGCCATGAGTTCAAAAAAGATTCAACCAACATCAAAGTTCATTTAGGACAAATAAATATAAAAATCAAACATCTCTCCCGAAATACTTCTGGCACCTAAAACAATCAAATAAAACACCTACAGTAAAATGGAAGTTAATAAGAAAAGCTAGAATATGTAGGTCATTAAATGACACATGTCCTTTGTGCATACATGAGAAACTATATATTACTAAGTTTATAAAAAATGAAAATTTACTGAATCAGAGAAATGAAATAGCTATTTTATGCCGTCATTGTCAAAAATGTTCCTTAAATAATATTTAAAAATAAATTTTAAAAATGCGATCAGGTAATATACATACTTATATTTAACATGAAAAAAGAATTTTATATACTGTAAGTAATTCTATTACATTTACTTGTTTTATCTTTAATAAAAAAATAGTCTATTAAAATAACAGTGAAAATATTTTAAAGTTGTATTCAAAATTGTAGTTAAAACGAATTCTAACCCAAACATCTTTTAAAATTGTAGTTAAATAAAACGTATTCTAACCTAAACACCTCTCAAAAAGTACTACCGGCACTTAAATGAATCCAAAAACACCTAGAAAAAAATGAAATTATGAAGAAAAGCTAGAAGATGTAGGCCATTGAATGACCCATGTCATTTGTGCATACATGTGACACTATATATTACTAAGTTTATATATAAAAAAATAAATAAATAAATAAATAAATAAATGAAGTTTACTAAATCAGAGAAATCAATTAGCTATTTTTGCCGTAAGTGCCATAATTTTTACTTAAATAATATTTAAATATAAAATTTTAAAAATAGTAATATACATATACTTGATGTGGAAAAATAATTTTACTTACTGTAAGTAATTCTAATACATTTACTTCTATTAAAAAGAAATATAGTCTGTTAAAACTAACAATGAAAATATATTAAAGTTGTAATTAAAATTGTAGTTAAATAAAATGAATTCTAACCTCAACTTCTTTTAAATTGTAATTAAATAAAACGTTTTCTAACCTAAAGACCTCCCTCTTAGTACTATATGCACTTAAAAGAATCCAATAAAACACCTACAGTAAAATGAAATTAATATGAAATGCTAGATGTAAGCTTTTGAATGACCCATGTTCTTTGTACTTACATGAGAAACAATATATTACTAGGTTTATATAAAAAATAATAGTTTACTAAATCAGTGAAATTAAGTAACTATTTTTGCCGTCATTATCATAAATTTTACTTAAATAATATTTAAATATAAAAAAAATGTAACCTAATAATATACATATGTATACTTGATGTGAAAATAATTCTACATACTGTAAGGGATTCTAATACATTTAATTGTTCTTAAAAAATATAGTATATTAAAAATTAAATTGAAAATATTTTAAATCGTAGTTAAACACCCCGCAAAAATCTTTAAATATACAAATAGAAAAAAATTCTGTAAGAATTTTTGCCGTTAACAATAAAATTTTAAAAAATCCAGAGGACATGCATTTAACGGATGTTAGATTTCATTGAAAAATACATCCCTACCCCTATCAAAACGTAACTAATAACTGATACATCAAAATACAGACATAATGAACACGCAGACACCCCTTGTCTAGTGGAAGTAGATTTATCTGTAACCTTGGAAACGTGAATTATGATTTTAGCTGTGTCTTTAAAAGCCAGTAATTTTAAAAGTTACTCCAAAATTCGTTTGAGGATGAAATGGAACTAATGTCTTTAATTTAATTACAAAATTAAACTCGGAACTTTTAGCTTCCATTTTTGAAACATGGTTAGAACTCTGTAGCGTAAAAAACCACATTTTAAATCAGTTAATTTATAATATTAATGCTCTGTACATTTACATTGAGCACTATTTTGTAAAAATAAAAATATCTATAAGAACACCGGATTATATATCTTACTGTCCTTCTTTATATATATATATATATATATATATATATATATATATATATATATATATATATATAATATTAGTGGTAAATATACACATATATATATGCAAAATACACAGGTGCATATACATACATGTATATATTTTGAATAAAAAATTCCGAGAGGATAGAATCCAGGTAGAACTCAATGTCCAGGACAGAGTAAGGATATAATAACAAGGGTTAAACACTAATATTCCATGGTCATAATTTATTCCATTGGAATCGTAAATACGATCCAATTCATCAGACCTACAAATTCAAAAAGAAAACGGAAAAGAACAACTCCGGAAAAATAAAAATAGAATTTAGAGAGAGTGTAAGTATGAGAGTGTGGGACGAATGTTAGTGCTAAAGAGAGGGGTAACATACTAGAGAA
Organism: Acanthosepion lycidas; assembly: GCA_963932145.1. Lineage (NCBI taxonomy): Eukaryota > Metazoa > Mollusca > Cephalopoda > Sepiida > Sepiidae > Acanthosepion > Acanthosepion lycidas. Next base: position 90,240,571 of record OZ010574.1, read on the forward strand.
TTTGGGAGATTAAAACCTAACAGAGAGGGTTTTTTTTTAAACTAGAGGTGAGTGGAAGGGGAAATATGAATGTTGTCGGATATCTAATACATTAAAGATACATTTCATGGTGACATACACATACCATAGACGATCTAATGTTAAAGATTTACGATTCCAATGGAATAAATTATGACCATGGAATATTAGTGTTTAAACCTTTTTATTATATATATATATATATATATATATATATATATATATATATAGTCAACGACGATATTATTCATGCCCTAATCAATTTTTTATATTTTTATCCATTTCTCAGAATATAAAGCCCGTATGATGCCAGATTTTGTCCGTGTTTTTGTTAACGTGGCACTTATAACTACTCGCTGATAAATTATGAAATAAAAGTACAATCGTGTCTGTGAGTTTGTGTGTGTTGTTTTTTTTATTTTAAATAAACATATATAAATAAACTGGAGATGTGAAAAGACGAAGGCGTTACTTCATTTTTTTCTAAATCGGGAAAACTTTAAAAAATGTTTACGATATTAAAAGAATGATAACTTATTTATGTTCATATACCCTCTTTTCCATTTTTTTTTAAATCGTACTTTTAATTCATAATTTATCAGTTTTTTAAATATTTATTTCAATTCTAACAAGTAAGATTAAATGCTACGTTAAGAGAAATACGGTTCGTTTTTCTTTTAACAATGTGAAAAAAATGCAATGTCTTTTAAAATTATTTTGTTTTGCATAGCTGAAGTTTTTAGGTTGGTGCAAAAATAATGACGTAATAATGTCGTTTTTTGACGTATTTTTTAACGTCAAAAAACGACATTATTACGTCATTATTTTTGCACCAACCTAATATTATTAGCAAAGTAGTAGATTAAAAATTAAATGTCCGATAAAATTAATTTCATTTTTAAAAATTTGAATAAATCTTACCATATTTTAATTCTTAGTCTATTTTGTTTGCTTAATAAAACCTCAACTAGCGAAACAAAAAATAAAACATTGCATTGTTTTGCTACCGTGATAACTTGTAAATTGAAAAAATTGAAAAAAATGTCCATTTTTGGACTTTAAATGAAGTTTCTGCACTTAAAAATATATATTAAATATATTTATTTATTTTGTTTTTCACTAACAGTTCACGGACATGAAAAATCAGAATCGAAAAACTGAGGCAAAGTCTTGACTTCTCACATAGGTGTAAAAAAAAAACTGTGAACGCACTAAATTCACTTAATCAAGCCCACATCATCCCCTCTAAAAATGTTCAAATGTTTTTCACACTTTTTGCTCACGTCATGTAAATGGGTTTTATCCCCACCGGCTGAGAACGCGTTTTTTTATTGCTGGCTGGCTGGCTTTGAACCAACCATATCAAAGACAAATTGGCTTCATTTGAAACCAATCTTCTTCCTTGTCGCTGCTTTTTTTTTTTGCAAAATTTATTGAACTTATGCTACTTTTTTTTCTTTTCTTAAAATTCACCGCGGACCAAAAGTGCTGACCGTCGGACCGTCCGTCCGCCTTGCTAGCTACGCCACTGTAATAAAAGCCTAAGATGTGACGGGGTATATGCTGTTTTTTTAACATTAGACCAAGAACACAATCAGCGAAAGATCTATACGAAAGTTGATTGTTCGCATGAGAACTAAAGAAAGTATTCGAAAAATAATCTTGCTATTTGTGCTACGTAACAGACAGAAGTTCTATTTAAATCCAAACCTATATTGTCCACTAAAAAATATCCGCTTATATATATGTGCATATAAAGAAAAAAATTGAAAAATATAAGCAGTAAATTGCTGATAACCTCTGAAGAGTAGATGGACATGTCCGCCACGAATCTCTGGAGCCGGGATGCTGAAGTTAACATCAATCAGTGACCAACTTTTACTCATATTAATCCTATATATATATATATATATATATATATATATATATATATATATATATATATATATAATGCCAATTTGTAATTGGTAGGGATAATTTCTAGAAGGACATTAATCCAAAGAGAGCTCAATGTAATCTACAAAGGAATATAATGATAAATCAAGAAAAGTCTTAAAAATCCATATCGGTTATAATTTATTTAATGAATATTGTTATATTCATCTGTTCAGGTCGAAAGTTTTTTTGTTTGTTTTTTTTTGTTTTTTTTTTTGTTTTTTTAAATGGAATCTATCCATGCATACAGATATACCGGGCTAAAAAGGAGAAAGGGAAAAAAGAGAGAGAGAAAAAAAAAAGAGAGGGAAGAAAAAAAGTAAAAGGAAAAAATTTTCCTTAAAAGGGCTGTACAATATTCCAGGTAAGGGGCAAAAGACTACTAATACTACTACTACTATTATTATTATTGATAATAATAATATTGATAATAATAATAATAATAATAATAATATCAAAGAAAAATAAAATAGTATAATAAAATAATATAATAAAATAAATAAAATTAAATAAATATATAGGTCTGTATTTTGATGTATCAGTTATTAGTTACGTTTTGGTAGGGGTAGGGATGTATTTTTCAATGAAATCTGACATCCGTTAAATGCATGTCGTTTGGATTTTTTTTAAAATTTTATTGTTAATAACTGATACATCAAAATACAGACATAATGAACACGCAAACACCCCTTGTCTGGTTGAAGTGGATTTCTCTGTATACTTGGAAACATGAATTATGATTTTTGCTGTGTCTTTAAAACCCAGTAATTTTAAAAGTTACTCCAAAATTCGCTTGAGGATGAAATGGAACTAATGTCTTTAATTTGATTACAAAATTAAATTCGGAGCTTTCAGCTTCCATTTTCGAAACATGATTAGAACTGTGTAGCGAAAAAACATATTTTAAATCAATTAATTTATAATATTAATGCTCTGTAAATTTACATTGAGCACTATTTTGTAAAAATAAAAATATCTATAAGAACACAGGATTATATATCTTACCGTTCTTTCTTTTTATTTATATATATATATATAATATAAAATAAACTTTATCTGTAGTTTTCATTTCTTTATATTGTTAATTTTGGTCAGTCCTTGTGTTGGTCAAACGGCCTCTTTTAAGTTGTTTTTTTAAGATGGCGGCTGGGTAGATTCATGCTATTCTGACTTCCCTTGGTCATTTTGAGAGTTTTATTGGCTCCTGGGAAGGGGATGTGTTTGTGTTAAATGCATGTTATCATTTACTTCTTCGGGAGTGGGTATGATGTATGTGGGTATGATGTGTATGTGCATATTTTAGTATGGGTGTGTGTATGACACCTCAACACCTCCGCAAGCTTGTCTGTCTTGTGTGTGGGAGAAATATGGGTAGGGCTTGATTATTTATTTTATTGGGTTATATATTAATTCTGACTACGTTGTTATATATATATATATATGTAATGGGCATGTTTGTCTGTGTGTGTAAACCCATACAAGTGGTACTGTGTTTTCTCATACTATGCTAGTTCAGTGTAGCACAAATCCATACGATCGTTTTAAATTTTTAGATTCGAAATGCCACAATATAAAATACTATCCGACAAATCAAATTAACTAAGATTTCGCCGTGATGTCTTACTTTGCACAGTTCCGTCTATCGTCTTGATAAGTGTTTTGGTCCAGGTCCTTGTACCACGGTGATGGTCCAAGGTAGAACCAATAAAGAAGAACTCGAATACGTATATAGAATAACACAGGTATATTACAAACAGGAATATATACAGAGAAATAGAAAGTGTTAGTACGAACAATCAGGTTTAGTAGGGAGAACAATGTAGTCTCGACCAGTATCACTATTCCAATGTCTTGTAGTAATTGTCTGAACGCGACTCTGTTTCGGACTGCCTCTGACTGACTGACAGACTCCTGACGGACTTCTGACGGACCTCACTCCAGACTTCAGAAGGAACGGTATTTAGTCACCCCCACCCACGAGGGCATCATGTGGCACAAGGCCGGTTTAACGTGGGATCTCCGAGCCCGTGGGATCTCCGAGCCCGTGGGCTCGGCCAAAAATATGCCCTTTGAACCCGTATAAACGGGTTCAGGGTCGGTTTACCTCCCCGAAAGAGACTCCGCCCTTCGGCGTAGTCTCCTTCGGGTTCCTCTCCGCCCGTAGGCTGAGAGTTCAACCGATCAGCCGGTCAGCCGGTCAGCCGATTTCGGACTAAAGACTTCAGACGGAACTCCCTGCTTCTTCTTGAGGCGCAGTATTTATTACGTATGGAATAGTCCATTATGTTATTATGGGTAAGGTCCCATAACAATAAGTATATAAGAAAAGATTTTGAGAGTCAGGGAAATCAGGCGTAGAGGGCGAAATGTAGGCGGAGAAAAGAGAGAGAGAGAGAGAGAGAGAGAGAGAGACAGTGAACAGAGAAAGAAATCCTGAAAAAACAAAGAAAGAAAGGAAGAAAAGATGAACAGGGCATCGAATTAAGACGAAGAAAGAAAAAAGAAAGAAAGGCGCAGTGAATTAAAATAAAGAATGACACAACAAATGTTTCTTTACTAATGCTCACCCAATACAAGGCTCAAGAGCCACTCAAGTGAGAGAGATACTGAAGAATGATTTTGTGTGAGCGGTAAGTGTAATAGGTAAGAAGAGGAGTTTATGAGGATATGTTGGGAAAATAACGGCAAAACCAAGACTTGAACAGGTTAAGATTGTAGTTGTAAGGAAAGCATACTCTTGGGAATTGGTTCCCAAAATAGCGGTTTGGGAGAAGAAGCTGTTTGATTATCACTTTAAAAAGAAAGAACAAAGCAATAAAAGTCGGAGAAAGAAGCACTGAATTAACCTAATGCTACAATGAAATAGAACAAAGAAAAAAGAAAGAAAGAAAGAAATCAATAAAGTGAAAGTTAAAAAAAAAGAAGGAAAGAAAAAGACGAAAAGAAAAGAAAGACGAAAACAAAAAAAAAAAGGTAAAGATTTTTGAAGACGTAGAGAATAGCTCGTCAAAGCCTTTCGAGAGGCAAACGGGGACTGAGGTTTTTGCTTACAATAAACAGTTGAAGTCTATTTTGTCCCGCCTCTTCTAGTATCTGTTATCTCGACAGTTAGAAAATTGATTTGGCTGGAGCAAGAATAAATCTCTTGGCTCTTGGAGTCTTCTAGGCCTGGGCCTATGTGTTGATAGGAACCAGGCACCGGCAGATGGCATTAGCAGACATTCTAGTTGCTGGCCGCGATATGTCAGGACAACATCAAGTCTCAATATGCAACTCTGGGTATTGTAATCTGTCATTTGCTAATAATGTCAGTTACAAAGAGAAATAAAACGGAGAGGAGATAAATGGAAAGGGTGATTAAGAGGGAGAAGAAAAAAAGAGTGCGAGAGATGTGTGGTTGTTAGAGGTTGACCAAAAAAGGGGTATAGTGTGAGGAGAAAGGACAGAGAAATGAAGGAAATAATATTGGAAAATACAGGAAAGAAAGAAAGAAAGAAAGAAAGAAAGAAAGAAAGAGTAAGTGGGAAAGAAATGGAAAAGGCAATATGAAAGATGAATAAAAGGAAAAAAACGTACGGAAACTGTATAAGTGCGTAAGAAAGGGAAAAGGCAATGTTAAAAATAAATAAAAGAAAGAAAGAAAGAAAGACGAATAAATGTGAAAGAAAAGAAAAAGGCAATATAAAAGAAAGAAAGAAAGAAAGATATAAAAGATGAAAGAAAGAAAGAAAGAAAGAAAGAAAGAAAGAAAGAAAGGAGAAATAATGTGAAAGGAAAAAAAAGGCAATATTAAAAATAAATAACAGAAAGAAAGAAAGAAAGAAGAATAAATGTGAAAGAAAAGAAAAAGGCAATATAAAAGAAAGAAAGAAAGAAAGAAAGAAAGAAAGAAAGAAAGATATAAAAGATAAAAGCAAGAAAGGAAAAAAGAAAGAAAGAAAGAAGAATAAATGTGAAAGAAAAGAAAAAGGCAATATAAAAGAAAGAAAGAAAGATATAAAAGATAAAAGAAAGGAAAAAAGAAAGAAGGGAAGAAAGAAAGGAGAAATAATGTGAAAGGAAAAGAAAAGGCAATATTAAAGATAAATAACAGAAAGAAAGAAAGAAAGAAGGAAAGAAAGAAAGAAAGAAATTAAATTAGAAACATTTAATTTTGTAATTAAATTAAAAACTTTAGTTCCATTTCATCGTCAAGCGAATTCGCTTGAGGATGAAATGGAACTAAAGTTTTTAATTTAATTACAAAATTAAATTCGAAGCTTTCAGCTTCCATTTTTGAAACATGGTTAATACTGCGTAGCGGAAAAAACATATTTTAAGTCGGTTAATTTATAATATTAATGCTCTGCAAATTTACATTGAGCACTATTTTGTAAAAATAAAAATACCAATAAGAACACCGGATTATATATCTTACTGTTCTTTCTTTATATATATATATATATATATATATATATATATATATATATATATATATATGCAGAAAATTAAACTGGGAAGAGAAAGAATGATTCCCTTCGAATAACATATTTAACAGAAATAACCTAAGTAGCGTGGACGTAAATATAATGTCAATTGACAGAGTGGGAAGAAGACAAAATATTATCTCTATGCACAACATATTTCCAACGCTCAGTCACTCCAACGGACGTACAAATACACTTCTGAGTGTCCACATGATTGAAATCCACATACAATCCTTACAAAGAATTAGAAGGGCCACATTTCTAGTTTCACAGACTTCTCGTCCGGTCACGAATGACCTAAGTAGAAATTCAAGAATCGTTTAGGAATAATTTTCAACACTACTTACGGAAATTCCGCTGAGAAAACTGCCAGCTTTCAACTTACTTTGATCAAGCTAATAAAAATGTCTTATATTAGAAAATTGTGCTGCGCCAATCTCCTAAGTGGTATTTAGCTGTTAGATATTACAGCATATCACATCAGTTATATTGCTCTTGATTAAACCCTTTACTCCATTTGTAAATAACCCTCTTTTAACGAGTGTCGGGTTCTTCAATTCGTGAGCGATCATGGCTCACATAACATCCTATCCTTCGTCATGCTGAGTAACTTTTGTCACATTTTTGTACAACGCTGACGGCCATACAAGACGATGGATATCACGTAGCAATCCACCGCTCTTTTTCTTTGTTTCTAACGACATTTTACTGTTTCCCAGCACTTTGCTTAGCTCTTGGAATGCCTCTTCCGCTAATCTAATGTCACATTTTCCGTCTTCTGTTTAAAAAAAAAGAAAATCACAGATATTTATAGGCCCCGACTCTTCGGGACATGGATGATCAAGATCCTCGTAATCTACCTATCTCTCGTGACCCTTAACAGATTTCCTCCTTTTGCTAAGCTATTCATTCCCACAAGCTCGTCAGGCAAGTAGCTCGTTGCCCTCCCCTATTTCTCTTGCCCTCAGAATGACCTGTGAGGGTTGAGTTTGCCAGGCCCTCCTTCATCATTATGTTTACAAGAACTTTCAGCTGACTCTTCCTCATTTTGTATATACGTGTTCTTTTTGTTGCCATTTTCTTAAAGGCTATCTATTTATTTTACCCTCTCTGTCCATGGAATTCTCAGTATCCCTCTGTAGAACTACATTTCTGTCGCCTCTATTTTTCTCCTCGTCCGTAGAGATATTGTCTAGCATTCACTTCCATATAAGAAGATGGATACCACAAAACAATCCAGTACTCTTTTCTTTCTTTCTAACGTAATATTTTCTGTTTCTCAGCATTTTGTTTAGCTCTTGGAATGTATCTTTCATTAATCCAATGCGTCTTCGGATTTCGGTTTCACATTTTCCATCCTATGTTTAAAAAAAGAAAATACCAAATATTCATGGGTCCCGTCAACTCGGGACATGGACGATCAAGGCCCTCGTAAACTACCTATCTCTCGTGACCCTTAACAATTTTTAGCTCCCTTAGCTCTTGGAATGCATCTTTTGCTAATCCAATGCATCTTCGGCTTTCGGTGTCACATGTCCTTTGATTTTTGGGTTTTTTTTATCCCAGATATTTAAACTTCTGTATTTGCTTGGTGTTGACATCTTCAATTTTTAATTTACATCTTGGGCTTTTTCGCTTGCAGATAACTATACTTTTAGTCTTCTTAAAGTTGATGGCTAGTTTGGTCCTTTTTGTCCTCGCTTTCTTTGACTAGTTTATTTAACATTTTTATTATACCGAATTTCAATTGTTTTCCCTGCGATATTCTTGTCGTATGTGACCTTGCAATGTCACAGAGGCAAACAACATCTGTCCTACTAAAGAGCACGCCTATACGCAAACCACCAATCGGCCACTGGGTGGCATGCAACTAGCGTTTACCGCTGGTAGCCTGCTGTCGTGCCCCCGGCGTGTTCGTCTCGGCAATGGACAGCTGGAGGCCCACCGTTGTCTCGACAGTGGCCTGCCGGTTGCTACCACTAGATGACCGCTAGTGGCTTACTTGCAGGAACATGCCGCCTTTCGGTTAAACTTTTACGGACACGTTGCGGTTGTTGGCTGTATAAAAGTGCATTTAGTATTTCATTGCATTTTAAAATTCTCTAAAGGAATACTACACTGACTATCCTACTTCAAGCACAAGATTAATATTTTTCTATGGCGATCAGATTTTTGAAGTCAGTTGTTTAGATTTATCCTTGCGTAGAATTTTTGTATTTACTCACCACCATCCCACGAGGTCAGGTTGTGACACAAGGTCGCTTTAATGTGAGGAGCCCGAGCGCGTACACCCAGGCTAGGAAGAAAAATTGCCCGCAGCCTCCTCAACCGTCGGTTGCGCCGTCCTAGGCGCGGGCACCAACCCCTCTCTCTCTCTCTCTCTCTCTCTCTCTCTCTCTCTCTCTCTCTCTCTCTCTCTCTGGTACAATGACAGGGCACGGCCTTGAGCAGCTGTTCCCCTGGGCCGACACCTCTGAAATATAATTTTCCTCAGTTGCCACGATCTCCTTTGCCAGAGTTACCTCGGAGTGCACTCTGCCCAAGGACAGAGATGCAACTGATAGATGATAAAAAAGGTGTTACAAACTACTCGAGAGAGGTGTAATTTTCATCTTTGAGTTGAATATTGTCATATGTTAGTGCGGTCCAAATTTATTCTTACCCGGTATATATGATTAGAAGGAAGGATGATATATTCTTCATAGCAACTGGTTCCAAAAAGACGGAAATTACTTATGACTCAACTTATTATATATATATATATATATATATATATATATATATATATATATATATATATATATATATATAGAGAGAGAGAGAGAGAGAGATTATATCGTAAATACGTCGTTGTCAACATGTTCTATTCGAGGATTCTTGACTGAAGACTTGAGTTTTCTTGACATGAATAGTTTGAAAGCTTCATCATACATTGGTGACCAAGATGTTAAATAGTAAACAGAGAATTATGGGCAAATATATTGGTCTGATCAGCTAACTCACAAAAACGCGTGCAAGGGCAGGCGATTCCATTTTCATGAAGGTAATTACTTTTTGTTGTACTTCTCTTTCACCCCCACTCCACACATCCCAAAAAGTCTATTTGAAATTTTAAAAAGAAAAATATTTGAATTCCCCCATAAGCAGAAATCATATTCTTTAACAAAACCTATTGAATAGAAATTGAAAACGTTTCGAATAAACATTTTATGGAAAAATTATGACAAAGTGGAAAAAGTTTTCGTGTGACGCCTTTTGAGCTTCAGGATTAGGACTTCTTTCGGTGATGAAGTCCTAAGATACGAAACGAAAATATTTTCTACTTTTTCATAGGTTCTTTCCCTAAAACTCTTCTTGATATACAAAAATTTATATACCGTTTTATTACGATTTATAAACTAAATTTATCCCTTGCGTAAAACAGCGAGCATAAATAAAAATGATACGAAACTACCGTTCAGCAATAAAACCACAAACACGAAGCCCGTGAATTATATAATTAGGTGCCCATTTCTTTTTGGTATAGACAAATTTTTGAAAAAACGAAATGTTTTAGAGCATAATTTCATATCATCATTATTCGGTCTCCGGGATATGTTCACTGGTTTTCTATGACCTTATGACATCTTTCAGCTACATTGTTATGTTTCATTTTAAAGCAACTAAACGGGTTGTCATTCAATACATTCTTGAAGCAGTCTTTTCAAATTTCAGACTTGCTGGAAGTGCCAAAGAAATTAACGTTACTGCATGTAGCCGGACAATTGTCTAATGACAGTCTAAAGATAAAAAGTCCGGCAAATACGTTAGATATCCAAGAACTTCTAACTCCAGCTATTTTATTAAGTCGCATTTGCAATTTGAAGAGATGCAACAAAATTCCTGGTCAGATTCTTCGCCCCCAAAATATATTTCTGCGCGAATATGTCATTCACATCAGTCAGTTATATGCCATGGATGATACAATACTCTTTTATTAACATGTTGGTAATGTTATAATGAGTTCATCATGCTAATCCTAAAATCTACGATAGCCACGTCCTTTCTGAATAGCATTGCTTTCTCTACCACGTCACACGAAAGCATTGATGTCCTTATGATTCGACTTTGTGAACAGAAAAGGATACTAACTTTATATTGCCTTGCGTTGGCACTTTAGAATTCTTGTTAATGGTTGCATTCAATATGAGATGAGATGAAATAGGATCAGCGTAGAAAGTTATAATATAATAATCTATATCTATAAAAGGCAGGATGCGTGTGTGTGGGGGGTGTTTGTAACGAATGCACGGCCGCAATTTTCGTCGGATTCGCACCCAAATTTACATGCGCATGCTCCAAGTTAGCGGGAAGGCCAAGACTGACTTTGCATTTCCCAACTCCCATCGATAGTGGAAATAATCGATTTTTTATGCTTCTACGGCAGTTTTCATGTAATTTGCGGCCATTTTCTACTGGCCAGAGTGAGAGCCTATAGCTGGCTGCCACGAATAGGCAGGAAGATTCTATTGGCCAGCGTGAGAGCCAACAGCTGACTGACACGAATGTTAACTAGCATGCTAGTATGCAAAAAAAAATCGATAGCTGCATTCATCACAAGTGGGAAAATCTAAATCTGCATGGCACTTTACTCCAATTGGCTCATTCGCTTGCTTAAACTCACCGTTGATTCTGATTCCGCAGAACTGGGTTGGTTGTGAAAAAGTATTTGTTGTTAACATTCTTTTTTCATTCGGTTTTTCCAGTTCTGAGTCCTTTTTTAAAGCTGACTTTTTTTAGTTTTCATTTTGTTTAGTCCTTTTTTCATAACAGATTTAATGTTTAGTATAGAGCTTAGAAAAAATTCGCAGTGTGAGATAGGCAAGAAGTAAGCCATGTAGCAACATCAGCACAGCAAAGGGCACTCCTTTAAAGGAAAGGAAGGGAAGGGCAAAAATTTTAAGTCAAGTGATAGCGATTGCTGTATGAGTCGTACGATTTTTGAATCAAGCACGGGCAACGACGGGCCATGCTGCTAGTGATTGATATAACGAGAGTAGGAAGAATGAGGAAAACTTTCAATATATGACTGACGAGGCAGATTGTTTTCCAGCATTTTTCCCCGTTTCTGCGGTTGCATCCAAGTATATAGAACTTGGTCTGTCTTGCTATTTGCCCATAGCTGAGAGGAGAAGAAGAGCGTTCATACCTTTCCCATGGGTATTAGCACGTAAGTGAATGTAATGGATTCGGCTGAAACTCGAACTCAGCTCGCCGATTTCTTAATCCGAGCCGCTATCCATTACGCCACCGTTATTCCTACGTCATGCACCTATGTTGATTTATTCCTCTTTAATTCTTTCTTATTTTCATTTTGAGAAACTCTACTCAAACAAGTGGTCGAATCTAACAACGCAAAAGCTATTTTTTTTTATTAATTTGCATTCGCCTTAAGATTTTGGATAGTAATGTATCATAATATTTTTTCATCTGTATCGTTAAATTTAAATTGATTTTAACCAAAAGGAAACGCCAAGAATTACCATATATGGTACTGAAGGAAAGCAAGAAAAAAAAAAAGACAAAACTTCAATTGAACGCAAAATCAACGTTTGTTAGCAAAAGGAACAGGCCAACGTGCACATTGCAAAGTAGAGATACGTACAACAATTTAAATATCTGGGAAGTGTTGTAACGGAGGACAGAAAGTGCGAAAATGAAATCCGAAGTCGCATTGGAATAACAAAAAGTACCTTCCAAAATCTAAGTATTAAGAAATAGAAAAATATTCATTAGAAACAAAATAAAAGAGTACTTAACTATTATGTGTAATATTTTACTTTTTCTATACGGCAGTGAACGCTGGAAAGTTTCCTCACAGATGAAGAAAAGACAGGAATGTAATTCTACAGAAAGATGAGAACACCATGGACGAAACATGTGAGCAGCGCCGAAATTTTCGAGAAAATCTAAACAGAAAAGCACTTATATTTAACATCAGTAAGAGAAGTTGAAATTTCTAGGATACATAATGAGGAAAGGGGGCTTGGAAAATTTGATACTCAGGAAAGATTGATGGCAAGAGGGACATAGGAAAACAACCTACCTAGCGAGCTTGTGTAAATGGTTGACGGAACAAGGTTGATGAGAGATAACAATAAAATTAACGGCTAAAAAAGGACAGGAAATTGTGGGGAGCTATGGTCACCCACGTCCTGAAGGTGGTGTGACGTGGTAAGGGTAGCGGCCCTGTTCAGAAGACGAGTGGCTATCGTAGATTTTAGAGTTATAAACTCATTGCAACAATACCAACATGTTAATAAAAAAAAGTATTTTTCACTGCGACATAAACGTTATTCGAATGTCAACAACGACTAAACGTTTAGAAAAAAAAAATTTGATATCTAGATGACAAATAGTTTTGCAAATTGGAGCGGTGTTGCTTTGTGTTGATGTCCTTAATGATGACATCAGACTAGATTATTTTTCAATTGGAACCGCTCAGATTACAGGAGTATTGAATGAAGTTGTATAAACATATTATGGGGATATGTAAGAATGATAAAATCTGACCCTAGACTTGAAGAGCTTCCCATTGTAGCGATCGAGGAAGCATCCTCTCGGGTGTCTATTCAATAAAGTAGCGGTTCTTAGGAAGTTGTCCGAATCGAAATTCCTTTTGACAAAGGGAATGGGACTGATTCATCTAAATGTACGTGTCATGGCAAATCTTAGTTTTGAAGATCTGAGCTTCTGAAACTAATGAAGGGAACACATTTGCCATAAAAGTAGCAATAGAGGTTGCAGGGTGGACAATGATACATCATCTACAAGGATGCGTAAGCGCTATCAAGTCTGGAAAGCGAGCATTAGGCAAACCTAATATGGCAGCAATACTCCATCTTTGATCTGATCTGCTTCTTGTAAAGATTGGGTCTGCCAAGAGGAGTCAGTTACTTCCTGGAGCAGTACAAGGAACCGACCACTTTTCGGCTTGTGTAACAATGGATCCTATACATGGATTCCATTTGGGGTCTGTTGAGTTCCAACAGACGTTCAGAACACGAATCCTAATTGAGAGCAAATCTTGATTGGCAAAAATTCAGGGTTCGATCGAAAGTTTCACCTATCTTCATATACTTCTGATTCCAAGATTTGGTTAATTTTGAACAAAACGTCTATTAAGAAATAATTTTCAGCCATTGCAACATTGCCAGTCATATTGCCGACCTGACAAATGTATCTCCTTGTTCCATACGAAAAGACTGTTCTATCTCGATGCCAGTACCGCGGAGTATTTTTCTAACAATATGGGTTCATGCCGATACTATAAAGATACAATGGGGCACTCACCAAGCTTTCTACTGACTGACCAATGGCTACCTCGCGTTGCGTCTAAATTCTCGTTCGCCTCGAAAAAGGCGTGCTGCACGTCCTCAAGTAAAACATAAGGTAAAAACAAACACCGAGTCAAGAAATGATAACTCTAAACCTGCTTCGAATTTTTCACAGTCTGAATGGGTAGGTAGATGACAACATCTGACATATCAGTCTAACAGCTCAGCTCTTCTATCTTAACTGTTGCCATCACGACGTGTGGTTAGCAATACAAACGGGCGACATCGGACTATTCGAGTGACGGTCTCTCCCTCACCAGGCGTGGACCAAAACTGGCTTCTTCGATCCTAACTGTGACCGTTTATATCCGACTTTGTTGTTGCTGGACTTCGGCCACTCATTAAGTCTTCTGTTCCCCTTCGGTCAAGTGGTTACTGCTTAGAAATCCTGACTTCAAAGACCACCATCAACTGGTCATAAAACAGAAACACTTCAGATCGAATTAAAATGACACATTTTTTATATGGTTGTCCTATTTTCTTATTTTCCTCTCACGTTGGAGTATTTACACCTTTTCATGAATTAACGTATATTTTAATCGTGAATTTTTTTTCTTCGACGTACTCCAAATCTTCCTTCATATTCTCACACCAATTTAGATATAATAATTTGGCCTACGTTGTTCCCGGTTGAAGTGTTGGCCGAGATCGTATTTTTGCAAATCAATATATATATATATATATATATATATATATATATATATAGTGCTGATCGATAAAAGTGACTCACCTGATTTTTTTTACTAAATGTTCTCTTCTCCGATGAAACGAAAGTTGAGCTAAATTCAAAGGATAAGCAATCTAAAATCCTTAAGAAGAAGCTTTGAAAGCTCTTTAAATTTAGCAGTAAGTACTGTCAAACATCCGTTCAGTATAATGTTCTGGGGATGCTTTTCTTTTCATGGAACTGGTTTCTTAAAACATATTGAAAAGACTCTCAGGAGCGAGAAGTACAAGAGAATTTTAAAGTCTTGTCTGCTCTCTTCTGCTGAAAGGGTGCAAATCGACCCCACCAAGCTCCTTTTTTTTGCAGGATAATGCTCCCTGTCGCAAATCAAAATTGATGAAGGAATACTTTGATGAGAAGCAGGTGAGTGTTATGACATGGCCGCCCCAATCTCCTGACCTCAACCCCATAGAAAACTTATGGAGCATATAAAGTACAGGCTCTCGAGAAAGCAGTTGAGGAACATGCTCCATAAGTTTTCTTTCATCGAACAGCTCTCTTTCTTTCTCTCTCTCTCTCTCTCTCTCTCTCTATATATATATATATATATATATATATATATATATATATAGAGAGAGAGAGAGAGAGAGCGTGTGTAAATATAAAAGTGAACATAGAAGTCAACACTTAGAGGCGACAGTCTGTTTCATGCTCTATGCAATCGTCAGGCCTGACTTCTATGTTCACTTTTATATATATATATATATATATATATATATATATATATATATAATTATCCAGACACTTAACAACATACTATGGTGCCAAAATATATCTTTCTCTGTGAATGAATAGACGATGAGCGTACAAGAAAGACATAATTCGCTTTGAAATAGACACCCCACCCTACCACAGCTTGACATTTCCCTGGAGGTGACTGATATGTGGATAAAAATGGTCGCCCCAGCCGTTTCCATAGTAACGAATGAACACGCTTGTAACGATACGTAAATTTCAAAATTGGTTATTCCTAAATTTTCGCTTGAGGATTAAACAGGGCTTGTTACCTTAATTCAATTTAATTTTAATAATTATATTGATGGTTTCGGCTCTGGTTTTTGAAACATGAGAACTCTTATGTAGCGAAGGAATGATTTTTTTTTTTAAATAAAAACAAAAATCGTAAAGAACCCTGGATTATTTACCTAACGTGTTCTTTCCTATTTTTCTACATACCTGCACACACACACACACACACACACACACACACACACACACACACACATATATATATATATATATATATATATATATATATATATATATATATATATATATATATAGTCGACTCTCCCGTCGAGTTCGACGTATGAGGGTCAAGCAGATCAGTTTCCAGGAAACCGACAACCCGACACCAGCACATGAGATTTGATTTTAATGGTGAAGGTTTCGTGCAGGGCCATCCACACTTTTTGAATGGCCGAATTCAGAGACCTGGTGAACTAAGTGCCACAGGGTCCCAAAGCAAGCCTCCGCAGATTTTGAATTCCTAGACCAGTTGCCATCCAAGGCTATAGAACCCAGTCTGTCCTGCTATTTACCCGTAGCTGGAGGGAGAAGAAGAGGATTCACACCTTTCCCATGGGTATTAGCCCATAAGTAAATCTAATGGATTCGACTGGAATTCGAACACGGCTCTGCGACTCCTGAATCCAAGCCGATATATATATATATATATATATATATATATATATATATATATATATATATATATATATATATATATATATATATATATATATATACATACACACACACACACACATACACACACACACGATGGTAAGTAAAAAAATTATCTGCACATTCGCCATAACATATTTATGTTTCTAACATATCTCAACTATAAGTAACTTATAGTTGCTACTGTTGTGGTCACTTGATCGAAGTTGGAACTTGATCGCGCTAGTTTTCTTGCTGCTGTTACAGAGTAGCCATGACCCGCAGTGACTCAAATCTGTGGAAAATCTGATGCCTCTTCGATGATAACTCACCAGTCAGCCATTACCATCTGTCGAGCTTGCGTCAGCGGTGAAGATTGACGATCATCCTCCTCTTTTATTGTGTCACGTTTGTTCGGCCATATTTAAACTTCTTGATCCATTCTATAGAGAGCTACCTAGATTCTGGAAAAACATTTTTGTTTGTACTATTGTCCACCTTATACACGGCCCAAGAAGACATGTAGGGCAGTTAACAGTTGATTCCAGACTTGAAATCATTAACAATCGTATTGATTGATGAATGCATCTTCATAGGAGTCTGTTCCACTATTCAACAGTTAGGCGGGAAGAGAGAATTTTCCCCTTAGTAATGGAATTTAAAAAATGATAATAGTCATACCAACTCCATAACCAGTTGCAAATTTTAGTGAATATTAGAATTACAGAAACTGTGGAACTATATACGAAAACAAAATATCGAAGTTTGTGGCGACTGTCAGAAGAATTTCTATCAATGGCGGTAATGGTGTAAGAGGGTCAGAGAAAGAATTTCTCAACATTGACCAGCCTTCAGAGTCTGCTACAAACAAACATAATGTTCTTTCTCAACAACAATTACGCTTGACATTATCAATGCCTTTCGACATTGTACAGCGTTAGTTGTTGCTTGTTTCTCTACCTCCCTCTCTTAGCGTGATGTGGAAGGTGGGTGCAATCATGGCTGGAAATAGTATACCCATTAACTTAGATCGATATCACCCTTGCCAATGCGAACAACGCCCGTGGCTCTCTTCTTCTTCAATGTTTACTATCTCGACTTTTCTATTATGTCCATAAAATAGTGTCCGAATTGAAATATGAACAGAAATGATCAGCAAACATATATATATATATATATATATATATATATATATATATATATATATAGGGTGACCCAAAAAACGGGAATTTTTGAAGTGCGTATTGCTAGACATGTGCAGGTGGCAACACTGCAAGACAGTGACCTTGAGCAAGTAAACATTTCGCCATTTTAGGAACCATGGATCAGTGGAACGGACAACAGCGTGCGTTAGCAGCAGTTAATGAGGAATCTCAACAGCAGATTTCAAGAATGCATTCGTACAGGAGGACGCCATCTACAGGACGTACATTTAAGAAATGAAAATTCCATCATTGTTTCTTAAATGGCATGTTTTAAGGTTTCAGTTACTATTAATAAAATATTTTTCTTCCATCACTCTTGGCTTTATTGGATTATTAAAATGTTCCCACCCTATATATATATATATATATATATATATATATATATATATATATATATGTAATATCATCAGTTTATTTATACCGTTTAAGCCCGTATATTAATACATATATCGACAACATCTTTTATGGTTTCAAAATGAAATTCTTGGTATCTAGACCATTTAATCTACGCTCGATCATGTTTTGAAATGTTTTCCAAGTGCTTGACCGATAGTGACAGATCTGAAAAATATGAACGACACGAACCCGTTTTAAGACCCAACACGTTGAGCTTTTACAATATCGTTTAGCAACAAACGACTCGCGGACCTGCCATGTTTCACACAGTTCACCGCTCTTTTCTAGTTCCTGGAAGTAAATATTATGACCGACATCTTTTTTTTTTTTTTTTTTCGTGAGAGAAAACATTACTACGTTATCCCTGTCGCCGACATCATATAGGGAGAATAATCTTTTGTTGGTGTAACGTTGAAAATTGTTTTGCCTTTCATCATAATCGGACTGTCGTTCAAATCCTATCTAACCGTCTCACTTCTTTACATTACTGATAACCACTTGTTCAAGAAATGAATCTGTTCCACAATAAAAACGCATTAAGCAAACGGCGGTTTTCTTAGCAACAGGCGCTTCCTTTCTTGCCTCTGCAGATTTGCTCCAAGCATCCTGCAACTGTCGAAACAAAAACCGGCGGTTTGTGGTTAGACGCACCCCCTAAAAATTTAATGCGAGTGCATTTATGTGATAGTATTAATTTAAAGCCATGTATAGTAATATATTTACAATGTGTATTGCAAGGATATATGTTAAAAATGAGTTTATATTCTCCCAAACATTATTAGCCTTGACCTTAAAAAATCACCTGAAAATTGAGTAATCGAGGAACCGAGTTCGAATCCCAGTCGAATCCATTACATTCACTTACGTGTTAATACCTTTGAGAAAGGCATGAAACCTCTTCTTTCACCCAAGCTATGGGTAAATAGCAGGACAGACCGAGTTCTGTAGCCTTGGATGGCAACTGGTCTACCGCGGAAAGAAATGGCAACATACTGCGGGAAAAATCGACCTCGTCAATCATGTATCTTTCGATACATGATCGCCTAAGCGTGTATCACGCATGGCACATAACTCACTGATTCCTTGTATATATGTCGAGTTCGAATTCCAGTCGAATCCATTACATTGACTTACGTTCAAATACGTTTGAGAAAGGTATGAAACTTCTTTTTTCCCCACCTATGGGTAAATAGTAGGACAGATCGGGTTCTATAGCCCTTGATGGCAACTGGTCTACCGCGGAAAGAAATAGCAATCTACTGCGGCAAAAAATCTGCCTCGTCAGTCATGTATCGAAAGATACATGATCACCTAAGCGCGTATCACACATGGCACATAACTGACTGATAAATTGCCTCATCTAGGTGTGACCATTTTATATCATTTTTTAAGCCATCAGTTTTCTTTGGACGTTTCATGATTCTTGACCAATATGCTTCTACAGGATTAGTACAGGCCCCATCATTAGGTCGTGAAAATTCTGATTATAGTTGAAATCTAAATGCTGAAGCCAAAACGCAGCTGACCCATTATAAGCGGCTCATCCATTACTATGAATGGCGAAATGAGGAACGTCTCACAACATTCCGTCCAAACATCTTCATCAACGCGGTAAGTGGAAGGTTACTGAATAGAATAATTAAACGAAGGTTGGAAATGAACGATAATACTTAGGACAAGAACAACACATATAAGATTCGCTAGTGGCGCGTAGAAGAAGTAGCGAGCTGCTAGAAATGAAACAAGAGAATGAATCTCCAACTGCAAGATATCTACCAACCGCCCCACGCGGTCATATCTGGCACAAGACCGAATTTAATGTTGGATATCAGAGCCCATAGGATCAGCCAAAATTCCCCGTAGAACCCGTATAAAACGGGGTGGAGCAGCTGTTTTCCGAGACGAGACTATGTTACATAGCCACGTCTGCCCGGAGGTAGAGATTTTGACCAGCAAAGATAGAGACGAATGTCCAACTGCAGGATATCTACCAACCGACCCAAGCACACAGTCAGATGAGACACAGGGCCGAATTTCATGTGGGATACCCGAACCCATATGCCCGGCCAAAAATTCCCCGTATAAAACGTGGTCGGGTAGCTGTTTCCCGAGACGAGACTCTGCCCTTCGACATAGCCTCGTCTGGAGATCCTCACTGCCGGGATGCAGAGGGTTTGACCACCACAGCTGGAGACGAATGTCCAACTGCAGGATATCTAGCAAAGGCCCCACGCAATGAGATGTGGCACAAGGCCGAATTTAATGTGGGGTATTCGACGCCGTAGGCTCGACCAAAAATTCCCCGTAGAAAACAGGGTCGGGTAGCTGTTTCCCGAGAAGAGACTCTGCTCCTCGATATGGGGATCCTCTCTGCCCGGAGGCAAGGGTTTTTGACCAGCACAGCTAGAGACGAATCTTCAACTGCAGACCAACATACAGTATTTACTACTGTATTTATGTGAATGGGGACATACCCATTATCGTCCGTAGGTACGCTGCAATATTAACCTTGGCCGCCAACCTGTTCAGCAGTTCTGAATAAAGACACGGGGTAGACGACAATAGGAAATCATTGCATTATCTTTCCCAGGGGCAATTCAGAGGTAATAAAGAAAAAGGAATGTATGGAGAGTCATTATCTTCTATTAATACCTGACGAACCTTAGTTTGGCGGGATCGGTATCTTCCCAATACACAATAAACGAAGGGATCTTTTAAAAAGGGGGATCAGAAAATCATTTGCATTTAAAAAGTGATAAATTATTAAACGGGATAAGAGGTAATAAGCTCAGCATCGTTAAAAAAAACATCTATAACATAGATGAATATCCACCTAGCCAGCGAGCTATCTACGAGGGTCGACTGAAAGTTCATAGACTGACCAAGATATAAATATAAACAGACATACTAGTTGGTAGGCTAAAAGCTATGCAAGTATACCAGAATACAACAGTTGACTGTATTCTGGTACACTTGTATATCTTTTAGTCTACCAGCTGGCGTGTCTACTCCTATTTATATCTTAGTCAGTCTATGAACATTGCAGCCGTAAGCTTAAAGGCCTAATACAAAGGGGTGGCTTAATAATAGGGGAGTATGAATTCAATATGCAATAAACAGAGATCGTAATAAAAAAGCCGAGCTGCCAGATCAAGACCAATGATATTGCAGTTTTAACCCGCTCACAATGAAAGAAATCTCCTAACAGCAGACCTAACAATTGATTCGATATAATCTTTCTATTTCATGTCAACGGAAAACGTTAATCCGGAAAGTTGCAACGTGTCAAATTCGTACGAGAAAATAATATTTAACATTTCAATAAAAATTTAAAATTTCAATATATATATATATATATATATATATATATATATATATATATATATATATATATATATATATATATAGAGAGAGAGAGAGAGAGAGAGAGAGAGTGCGTGGCAAAAAATGGATGCATCCATAAAAAGTCGATGTTTGTATTTTTACCAAGACAAGTGAGTAATAGAATTTGTTTGTTAATATAGAGAATTAATACAGGTGTACATTTGTAAATTATATAAGTCAAAAACGATTTAGTATTTTGTTGGGTAAACTTTTGCTTTAATAGCGGTCTTAATTCTTCGTGGCATGTTATAGACTAAATTCATTGGGAAGTCAACGTCCTTCGCCTGATTTTCCCAGCATTTCTTTAATTCGCGAAAACCCCATCTTCTGTGCTAACTTTCCTATTACGGGTCCGCTTGTACATTATCGCCCAAAGGTTTTCAATTGGCTTACGGTCAGAACTCTGACTAGACCAATGGAAGATTTGCAATTTACCATCGTCGGGCTTCCTCTCTGGATAATGTTTATTCTTTAAGGCAGTATCCTTAGGATCGTTATCGTATTGGGACATCAAGCGTTGACCTTGGGCAAAAAGACTTTTAGCAGAAAGCTTCATTTGATGAACAAGAATGTTGTGGTATTGATGCTGGTCCATAATTCCCTTGATTTTGTCCAAATTACAAACCACTGCCGCTGAAAATGTACCCCAAACGTTGATTTTTTTTTATCGTGTTTGACAGTGCCCTTGGTAGTCACTAAAGTATTCGTTTCACCGGGCGTACACCAAAAACGTATTTATCTGTCATATCTAAGTGTAAAGAGGTTCTCGTCACTCTGCATAATATCTTCCCTACACAGGTTTCACCTAAGCGGATCATCAGGGAAAGCTGGCTAAAGAGGCAAAAAAGAAAGAGCATATTTATAGGCGATAATCAAATCATACCAAATAAATCTTTACCTTCCCCCCACGGGTGTTGTTTTTCTTGTGTTTCTTTTTTTTCTTTGGTCACGTGGTATGATTTGATTATCGCCTATAAATATGTTCTTTCTTTTTTGCCTCTTTAGCCAGCTTTCCGTGACGATCCGCTTAGGTGAAACCTGGGTAGGTTTGTCTGGCTCACTAGGTTTATCTAGGTCTGCTCTACGGTTGTATTGAGCTCTTTTGTTAGTTAGTTGTTTACTCGTGTCGGGTTTTTTTTCTTTGGGCTTTAAACCTGTATCTGTGTGATTTTTTTTTTCGACAGACATTCATGTTTCTAGCTCTTTCTTTCTTTAAAACCTTTTTTTCCCTCGAGATTGATTTGATTATTGACAAATCAAAAAGTCGAAGGTTTTTCGAAACGAGTAGAGTTGCCTATATACATATATATATATATATATATATATATATATATATATATATATATATATACTTATTTTAATATTTCTTTCTCTCTCTCTCTCTATATATATATATATACATATATATACATATATATATATATATACGTGTGTATTTCTTTCTATATATATATATATATATATATACATACATATATATATATATATATATATATATATATATATATATATATATATATATATATATATATATATATATATACATGTGTATAAAAACTAATGAGTTATTACTTCTACTCTAAGAAGCACTAACTCGTTCATACGTAAAATTATTGCTTATTTACTCCTGGACTTCGTTGGTGTTGGAGGTGAATGGATTTGGGAGATTTCTTCAAAAGTGGATATTCTTCTCACGAGTATGTGAGATATCCTGGCTTTTTCGGTTTGGGGGTTTCCTAGCATCCGCTTGTCTTGTTTACACGTCAACGGCAGACAGACGCGTCCCACTAAACACGACTCCACACCAGTTGATCATGAGGTGATCTACAATTCACCAGAACTAGCCTTGAACACCACAAGGTCACCATATATCAATAAAGTCACACTCCAAACAACAAAACCGCTTCAAACATTCACACTACGCATGCAAGCAAGAGAAACATTAAGTATAATGCATAATAACCCAAATTCGCTATTATTTTCGACTGGTGTTGTTCATACAATAGGAGAAGCAAAGCTTACATACTCCTATTAAAAGATAAAATTTGACAGTCTATTTTCTGGCCAGTGGCTGGAAAGTCTCAAGATAAAACATTTGGGAAAGAAACTGACAGTGATAAAAAGGCACTAAAAAAGTATGTGTGTGTGTGTTTGTGTGTGTTTGTGTGTTTACGGAATGTGATGGGTAAAATTGTCCCCAATTTATATTTTAATTCAGCGCAAGCGCGTTGTTCGTTTCTTATTTGTCAACTGCACAGTATGGTAAGGCCAGTTTGTCACAGTCTGTGGCAAAAAAGAGCACGATGTCGCAATTTACTCCGCCAGAAATTTGGAAAAGACATGCGGTACTGCTTGGCATTCGCGCCAATACGAATATTTCAGAGTGTTTGGGTGTCAATCTGAGGACAGTGGAGAGGATTCGGAAAGAGTTGGATGAGTCAAATGGTGATTACGAAGGTGTTTGGAGGGATCACTAGTGCTGGCAACATTAGGCCTCTATTCGTCTTTCCACGGGGCCTCAGACTCAACACGGAGGCCTACATCAAGTGCCTTGGGGAGATAGTGCTGCCCTGAGACAAGAGGGTGGCTTTAGGAAGCCACTATGTTGATCTAAGTGTCTACTTTTATATTTAGATAGATATTTAGATATATGTGGGAAGTTTTATTTGCTAATGCCAAACTGAAATCAAAACAGTTTTTAGAATTATTGGAAAAGTAAAAAAAATCAACTTGGAATATTTGTGAAGAAATTAATATGTATATATATATATATATATATATATATATATATGTTTGTATGTGTGTGCGTGTGTGTGTGTGTGTGCGTGTGTGTGTATGTGTGTGCGTGCGTGCGTGCGTGCGTGGGTGTGCGTGCGTGTGTGTGTGTACCGTGTGTAACAGCAAAATTGTCCAAATCCTTCAACAGCAAAATTGTCCAAATCCTTCAACAGCAAAATTGTCCAATTGTTAGATAAGGTTTTGAACCGTTGTACCTTAGAACTGATTAAAGATATCTTACTGGAATTCTCAGAGGTTTTTATAACACTATTGGACTCTACTGTGAACAATAAGAATATATTTATCCCTAAGTTAAAATGATGACCCCCCTCATGTTGTTGTAACCTCCTGATCCAGATTTCCTCTCTAATGTTACCTATTTTTAAAATTTATTCACCGTTCTCTTGATGGTTCTTGAATAAACTTTGAAGATGGAAGCCAGAGTATGAATGTTCGTAGCATTACTGAAGGCCTGAATTAACTTCTTCCTCTCACCATTGCTCAGTTAGGAAGACATATTGGGACTATCACAAAATGATTTAACCTGTTCTCTTTCTAGCTGAATAACTCAAAAGGTTTTTCAATGATTCTCACGAAAAATGGTGTCAAGATGGTTAAACGTCTTATCTGAAAGTCTGGAAAAAATAACCCAATTAGTTTAGTGGGTTTTTAGATTTTAGAAATATTGTGGGATGGATAATTAACCCATGCTGTCACACGATTTGGACAATTTTACTGTTACACCCGGCATATATCAGTAGCGACACTAGGTCTTCAATGATTGTCGGGCTAATTGCAATCTTTAACAAAATATACTATTGATACAACTTAGATGTTAAAATGTTAGGGTGTTTATTTATCACTCTGTGAATTTTTAGTTTAATTTATTGTATTTTTTATGATTAGTACTGCGAACTGATATCATATTTCCTCAATACTACCCCAGTCACACTCCTCAACCCAAACCTCCAGTCGACGAATTAAGTCTGACAATTTCTTTGACTTAATTTAAATCGGGCTAAATTTAGTTTACCCTTTTTCAAAAGATATATTCATATAACAGCGCATACAAGTCATTAAAGATTTTTAAAAGATTAAAGATTAAAGCAAGAAATACAGTCTTTCTTTAGTTCCGTTCTTTCCTCGTCTTTTTCTTTTTTTTTTCGTTCTTCTTTATTATGAACAACAGCAATGAAATGTATTTTAGTCAATATTTTGAGGCATGCAGTTGAGACAATTAATTTTGGAAACAGATGAAGTCAAGAATGAAAACGATACACTACAAAAGATTTTTGTTGCTTTGAAAAAAACTTAGCGGAGAAACCACTGATATATATATCTATATCTAAATTATTCAAAGGAACATCGCTCATATATATATATATATATATATATATATATATATATATATATAGTCATCCACAGACAGTTTCGCTGTATCACAACTCTTCAGTGTGGCTAGGCATCTGATTGCTTCAAGCCGGGATCAAAACCCGACTGACTTGGTATCAGTCAGAAATACTGTCGTCGCAAAGCAGAGTGGAAGGGAAATTTTAACGTTTTCTATGCGAAATACGTCAGTGTCCCGGAGAGCTCAATTCAGTTCGGTTGAAGAGCAATGCGTTATGAGCCACTATTATTAAAATCACACTTTTCTCAAGAGAGCCCAACCGGATTTCCCGGGAGCATATATATTGTCATCCACAGACAGACTGTTTCCCTCTTCAGTGTGTCTAGACGTCCGATTGCTTCAAGCCGGGATCGAAACCCAACCGATTTGGCATCAGTCAGAGATTCTACCATTGCATTGAGTAAGGTAAATTTTAACGTTTTCTATACGATATCAAATTCTATTTGATATATATATATATATATATATATATATAATGTCATCCACAGACAGTTTCGCAGTTTCACAGCTCTTCAGTGTGGCTAGACGTCCGGTTGCCTCTAGTTAGGATTGAAACACGACTGAATTGACATCTTTCGGAGATTCTACCATTAAGCCGCCGGCGTACGATATATATATATATATTAAAGATATTTTTATGTTTAACGTTCTTTTTAAAAATGTCTTTAATAAATAAATTGTCGGACTTTGTACATTTCTTAATGTATATATATATATATATATATATATATATATATATATATATATATATATATATATATTATATTTACATATGCTCTATCCCTGATATTGACAACTTTTACACACACACACACACACACATATATATATATATATATATATATATATATATATATATATATATAGTATACCTCAAAAGAATGTTATTTTAAACATTTCACCCCAGACATGGTAATAAAGCCACTAAGAGACTTACAAGATGATACTCTGTGAGATAATATGAGAAAAAGAAAACATTATCAAGGAAAATAACTGTTATAAAACAGAAATTAAGATGGAAAGTAACGATTGACATTGTCATTAAAATAACAATTAACATGATTCAATGTTTCAGGGAAAATTTCGAATAGCAATGATTTTTCTCATAATTATAGACAATAAGAGAGTCATGCCAAATAACCCGAGCAAGAATCTTTGACAAAAACCATGCATTTCACACAGAAGACATATACCGATGACTCCACGTCTAGGGAGACTTTCGATAACCACCACCAACAAGATTTCACAAGAAGCACCATCACGGAAAACGTAACACTGTCTAATATAACTAACAGTGACAACGCCGTAACACAAAACTGTCGTATATTTCCAACCCTTCCGCCATCACTTTTTCCAAAAAAGGTTTCTGACGCTGAAACCTAATAATAAACATTCTCTCGGATTCTGATAGCGGAGAACCGACGAGAAGACATGTCCGTGTGTTCGTCGGATAAAAATAGTCGCTATCGGTTTGACAGGCAATCGACTGTTATTATAACAGCGAAGAATGTCTGTGTAAGATCTTGGCGAGAGCCAGATATCGCACTGGTGGGACTCCAGTGTAGGTTGGATGGCGTGATTGTGTATGGGAAGGCAATGATGATAAAACGATATGTCAGGCTGGAGTCGGACATAGGTAGGGGAGAAAAGGTGCCAGTGAGAGATATCCGTCTGGGCTATTTTTACACAAATAGATAAATATTTCAAAAGTTGTGCTTCATCTAACACAAAGCTGCGTTTGTAGGACAACAACAGTGGCCGTGATGAGTAACAATGGCTTATGAGTTATTGCTTACTGCGATAGATAGATAGATAGAAATAGACACATAGATAAACATTAATATACTGACAAATTTAGATAGATACATAATAATAGCTGGCCATTCGTAATCGAGGATACTCGTTTACTAGGGCCGATAGCTAGTCCCTATTACTGAGGCTCGCTCAGGCACATTTTGTGTTTGCTCAACACCTACAGAGTCAACCTGTGGTTTATACTGCAACTATGCTGAGCAGACCTTAATTACAGTTTGTGGGAGAGAGCGTGTTATCTAGCGTGATCCACAATTTGAACAAGGCCAGCACGCTCAAGCTCTCGGTCACGATGACTTGTGACTTCGTGCTAGCACAGCTATCGACGGCCCACAAAAGTTCCGTTTACCCAATTTCACTCGCAAGGCTTGAGTCAACCCGTGGTATGGTTTTCAGGGACTTTCCAAAGGTGTCGCACACTGGGATCGATCCCGATCCGGTTCGATAACTTCAGAAAATTACCTTCCTGACAAATCGACCAAATCGATATTCGAACCCGGGTCAGAAAGCGAACGTTCTAATTGTGATAGTTATGAACAAAGATTGAAACTGAGTAAATGTTGACCTTTGGCCGTGTGTAAAATCGACCTTGTTCCACATCTCATCTTAGTAGGGAGAGTCTGTGAATACTAGTCCGTCGGAGTAGGGTAGCCAGCTCTCTCGCGATTGTCAAGCTCTCTGTCTTCGGGTAAAATGCGACAGTTGGGGTTCTTGACTACGAACGGAGACTCAGCTGTAAAAAATAAACAATGCACTGTCCGATCCCGCGGTTGCGGGGTCTGGGTAGATTTTGACCATTAGCCCGAGTATACACGCTCAGGTTCCTCACACTAAACTCGACCATGTGGCACATCTCGTCTCGGTGGTGGGGGATAAATACCAGTCTGTTGGAGTCATGCAGTCCGATTTTAGTTTTGTCACGCGCATGACGTATTTTTGTCGCTAACTTATTGGAACTCATAGTTTTGTGTTGGAAAAACTGTTATATTTTACATGAAGCTTATCTCTTATTTTTTTTTACATTTATTTTACCGATTGTTATTTTTTGTTTTGTGTAAGTTATTTTTTTAATCTTATTTGACACTATTTCAAGTTTTTTTTTTGGGTGGGGGTTGCTTGTATAACATCGAGTTTCACTATGCTGTTGGTTTATTTTTTGTGTATATTATATTTCAATTTTCTGTTTCTTTTATTTTTCAATACCTGTCCGTAAACTTAATTTTTTATTTCATTTTTTCGTACATTTTCTGTTTTTGCTTAATCCTTTTGGTTTTCATTTTCTACGTGTTACTTTTTTGGTTCCCTAAAGTTAATTTTTACTCGTCTCCGTCCAACCACAAGCCAAGATTAATTTTAGTTTAAACTGTTTGTTTTATTTTATTTTCATGTTAATCGGCCATTTTGTTTAATTAGTAACAAATTTTACACGGTTCTCTTTCTTTTTTTTTAATAATTTTTCATTGTAGTATATATTTAATAATGTGTTTATTTTGCTGGTTTTAATTTTTTAAAAAAGGGAAACGTTTTAGTTAAATGCGTTTTTTCAGTAAATTTATTCCTATTATATCCCCAGTCATCCATCTTTTTTTTTTTTTTTTTTTTCGCTTGTTTTGTTATATTTTTTCATTGTTAAATTTGTTTTCCTTTTTGAGAAGGACTTTTTCTTTTTATTCATGTAACGTTTTTTACGTTAAAACACTTTTGTTAAACTAACTTGGGACGGTGTTTTTGTTCCATTGTCTTTGTAAATTTGTTTTTCATTTTCTGTATCTCTTTAAGATTTTGTGTTATTTATTTATTTGTTTAAAAAAAAAAATTCCATTTCTTTAAAAAATGGAAAAAAGAAAGTAATTTAAAGTAAGGAAAATGGCCGATAAACGTCGGTTAATTAAAAAGGACCTGTTCGGGTCAAAAAAGAAAAAAAAAACTCCCGATAAAAACACTCAGTTAACAGCGACTACTGAGAACATTGACAACTAAATAAATTCAAGAAAAAGTACGGAGGCCAACAATAGCTAAAATGATGAAAAGGTGTCACCAACTGATTCCAGTAAGAACAACAACAAAAGCAAAAAAGAAACTGAAGTGACCGGAGACACATTCTTGCTGGAATTCTCCATAGAAGGGCATAATCATGGAGTTCTTTGAGAGAGCCAAGAGCTACAAACATCATGTCAAAGAAGATAGACTATTGGTAGATCTTCAGGAAGGTTGAAAATGAATTGTATCAGTCTCTGTGGTGCTTTTCGACCACAAAGACTGGCACAATTCATTTTTTGCGCAAAATTTGTCGCTCCACAAAAGACACCGTCATCAAATCCATAACGTTCCTAGGTATGAAACCCCAAGCAGCCATAAGAGGCAAGGGATATTTCATGTGGGACCTACTATTACGCACCCCTGCCGGCTGTGAAGACGTTTCCAGTCGGGACCTTATCACAAAAGACCTCAACAAAAGAACAGAATATGAGGTCAGACGGAGGACTAATATATCAGTATTTAAGGTCCCTCCTCAATTCTTACAATTCTCAGAAATTGCCGGTCACTCTGAACAGCCGTAAACGAACTTGCTGGAAGTGTGGAAAGACTGGTCTTCTCTCTTCTTCCTGTCCAGAAAAGAGCCTTTGGAATCATTGCCCCCGCCGACCCAAATCCTCCAGGACCAGAACCGGTGCGGTAAAATCCACGGTTGGATACATTTAGCGACCACCATTCACTGAAAAGCTTTTGCCCGCCGCTTGAGCGGTTGGAGAGAAGGAAAAGGGAGAATATCAGGCCGTTGATATGACCAAAGGGAAGTTCCGGACTGCGGGACTTCTGTCCCTAAAAATCACCACGGCAAAAGGCACGCACAGCCCCACTCCTTCTACCAGTTCCAAGAGCGATGCACCGGCCACATGTACGAAAACGATCCGGCAAGACTTCGATATGAACCCAGATTCAAGAAGTTTCAAAGATTGGAGCAACTAAAGGAATCGATAAATAATAAAAGAGCACGAGAAACAAATGTGAAAAAAAAATGGCCCTTTTTCCTAGGCACCGTCCTCTCCATCTCTCAAAAAGCAGATCAAGACGCCACCACCATGAGCAAATATCTAACTCCTGCTCCAAGCAAAGTGACCACCCTGAAAAGGGTTCTCATTACCAAACAAAAAAACGAATTCTCCTGTATCCACTCCTAATACACTCCCTTCACCTAGACCTATGACATCACCCAAGAAACTGGAAAAACTGAAGACAACACAGCCTAAAAAAAAGCATCACCAACACAGAAAACAACTGGTAAAATCTAAATCACCCTACAATACCGGACAGGACGTTGCCAAGTGACGCCTGAGCAGGTAGAGAAACCAATTACGCACTCAAGGAAATTAAAAAGTTTATAATTCTGCTAAATACTTTTTTAAAAAATCAACGGTTGAAGACACGAAAAATTCCCCAAAAGTAAAAAGGGCCTAGACCGTAGTAAGGTCTTGACAGGGATCGCTAAAGATTTTCGCGATGTTACAAGCAAACGATGCATTCTCCACGTTCCCGCCGTTGGTTTTTTTTTGGGTTTTTTGACGACGACGTCGACGACAATGTCAAAAAGTTAAATCAATTTTGTTCAGGGAAGCTCCGGATTTTTGTTCACCCCTCCCTTTATGGACCCTTAAAGTTAATATTTCCCTGGGACATTGGCGGCATGTCTCTTTGTGGCAGCGTCAAGAGTGAAATGGTCCATGGTACAATGGGAAAGACCGTCGGTGTCCTCGCCTCGGTCATGTTCAATACAGATTCCCAACCCTAATTGGACTGATAATGGTACTCTGATTAGCTAGTTTGAATGCCCGGGGCCTGAGTTTGGAGTCTCGCAGGGCTAGGCTCACTCGCGATCTTCAGTGTTGAAATATATTTTCAGCTTGCGACTATGAATACATTCTGTCTAAGAAGTTTGTCCTCTATTCAGCATGTTTTGATGGACGCTCAAGAGGTTGCCTGGCTAGTGAACAAGTCTTTGAATGCGGCGTGTGCTCTTGTCTTTACAGATCCGGTGGACAGGCTTTTCGTGATGGATAAAGGATGTCTGTTCGTCTTATTGGTTTTTATGCGACCAATGAACATTCTGAGTGGCCTGATTTGTTTCGATGGCTCGAGCAGCTTTTGATGACATCTCGTTGCGTAGTTTAAGCGGTCGATTAGAATGCCGCCCTTGATCGCTATATAGATTGTGTAGGGAAAAAAAATCAGGTACTATTAGGTTGGTGCAAAAATAATGACGTAATAATGTCGTTTTTTGACGTATACGTAATAAGCACCCCCGGGGGGGTCTTGTGAAATTGAACTAATAAGATTATCACGGCTTCGGTAGTGTGTTCTAGCTACCTCGACAGAGTTCTAGTTAAGAGAGTCGATGTAGGGCTCTTAGGTTGTCCAAGTTTCCATTCTACAATTTACTCGGATCTTAGGCTTGTCCGGTTCGTGTGAACTTAAATAAGCCTAAAGTTAGAATGGATGCTACTGGAAATTGAACGTTATTTGTTGCGCGACATTTCCAAGACCAGCTGCTACTAATGCTACAACGAGAATTGACGGGGACTGTGGTTGGGAATAAGTGGTGGGATTTGTTGAAATCAAAACTTAGGTCTTTTGCTGCTGATTATAGTTTGAAGCCAATTCTGTTTGCAGCAATGTGGTAAGGTCGTTGAATCAGGCTGAACACTATGTATTCGTGTGTTTACTAGGTGTTATGCGAGTCGTGATATGGACAACGCGACAGAAAGAATTCTATGGAGACGAGGAGTTTACCTCTTCCTAACTGATCTTACTCTTTAAGCATCGGGACGGAAAGGCGACCAGTACCGCCATCAGAATTTGGCAAAAGATGTGTGAGTCTTGCGCATATTTGTCGAGTGAAAGGAGCTAAGTGGCATTTTGATGCCGTTTAGACATCAGGATATTTGGAGCCCGTTTTTAAACAATGGAAATCCTGTCCAAAATAGATTAGTTTAGGTTCGTTTTTGTTTTTTAGTTTTATTTACGTCAAGTTAACTTAGCTAATGATTGTATGCTCATCGGCTGTTTTATTTTTGTTCCCACTTTTTTAATTTAATTCTCCATAATCTCATCCTTTAGGTGGCCAGAAATGTCAGTTATCTGGTGGATGTGAGGCGAGTGTGTTCTTTCGTAATTATTGTCGTGTCTGAATGTGTAGATGTGTATGTGGTTGGTCGAGTGAGTGGTTTTTAATTCCTCCAAGTCCTGCATTCATTTTGTCCAGTAACTGATATTTCTGCCACAGTTAAGGATTGTGTGTGGGGGTATTATTACTAACACCATTTTGTTTAGTTGCTTGTATATATAGTATTATGCATATTGTAAATATTCACTTGGTTTTTCATTTTCAAATATTGTTATTCTATTCCTCATCTCGCCACAGACAAATAGAACTTCATAGAGACTCTGAGGTATTATGGTGGGTGTAGTAAGAATGGTAAGTAAGTATGTGGCATTTTGGTGCAAGGAATATTGTATTGTATAGTTTGTTTGGGTCAGTGACTGTGTGTAGCTAAGTTTAAGATAAGACAGATGATGACCAGCTTTTCGCATCCATACATTTGACGTTATGCCATGTTCCTTGTATTTTTACAATAATAAATATAAGTCCGCTGTCTGGCTCGCGTTTGTCAAGTTCTCTGTATTCGGTCTCAGTCGGACGGAGACGCGGCTGAGAAAAATAAACAATTCAAAGTACTCGATCCAACGGTTGGGGAATGGGTAAATTTTGACCACTAAACTCAACCTGAGAGAGAAATCGAAGCAAATCGACGAGAGATAATTGTAAAAATCTGTGTTCATAGATGTTGCAATCACAGCCAACAAAAATACATGTTTTAAAACGTTTCAGTTACATGTGCTATCCATTTTAGTGACTGTTGTTGTTGTTGGCATTCCACAAGTGACGTGGTTTATGTTATTTAATAAAGTTCTTTGGGATTCTGTAGCGCCAGTCCACGAAATTTTAAGAAGGACATCTTAACAACTACCTCGGAAATCCAATCCTAAACTGTTCATCTTAACGAGTATCTTGTTAAGATGAACAGTTTAGGATTGGATTACTTCTAAAGACTTTCCATTCTCGCTCACTCCAAGTTGCATCTTACTGACATTATCGCCTTAACTGGCGATTAATACACACACACACACACACACACACACACACCTCTCTCTCTCTCTCTCTCTCTCTCTATATATATATATATATATATATATATATATATATATATACATATATATATCAGTGGCGGCTCCGAGGGTCGGGCGTGTCGAGTTCAGCCCGAGTCAGTCAACATTCAATCATATCTACTTCAAATCAAGAAAATCTTTCGCAGTATATCGTCTTCATTCTTGACTTCATCTGGATGCAAAATTTCTTGTTTTAACACCGTGCCTCAAAATATTGACCGAAATACATTTCATTGATATTGTTCAAAAGAAAGAAAGAAAGTAAGAAAGAAAGAAAGAAAGAAAGAAGGTAAAAAGTTAATAAATAGCGTGTCTAGCCTGGCTGCGTAGATCCACGGCTCTATATGCTCTCAAGCTAGATACATACTTAATAGGCAATGTATTTTATAGACAATCTTTTAAAAATTTCTAATGACTTGTGTGCCCTGTTTTTCAAAAGACACATTTTTATTTCAGCTTATAGTTTTCAAATGTCCATTTTAAATAATTTGTTCCGTACAGTATAAGGTTTTTTAACTGAATTTATCAATTGAAAAAATGGCAAATTAAATTTAGCCCGACTTAAAGTCAGCGGAAATCAAAAAAGGTGGCAGCTTTAACTAGAGGGTTGGGGTGGGTAGTGTGACTGGGGAAGTGTTGAGGAAATATGATATCAGCAGTACTAACCATCAACATGCAATAAATTAAACTAAAAATTCACAGAGATACATAAACACACTGACGCATAGACATATATACAAACACACACTCGAGATAGATACGCACGTTATTTAAAATGAACACGTATCTGGCTAGTGCATTCCAATTCTGCTTTCATTTCTTTACCAAAAAGAGTGAAAATATGTTTTAAGTAAATATTAAAAGCAGAAATATAGGTGATGATATATTATTATCAGTTGTTAAAATACTATCTGTCTAATGTGATACTTCAATCAATCATAAGCAATCATTTTAAGAAGAATTTTCTTGAGAATTTTTATTTTGCTCAACAAGTATTTTTATTGAAAACTTTTTGTTAACGGATACGCACGCACTTTTCTACTTCTCTGAGAGTTTAACACACCATTACATTGTAACTTTTATTTTTTTATTGGAAGCTTCATTGAACTTGAACTGTAAAGAACTTAAGAAATTATATATTTTAGAGTAAAGGAATAGTTTTAATATGTAATGCCACCGATATATATATATATATATATATATATATATATATATATATATATATATATATATATATATATATATAGTCATCCACGGACAGAGTGTTTCGCAACGTCTGGTTGTCTCTAACTAGGATCGAAACCCGTCAGTTCTACCACAAGCCGTTGGCGAATGGCAGGGATGAAGGTGAATTTAAGCGTATTTATTTTTAGATAAGTACACAGTGACTGAGAGAACACGATTCGATTTACCAAAGAGTCGTTATTACGATTCCAGTGAAATAAATATAACCATCAAATATTAGTGTTTGAACCTTTTATGTTATATTCTTGCTCTGTCTATGACATAGAGCTCTGCTTCGATTATAAACTCTTCGAAATATATATATTGACCACTAATATTATTCACACACACATACACACACACACACACACATTATGATAGAGTGTTTATATGTTTAAGAGCAACATAACGTCTATCGTCTCTGTATCGTTGGTAGTGATCAGACGAAATGAGATGAAGAGATTTTACACATTCTACCTCAGCCATCAGAGTTAACAGAAAGCAGAAAATACAGTTAAACTCATGGTTTATGTTGTAGCATACCTACGGACGATAATGGGTATGTCTCCAGTCATATAAATACAGTAGTAAATACTGTATGTTAGTCTGCAGTCGGAGATTCATCTACAGCTGTGCTGGTTAATTTCTCTGCTTCCGAGCAGAGATGCCCGCACCCACTACAAGGCTATGTTTTATACGAGGCATATGGGGAACTTTTGGCCTAGCCTACGGGCTCGGATACCACACATTAAATTCGGCCTTGTCACATCTGACCGCGTGGGGCGGTTGGTAGATATCCTGGAGAGTTGGAGATTCATCGTGGAATTCGCTTGACTCACTTCTAGCGGCTCGCTACTTTTTCTACGCGCCGCTGGCGAATCTTGTATGTGTTGTCCTTGTCCTAAGTATTATCGTTCACTACCAAACTTCGTGTGATTACTCTATTCAGTAAGTTTCTCAAAGTCACAACATTTGGAGATAAAATTACAACAGTTTGAAATATACCCCGTCTCAAAAGTGTAACTAAGGCGAATTGAGAGATTTTCTTAAATAATATGACCTTTATGTTAAAATTGTCGATTGGATTCGAATAAACACACGTCTCTAATGATAATAATAAGGAAAGGCAAAATAATAAACGGTGAAAACGATTTTTCTTCATTTCCTGTAAATATGATTTTAAATTATTTCTTAAAAAAATTTTGTTCGGGTTTTAAATCTTATCTTCGCATCTTGTTATTTTATCAATAAATGGGAATTCTAAAAAAAAAAAGATCTTTCTTGAAAAGGTAAAAATAATATGACGGAAATTTCGTATATGTCAAATATTAAATGATTTGTTATATTTATCTCATTTTTTTAAAATATTTTCCCAGATGAGACGAGATTCTCTAAGACTGACCAACGCAAAGAAGTGCCTTCTTTATTAAAGAGAAAGGAAAGAGCTTGAAAAGAGATGTTACTGCTTATATAGCCTTGATGGAACGCCAATTATCGAGGACTCCGAATAAATAGTTTTAAAAGTAGGAAGGAATATGTCTCTTTGTTTATTATACGTTAGCAATGCAATTATATTATTGATATACTAGCTGTGTTGTTTCAGTAACAATTTACCATAAATCCTGATCACTGACAGAGAGTTGGGATCCGTCGTTTGAATTTTGTTTTGAATTCAGAGTTTTCCTTCTTCTAGAGTAGTCTCTATCCAAGGCTACAGGAATCTGTCTATCCTACTATTTAACCGTAGCTAGGTAGGAGGATATGGTTTATGAATATAACTGAATGTAATGAACTCAACTGAAATTCGAACTTGCTTCTCCGAATCCTCGATCAGAGCAGGTATCCATTACACTACCATGTTTCCAACGGTGCTATCTTGCACTAAGACAACAGCGTGTATATGTTAGCAACTCCACTCATTTAAGTGGACATGCCTTAGTGGTAGATCGTTCAACTAATAAAAAAACAATTAGCGTTAGGAAACGTTCGAGCCATACATCAGCGTGCTAGCAGCATGACGCAGCGTTGGCTGTGCTTGATTCAAAAATCGTACGACTCATACAGTAATCGCTATCACTTGACTTAAAATATTTTTGCTCTTCCTTGCCTTTAAAGGAGTGCCCATTGCCGTGATGATGTTGCTACATGCCTTACTTCTTGCCTATCTCACACTGCACATTTTTTCTAAGCTCTATACTAAACATTAAATCTGTTACGAAAAAAGAACTAAACAAAATGAATACAAAACGATCAGCTTTAAAAAAGGAGTCGTAACTGGAAAAACCGTATGAAAAAAGAATGTCAACAACAAATACTTTTTCACATCCAACCCAGTTCTGAGGAATCAGAATCAACGTTGAGTTTAAGAAAGCGAATGAGCCAATTAGAGTAAAGTGCCATGCAGATTTAAATTTTTCCCACTTGTGACGAATGGAGCTATCGATTTTTTTTGCATGCTAGTTAACATTCGTATCAGTCAGCTGTTGG
Organism: Acanthosepion lycidas; assembly: GCA_963932145.1. Classification (NCBI taxonomy): domain Eukaryota; kingdom Metazoa; phylum Mollusca; class Cephalopoda; order Sepiida; family Sepiidae; genus Acanthosepion; species Acanthosepion lycidas. The sequence goes on from OZ010574.1 coordinate 90,277,677, forward strand.
CTCTCACGCTGGCCAATAGAATCTTCCTGCCTATTTGTGGCAGCCAGCTATAGGTTCTCACTCTGGCCAGTACAAAATGGCCGCAAACTACAGGAAAACCGCCGTAGAAGCATGAAAAAATCTATTATTTTCATTATCAATGGGAGTTGGGAAATGCAAAGTCGGTCTTGGGCTTCCCGCTAACTTGGAGCATGTGCATGTAAATTTTGTTGCAAATCCGTCGAAAATTGCGGCCGTGCATTCGTTACACGCACACATCCTGCCGTTTATAGATAGAGATTCATTATTATTATTATTATTATTATTATTATTATTATTGTGTTTTTCCTTTGCTTTCTTGTGCGATTTGCCCCCCAGGTCTCAGAAGATAAGATTTATGTATCAGAAATGCAGACAGATAAGGTGCCACGCAACAAAGGAGAGGAATATGCAATTGTATTCACGGCGTCGATATAGAAATTTAGCAAGATGTTAGAAGTAGCCATGACAATAACTTTTTGCCATTCATATATACTTGATGCTTCCAGGAACTTGTTCCACATATTTGTTTGCTCCTTTTGATATCATTCCTAAAGATCCAACAAGAACAGGTAATGTTGTCGTCCTCAGATACGACATGATTTCTATCCTGACATACTTGTATTTATCTCATTTTTCTCCTTCTTCTTCTTCTTCTTCTTCTTATTATTATTATTATTATTATTATTATTATTATTATTATTTTGATTTCTGTTGTATACTCATTTCTTTCTGGATCCCAAACAGAGATCTAAGGTCAGAATTGGCATCGTGTCATTTTCAACTGAGCATTGGAGGAAAAGAAAAAACAAAAAACATTTAAGATCACACATATTTTACATAGATAAAGCCCGTCGTAATGTGTGGGCTGTAAATACAATTTTTTTTTTTTTTTTTTTTTTGTATTTGTTTAGGTAAAAATATGGAACGCTTCGCGAATTCGCATACAATCTTTGCTCAGGGACCATGCTAAACTTTTCTAAATCGTTCAAATTTTAGTATATATATTGTCGAAGCGTGGTATTATTATTATTATTATTATTATTATTATTATTATTTATTATTTGATTTGAAATTCACACCATTAAAAAGAAAGAAGAAAAATTAAACAAAGCTAAACTAATTTCTTTTTCATGCGCGTTTAGTTTAAAAACGAATTGTTCAACATTAATCAAACACTTATCTTCAATAAGTTCCTTAATCACGTGATCGACGCGCAAAGAAAATTAGCTTAAAAAATTTTTTAGAAAAAATTAACTCCTCCAACTATAGTGACATAAACAAAACCAATCATTGTAACGAGACGCACCCAAATTATAACAATTATGTAAAGGCGTTAAAATATTATTCGCCGGTCCTGAATAATTGTAGGAAATACTTTAGATTTATTATTTACTATAAAATGTTTAAAACATCTAACCTAATCGTTGCCAATAACATGGGATCTAAAAAGTCCCCTCCTCTATGTAAAGTTGTTTATCAATTTTCGTGCCAGCATTAATACTGAAATAACAACATAATATTTTTATATTTATCATACACTCACCACATTCTCTCGTAGATTTACTTACCACTTATCGAAATTTAGTATTTGTTGTCGTCCTGAGAATACCACATTCTACAGATTTCTATCCTAAAATATTGGTATTTAATTCAATACTAGTAAGTGAAATAACAATTAGTGGACTTAAGAAACCGATTTTCTTGAAAAGTTGTTTTTGATAAAAATATTTTATAAATTTCAACCGAAAGCAGCACTGCCTGTTCGTTCAATGCATGCTGAATATTTCCTTATAAGGAAACAGCTAATATTACGATTGCTATTATCAATCATAGCTTTCTTCTGTTTTCTTCTTGAAATTTCGCAAAACATGCTTGCACGTAGTGAATCACTGACCTAGGTTTCAGTGAACCATTGTCTATCTTCTGCATTTTCTTATAACAATCAATGAATGCGCATATTAAATACGGACTGATTTTGTTGTCCAGGAAAAGGTTTGTTCAAATGCGCCTCTCAAATGAGCCAATTCCTTACTGTGCTTAAGTATTTGTTCCAGTTCGAGTAGCTTGTCAAGAATAATCCCTGTCATACTTAAGGAATAACGTTCTGCATTTTCTTCATATAAATTCACAGTATGATAACCGAAAGCATTTTCACCGACTTGCTCTGACGTTACGACATTACTGGGTTAAATTGTGCATTCCAACGTAAAAGAACTCTTCAAGTTTTGATTGGATTAATTCTTTAAGGAATTTACGACAGTATGGAATTGTTGAATCCGTTGATTAGACAATGCGCGTTGCATGAAGCGAAACAAGTTGATAGTCTGAAGATAATTTATCTGTAGGATATGTGGCAGAGAGAATACTTACATATCACAACTCCATGAACATTTGCTATGTGGCATTTGAAGAACGGTCGTCGGGAGTTGTCATGTCAGAAAATCGACTTGCTTGTTCAAGAAATTGCTTCCTTTAAAAACTCAGTAAACAATTGTTCCGGTTCGATGAAAAAATAGTTCCCTTTTAATCCAACGAAATTTTAACCCCTTCCCCGGCATAGACGAGTATATACGTTTTTATCGAAACTGTCTTTTTCAGACATGGACGAATGAACACTTTCAAAACAGACGTGCTCATAAGTCGATCTTGATTCATTTTATACCCTTCTGAGCTTGAAACAAGTCCAGTTGTCATCTCATACGTCTGGTAGAGTTGTTAGCCACCGCTCGTGTACTTCAAGGTGCCTCAGTTTCTTAGTTACTATATTAAAAACTAATAAAAAAAAAAATTCATTTTTCCCAAAATAATTGGCCGGGAAGGGGTCATTATCACTTCTAAGATTTCACTAACATTGTGTAAAGATGATGTTATGAACTTCTGCATCCATCTAATAATCTGATATACAGTCGAGAATGGGAAACAGACGTTACCGAAGTCTCAGATAATATGTAAATAAGAGATAAAAGAATCGGTGAAATTCTTTGAGAGAAAATTTTAATTTTTGAAAAGTAACAATAAAATTCTTTTTAAACAAAAACGATTGCTATTGACTAAAATCTGTACAATTGAATCAATCATGTTTAATTGGGAATAAACGGCAGCCTTTGAATAAATTTGCATAAATTTGCATGCAGAATTGAGTACGAAGTGAAGACAGTCTTGTTCAAATTAAATTGAAAATGTCATGTGAACGTGCGTATTTATCCATGAAATTAATTCTGTTCAAGTTGGTGTTTAGATATAAATATGAGCCTTTAAGTGTCTGTTTATTTGCGTGGGTGATTATCTATCTGTAAGTGTGTGTACTTGTGCATGACCATGTGCGTGTGTTGGTGCGCGCGTAAGCGTGATCCTTTGTGTATGTGTCTGTGTGCTTGAGTGTGAGCCTCTCTGTGTGCGTGTCTATGTTCACGAGTGTGTGCCTATATGTGTGTTTCTGTGTGTGAGAGTATGAGCCTGTTTCTGTGTCTTTGCGTGTGAGTGTGGGCCTCTGTGTTTCTGTGCGTGAATATGACTCTGTGTGTGTGTGAGTGCAAACTTGTGTGTGAGTGAACCTCTGTTGTTGCTTGAGTGCAAGCCTCTTTGTGTGTGTGTGTGTGTGTGTGTGTGTATGTATTTTTTGCGCGTGAGAGGCAGCCTCTGTGTGTGCGTGTGTGATAGCCTCTGCGTGTGAGTGTTTGTACACTGCTCTCAAAAACCGAAAGGGACGCTATTATTTTAATACTTTTGCAAATACAATCGACATAAACCACGCGTCCTGGGTATGACGATAAACTACATCCGCGTCCTGGGTATGACGATAAACTACATCCGCGTCCTGGGTATGACAATAAACTACATCCGCGTCCTGGGTATGACGATAAACTACGTCCAACAAAAAAGCCTCTGATAATGTTTTTGAAAAAATAATGTTGCCAGCTATACGTTTAATAGTACTATGTATTATATATATATATATATATATATATATATATATATATATATCAAGATTTGGCATTAAATGACCTACAGTGGTTGATATACCATAACCTCCCCCCCTAAAAAAAACATAAACCACTACAAAAATGTTTTCATCCATTTTTCTTGCTGTAGAAGGCAACTCTCATTTATAACTGAACAAATAACCATCTATTAGGTTGGTTCAAAAATAATGCCGTTTTCTCACATAAAGTTGAACGTCAAAAAACGACATTATTTTTGCACCAACCTAATATTTATCAGTGAATAATTAGGATTTTCATGTCACCAGTGACGAGATTCTCTGACAGAATTGTCTTACACACACAAAAAAAATATTCACACTGCGTTTTATACATATATAGTTTCTCATACAATGAACTCTATCATTGCATGTTATTTTACAATCGAAAATTATATTTAACCCCAAGAAATTCATTAAGCAATTCAATTTACCTCCCTTGGCTACAGCTTTCTGGTAGAAAGGGGTGATCATAAAAGAGAGAATCAAAGAGTAGTGATCCGAATCAGCAGGGAACATGCTACCTAAGCGATGATAACATGCCGGTTCGCCATTACCATCTCTCGAGCTTATATCTTCTCGCCAGGGGTAGAAGTCGACGGGCCATTCTCACCTTCTCCGTGACTCTTTTAAACTTCTCGGTCCATTCTTACACACTGGGACGTTGGTAAAAAATTTTTCAACATCGAACAAAGCTAGTGTCTTACCTATGGGATTTATTGCTTTTAAGATATAGTAGAATTCGTTTGTAGATGCTATGCTGTAATTGGATGTGTAGGGACAATTTAAGTTATTTGGTGTTTTTGATAGCTGCTATACTGGTGTAGATATTTGAGATATGATATATCGGAGAAGAAAACCTGGTTTATGGGTTTTAACATTGCCGTAAAAAAAAACCTGGTTGGTGATCTCCGACAATCTGATTGATTTTTAGGCTTCAGATCTCAAAGTTCTTTGGAGTAGTAAGTTTGTTTACGTTGTTTTGTTTTCTAGTGATTCTGTGGGATTCTTATTAATTTTGTGAATTTTGTTGTGTCATCTAAGACAGATTGTAATTTATGGCTATAAGCTTGTCGGTTAAGCACTTCGATACAAAAATAAAGAAAAAATGTATTTCTTCTGCGCATTCAGTATCTCATACGTGTGGGTAAAATAGCAGAGTAGAGCGGACTATTTGGTCTTGATTATCAACAATTTTTAAATTCAAAACTGTGGAGAAGACAACATGAATCCATCTCACTACCTTTCCCAAGAACTATAATAGCAACATACGATTTAGACATATTAAAGTAATTGGTGGAGTAATGGATAGCGGCTCGGATTGAGGAATCGGAGAGCCGAGTTCGAATTCCAGTCGAATCCATTTCATTCACTTACGTACTGGGAAAGGTATGAATCTTTCTCTCCTTCCCCCCATCTGTGGGTAAATAGGAGGACAGACCGTGTTCTATAGCTCTGAATGATAACTGGTCTACCCAAGAAAGAAAAGGTGACCTACTGCGGGAAGAATCTGCCTCGTCAGTCATGTATCGTGTATCATGCATGGCAGATAAATGATGCAAGTGAAAGGAAGACATGCTCAACATCGTTATAAAGCAACGTGCCAATTTTAGAAAAAAAATCGAACTCCTTGTTTTCACAAAAGTGACATATCGAGAAGATTTGTAAGCGCTGAGAATAACCTATTATCTTTAACTATTATATATATATATAATTCTTATCTCTATCTTATATAGCAAACTAGCATTCTCAGACTTTTCGTATCTATCTCCTTTTTTCATATTTATCTCACTGCAAAGTAAAGACAAACAGCGCTCGTTTGCTTGTAATTTTAACAAATAACTCGACTGTATGTGACTGGAATTTTTCATGAAGGACGTTAGCCATGGCTTCTACTTATTACTCATACTGTACTTTCCCGCCTTCCTTGGCCACGAAATACATCCATCCTTACCACCCGAATCGACTTTACATCACCACCAACAATAACAACAGCTTCCATCTAAGCGAGAGCATGTTCGTCTCCTTGGGCACAAACGCATCTCCTATCATTTTCGTCTGTAGATTCTTCTTCGGCTTTTCAGTCCAGACATGAGGTGAATGTGTTAATAACTTGTCAGAGAAATTATCCTTCTTTACTTGACGCATGTACAGACAAAAGCACGTAGGACGCTCTGATGGATGGCTTTTACCGTTTATACATGCCTATATCCCTATTTGCATCAATGCGTCCAGCTATGGAACAGTAATTAACATACTACTATCACAGACTATTAATAGCGTATTATGTTCGGTCCTTACTATATGACTAAGTTTTATAGTATTTTACCAGACAAAGCGAATTTTATTAAATGTCTGTTATGAATATGAATAGAGTTTAGAAAGCAACGCAATTCTATCGCCATAAAAATGGTATTAACGAACCAATATATTGGTATGATTTTCAATATGGATATATTTTTAATCATTTCACCTCAAGCAAGGCAAAAAAAGCCACTAGCATTCAAGGGCTTACTGAGAATGAAAGAAAAAGAGAGATCAATAAAAGAGAAGGGTTTAAGAAGATAGAAGATGAAGATTAATATTGCATTTAAATTATTGAAGATCGTAGTTGAGAGGTAAGCAAGAAGTCGGAAGAAAGTGTCACAAGCGTGAGAAGAAACAAATAGTCATGGTTACAACTAGCAATGTCAATAATGAAATTTTGAGACCAATGGCCAATCTGCGCTTAACTGCATGAATTCGATGCACCATAGAGGAAAGTTCACCAGAAGAATTACCGAGAAATATTAATAGAAGAGGTAAAGAGAAGCTACGTTACAGTGGTGGGAAAGCGACTGTAGCAGAGATGCCAGGTCAGGATCGATAACGTTGCAGATTCTTTGGATTTTTTCAAAAAGCTGTGCATATAAGACAGAAGTAATAAAAAAAAAACAGATGTGGCAGAGGCACAGTCCTATGGGTAAAGAGAAACTCGGATGCGTTCCACCACGAAATATGTGATCGAGCGATGCAATATCAAGTCTAATTCGTTACCTCTTCGTCACCGTTGGTATGGCATTTGCTTCGGGTTTCAATTCTCGATAGTGGGTGCGCGCGCACTGCTGATGAGTCTCAAATAAAGGACGAAACGGCCGTCCAGTCCTTTCTGCATTCTGTTGAGGTTTCTTCTAGACTCGATGAATTACTTTATATATATATATATATATATATATATTGATAGAAGTGTGTTTTACTTACTGTACCTTCCTATTCACCTCCCGTGTACCATCATCACCTATGCCAAGTGATGGATAGCCCTATATTTGTACGGCCTTGAAAGTCAAATTTTCATTTCAAAGCCACCGTCATTTACAATAGCACCATTGATATTAAATCAGTCTCAATCTGTACGTAAATATGGCTATATAAGAAGACTGAAATTGAGAGCAGTGCTATATAGAGTCTAGTTTGTCACCTCTTTGTTGGCACAGTTATCATTTCGCTTGCGCCAAATCATAACTGTCCGGATTCTCGATAGTGGATGCGCACTCCTGATGAGACCCAAATAAGACGAAAAGTGCTTTCTGCATTCCGTTGAGGAATATTCTAGACTCGATGAATTAATTGTATGTATATATATATATATATATATATATATATATATATATGAACAAAAACTAAAAGAAAACTGATCCGAGCCCATGTATTTCGTCATCTGATCGGCTTTAAAAATACGTTGGCTAAGATAAGTTTTTCTTTTGTCTTTATTCCCATATCTGAAATGTTAAGTATAAGTATGTATATATATATATATATATATATATATATATATATATATATATATATATATATATATATATATATATATAAGAAAGGAGATACCACAACAAATTTAAATTATATACATAAATATATATACATATATATATACATATATATATACATATATATATATATATACATACATATATATATATATATATATATATATACACCATATATATTTATATATATATATACACATATATATATATGTATATATACACATATATATATATATATATATGTGTGTGTGTGTGTGTGTGTGTATATATATATATATATATATATATATATATATATATATATATATATATATATATATATATATATGTGTGTGTGTGTGGTGTATCAAAAATATTTTAAAAACATTAGGACGGATTACTGACACCAAAACCTAATATATACATATAAACATATTTCCAAAATGTCATCGCTGTACACAGCAACAGATAACAAATTTTCGAAATATCCTCTGCTTTCTTCTACCCACGAATGCACCAGTTGGATCATTGACTGGTAGATCCTTTCAAATACTCCCACACCCTGTCCAGTGGTTTCGTACGTCCCCATAACGGGTTGATGAATCTTATCTGCCTTGTTAATGTCTGCTTCATAAAGCAAGTATTTTAGGTGGCCCCACAGATAAAAATCCAAAGGATTGACATCAGGGGAACGTGTAGGCCATGGACTTGGTCCTCCCCTACCTATTCATCTTTCATGGCAGATTTCACTCCCTACATCGCGAACAATGTGACTACAATGTGCCGGAGCCCCATCATGCATAAACCACATACGTCTTCGTCTTAGCAGAGGTACATCCTCTAGCAGGTCTGGGGGAGTGTTCAAAATAACCCCCCTGTAGACAGTCCTGTAAGACGTATTGGGAGAACATACCTGACAGTTACCTACAATTCCAGCCCACACATCAATCGTAAAATATTGGTTGTGTAAATTTGTTATACCATCTCTTCCAAATGTCCCCTCATTTGTAAACAAGCCTGAAAAGACAAACAACGGCTCGGGAGTTTGTGCAATAAACAATAGGCAAAGGTTCTCCCGTAGTGAGAGATCAAAGGGCGAAAGACCTTACACATGATACAAATGATACAGATAGAAGAGCTTATCTTGAACTACCCTCCATGTGGTACTAACAGATGAAACACGCTAAGGCCACTGGACGTGTTATGATACATGGATAGTCTATAGGCTGTGGTCTTTGTGGTCAGGCGTACGAGCGGATCTCAATTTTCCTCTATCCATAGTCTGTTGTGCCACGGATCCTGTCTCAACAACGCGGCGATAAACAGCAGCAAAATTTCGATGACTCGGCTGCTTTAAGTCTGGAAACGCAATCTGATACAGCCGTGCAGCCTCGCGTCCATTACCATTCACGCGGTCGTATGTAAAAATCATATTTACCTGCTCACAATATGAATACCCTGCCATTGGTAAAAGGAACACGTCTCACTACTACATACGTTAAACGTTGAAGACAGACTAGCCACAAATGTACACGAATGACAAATGTAACCTAGTCTACATAGCAACACAGTGCTATATACTGTAAGCACAAAATCGAAGCATTTGCGGAAATATGTTTATGACTTTTGTCTCTGTTTTGGGGGGAGGAATCAGCGCCTAATGTTTGTAAAACAATTTTAATACACCATGTATGTATACAGACACATAAATAAAAGAAGCAAATTAAAATGCGGGTTAAACAGTTGGGCGAGGAAATTAAAAGCTTAAAAAATAATAGCAATAGAGAAAATAAAGTAAAGGGCAATCAAGAAGAGAAGATAAATAAAAACATCAAAAACAAAAAAGTACAAACAAAAGTGGCATCGTAAGTTATTTGTGAATAACGGTTTAATTGTTTTTTGTTTTTTTTTCTAAGATTTAAAACTGCCATTTTTATGGTAAATGATGGCGATTCTGAAATGAATTTTGATTTCTAAGGCCGTAAAACTCTAGGACGATCCTTCACTTGAGTGGTGATGAGAGATGAAGGACGTTTTACTTGGTCATCTACGTTCCTCTTCCTTCTTTTTCTTTTGTTTTGCTTTTTTTCTTCTATCAAAAGAATAAGACCTAGTCACCAAAGACAGGTCAGCAACATACGAATGGCAAACATCAATATATATATATAAATATATATATATATATATATATATATATATATATATATATATATATATATATATATATATATATATATATATTTGGTATATAAAGTCCTTACCGATCCTTCAGAGTCTGTCTATATTTCTGAGATGAGGTATTATGTACATTATTTACATTAATCAGACTATTGTCCTCATCTTTGTCGCCATATTTATCACAACGTTTCGGCCGTTGTACGCTCCGGCTCAAGGACACATGGCACAGTGGATAAAGGCGTTGTTTAGATCCAGTGACAGAACCCAAAGAGTGTGAGTTCAATACCCGGTTAAGGCAGTGGAGAACTTTCAGAGGGAAATTAACAGGATATAACTGATAACTGACATCCATCAAATATGGCAGGTGGAACTAGAACAGTCTACCCCAGTTAGCGAAATAAAGGGTTCAGTTCGACATTCCAACTACCGTACAACGGCCGAAACGTTGTGATAAATATGGCGACAAAAATGAGGACAATAGTCCGAATTATATATATATATATAATGTGTGCTATATTTATGGGATAAGTGCTATCACAGATAGAGCGTATGTAAATATAAATATAAAAGTGAACATTGAAGTCAACACTGAGAGGCGACAGGTTGTTTCATGCAAGACGCAATCGTCAGGACACCTGATGATTGCGTCTAGCATGAAACAGCCTGTCGCCTCTAAGTGTTGACTTCAATGTTCAGTTTTATATATATATAAAATATATTTAAAATAGCCATTTTTATGGACAGAGCGACACTGAATTAATGTCAATGGTGGTATGGTAAACAATGGTGATTCAGGAAATGAATTTTGATTCCTGAGGTCGTAAAAATATGGGACTATCCTCTACTTAGGATAGCTGGTGATCCTAGTTGAAGGCCGTTTTAATTGGTGATCTCCCTTCGTCTTCTTTATTTATTTATTTATTTATTTTTTGTTTTTTTGCCTCTATCAAAAGAATTTGACTCTTTCCCAGTCACCAAAGAGAGGTCAGCAACATACAAATGGCAAACCTCAAAATATGTGTGTGTGTGTGTGTGTGTGTGTGTGTATTATTATTATTATTAGTAGTAGTAGTAGTAGTAGTAGTAGTAGTAGTACTGTATCTTTATAATATGAGACTATAATAAAAAAATATTTTACATCACTACACAAAGGCTTTCATATTTCAATGCTATGATTGTACTTCCTCAGGCGATAATTGGTAACTGGTGATATATATATATATTATAAATTAATTGATTTAAAATATGGGGTTTTTTTCGCTACACAGTTCTAACCATGTTTCAAAAATGGAAGCTAAAAGCTCCGAATTTAATTTTGTAATTAAATTAAAGACGTTATTTCCATTTTATCCTCAAACGAATTTTGGAGTAACTTTTAAAATTACTGGCTTTTAAAGACACAGCTAAAATAATAATTCATGTTTTCATGGTTACAGATAAATCCACTTCAACTAGACAAGGGGGGTCTGCGTGTTCATTATGTCTGTATTTTGATGTATCAGTTATTAGTTACGTTTTGGTAGTGGGTAGGGATGTATTTTTCAATGAAATCTAACATCCGTTAAATGCATGTCGTCTGGATTTTTAAAAATTTTATTGTTAACGGCAAAAATTATTACGGCAGTTTTTTCTATTTGTATATTTAAAGATTTTTGGGGGGTGTTTAGGTTAGAATACGTTTTATTTAACTACGATTTGAAGTATTTTCACTTTTAATTTTTAATTTTTAATATACTATATTTCTTTTAAAAACAATTAAATGTATTAGAATCCCTTACAGTATGTAGAATTATTTTCACATCAAGTATAAGTATGTATATTATTAGGTTACATTTTTTTTATATATATTTAAATATTATTTAAGTAAAATTTATGACAATGACGGCAAAAATAGCCACTTAATTTCACTGATTTATTTTCTAGGTTTATATAAAAAATAAAAGTTTACTAAATCTCTCTCTCTCTCTCTCTCTCTCTCTCTATATATATATATATATATATATATATATATATATATATATATATATATATATATATATATAGTATTTATTTCTGTATTGAGGAATGTGTTTTTGAAGACTAAGGAACTTTTTCGTTTAATAATCTTCCTTTTCATTTTGTTTTGCTTTCTCCCATGATGCTTTGTATTTGAGTCTAAGTTGTTGAAAAAAAGATGCTGGCCTTTGCAATGTTGCCGAGAGTTTTCGGGTTTCGTCATACATCATGGCTGTATATTTTTGGGTTTCAATTCGGCTGTTTTTATCTTTTTATAGGTAATATTTTGGACATTTATTGTTGTTGGATTAGTTCTTTAGTGATTTAGGAAGGAATTGGTATTTATTTGGGGGATTAGTTATTAAATATATTTAAGATGTTCATGCCAGTATTAAATCCTATTTTATTTATGTTAGTTTTTTGTTTTTGTTTTTAATTCGAGAATTTGTAATCGTTTTTTGGATTTGGTTTTGTAGATGATTTCGGTATTGCTGGTGAGAATTTTTCTTATTTCGCAGGATTTGAATCTGTTATTAGTGAAACAATGTATTGTTATAAGGTGATATTTTATGACACTTATTTCATTAAGATGGTAAAATGACATGTTGAGAGAGTTGTACTTGTGTTTCCGATGTATGTGCTATATATATATATATATATATATATATATATATATATAATTATTTATTTAAAAATATGATTCCAACACGCTACATAAGAGTTCTCATTTTTCAAAACTCTTATGTAGCGTGGTGGAATAATATTTTTAAATAAATAATTATATTTATGATCTACTTTTGTATCGAGCCCTATTTTTTAAAAAATAATAACAAAAATACAAAAGAATTTTGGATTATTTACCTAACGAGTTCTTTCCTATTTTCTATATATTTGCATATATATATATATATATATATATATATATATATATATATATATATATATATATATATATATGAAGAAATAGTTTTAACGTGTGCTATATTTATGGGACAAATTGCTCAATATCAGGGATAGGGCGTGTGTAAGTATGAAAGTGGACATTGATGTTAACACTCAGTGGTGATAGACTGTTTTAGACGCAATAGTCAGGCCAATATATATATATATATATATATATATATATATATATATATATATGTGTGTGTGTGTGTGTGTGTGTGTGTGTGTGTGTGTGTGTGTGTGTGTGTGTGAAAATATATAAAAAATAGGAAAGAACTGGTTAGGTAAATAATCCAAATAATCCACTGAGAGTCCTAATACTAATATGATATACATTGGGTCCACGAAGAATGATTTTAAAGCTAGACGGAGGCAGCATAAATGCTCTTTCAACAATATAAATAAAAGAAATCAGACTTCTCTATCTAAATATTTTTGGCATTTGAAGGAAATGAATAAAACACCAAAAGTAAAATGGAAAATTATAAACAAAACTAGAACTTGTAAAACTTGGGATGACCCATGCCCTTTGTGTCTCCATGAGAAACTGCACATTATTAAGTTTCTAAATAATAAAAATCTATTAAACAATAGACATGAGTTAACGATTTTTACCGACATCATCAAATTTATGCACTGAATAATTAGCTAAAAACAAGCATACAATAAAATAACTTTTATAATCTATAGCCCAAATAAATAGTTTAAATACCCTACAAAAAAAGATAACCCTTTATGAAGTCGTCAAAGAACAAATGTTACGGCAGTTTTTATATACACAAATCCCTTTCATAAAGAAATAAAATAAAAAAATAAATAAATCTCCATAGACACGTAAACCAGACTAGGCGAAAACATCTTCCGTTTTAAATTTAGACACCCCCACCTTACCCTGACTTGACATCTATGAAAGTAACTCTATACTGATACAAATTATTAACACCTAACACCCCTACCTATTTAAACAATTTGCCCTGGCTGTTACTATGGAAATTTTGATTTCAATTATGAATATGCTATTAAAACACGTAAATTTCAGAAATAAGTTATTCCCAAAAAATTTCGCTTAAAGATGGAACAGATCTTACTTTAACTCAATTTAATTCAAATAATTATATTGAAGTTTTCGGCTCTTGTTTTGAAACATGTGACCTCTTATGTAGCGTGTTGGAATCATATTTTTAAATAAATATATATATATATATATATATATATATATATATATATATATATATATATATACGCATCATGTTCATGAACATGCATGTGTTCATTTTATACATTTAACAAAATATTAACTTTTAATTTTTACCTTTTCCGATAAATCTACCCATCTCTCCTTCTCTCTATCTATCTATCTATCTATCTATATATATATATATATATATATATATATATATATATATATATATGTATGTATGCATATATATATGCACATATATATACATATATACATATCTTCCTAATTTAAAGGATACTTGATATACCAATTTATATATATATATATATATATATATATATATATATATGCATATATGCGCACCTGTTGAGTTCATTGTAAGCTTATTTAACTATCAAGATACCACGTTTTAATTATTTCTTTTTTGTATTTTTATAATTAAAAACATACCCGCTGTCATATATCTATATTTTTATTTTTAATCGTTTGTTTGTTTTTTTTTTTGTTTTTTTTTTTTTGTTTTTTTTCGTCGGTCGCCTATATTTTGCATTAAAATCATTTTCTATTTTTTATTCATGAAATTGGAAATTGGTTTGGTCGGAAAATTAAATAATAAAAGAAAGAAAAATCATATCCAATTACATTTCATACCCGTATTTTTTCCACCTTAATGAGAAACCAGGTGTGCCTATTTGGGCAGAGATATTCACCTCATCCACCCGTTTCTCCTCGCGCAAATCTTTGTAAATTTTGTCTCGAATTTCTCCTCTGCAACATAGCCTGTGATAATCAGATCTTCATTTTCGAATCCAAAGCTCTGCTTTGCGTATTGTTTTATGCAATTTCCTTTACTTTCATTTTTTTTTTTTTTTTTCTGTTGCGTCTTCGCAAAAGTAAAATCGCCGACTGTTGGAAGCGTAATCCTGTTCGCTTCGAGTTTTCCAGTACGCCAGCGTCGCGATAGGCAGCAGGTGTCGAAAACCAACGCCTCAGCAGGGTGTCTCACACTCAAGAACTCCAACTCACTTATTGCAAGGCCGGGGAGAACAGAATCAATTCGTCTTAACAAACACTCAACACTGGAAATGCTGTTTGAAAAGCCGTAAGCGGGTGCTCAAAATTCATACGCCTTGGAAATTAAATTAATAAGAAAGAGGGCGGCGGGCTTTCGCTTGGGGGGGGGGTCCATTTATGGTCACCTAATGTCATATTCAACTCGGTAATCAATCACTAAATGGGCATAGTTTGGCTCATGGCTACATGTATAGAGCACCAATGGGATTGAACTTATTGATCTGAGGAATTAGTCTATTAATCTAGAGGCAAGGCATCTAGCCTATTTACTAACCTACGCTTGTTTTTTTTTTTGTTGTTTTTTTTACACAAAACAGCAAGTGTGATGCACCCAGTGAGGATCAAAATTGCTACTCGTGAATTTTGTTACGCATTAAACCACAATGAGTCGGCTCGACACATAAACATGAAATTATTTTTAATGCCATGTCCTTTTCATTATTATCTGTGAATAGCCATGACTTCTTGAGAAAGATAGTGGAGTAGTTTCCCGTTGTCTTTTTCATGGTTTGGAATTCACAGTTTTCCTTCTCCTAGACTAGTTGCCACCAGAGGCTAACGAATGCAATTTAACTTGATATTTCGTTGGGTGGTGGGGTCGACTGATTTGTTTTTGTTTTGTTTTGTTTTGTTTTACGGTTTATCAACCCTTTCTGGGTTATTTTAAGCCGCAAACATATTTTGGATTGCAAAAATAATTATTTTTCTTTCTTTGCATCAACAATTTTTTCTAGAAAAATGTTATGCAGGAATAAAGTGTCGCTGACGACACTTGAGTTTGAACATAGGTTGGTGCAAAAATAGTGACGTAATAATATCGATTTTTACTTCAAAAATACGTCAAAAACCGACATTATTACGTCATTATTTTTGCACAAACGTAATATCTTCTATTACTATTCGGATCGCTATTTCTATTCTATCCTCTATTAATATACGGGCCACTATTCTCTACTCTATTCACACTACTATTTATTTATTTATTTGGATCACTATACTGATTACTATTCAAGTGAGTATTATCGAGCAAGTACTATTAGTGCGAGTGATATTCGAAGGCGTCTGACACTGGTAGCATTCATCGACGTTACTATATTTGTATCTGCGATTACAAACTCTCTACTATAACGAGCATTACGAAAATGACAACGAGTATTCGTTGACATCACAAAAAAAAAACAATGTTTTTTCCAGATACAAGTTCTACCATTTAACCCATAGCGGGAAAGAGATGAATTCATACATTTCTCAAGTTTATTTACGCGTAAGTGAAAATAACGCATTCGACTGGAATTCGAAGTCAGCACTCCGCCATAACTGGGGAGAGAAAAGCCGGATTCATATTTTTCCCAAGAGCATTGAAGCGAAAACGAACGCAACAGACTAGCACAGAATTCGAAATTTGCTCTCCGGTACCACTTTTCCTGACACACCATCGGTACATCCTAACGAGTAGACACAGAAATTTGTTTTACGTTTTTGCCTTTAACACCAAATAAATCGATTTTTTATGTTGATTAATGCCTATTATAAAGGGTGTTTCAATAACTTGGAGCAATTTTAATTGAATTAAGTTTAAGCGTCTAATGATTTTTTTTTCTTATATATATATATATATATATATATATATATATATATATATATATATATATATGTGTGTGTGTGTGTGTGTGTGTGTGTGTGTGTGTGTGTGAAAAGTGTGTGTATATAAATATAAATATATATATATATATATATATATATATATATATATGTATAATTATTTATATATTATATGCGCGGTACTTTAGCTGCCACCACTATAACTACATTCATGGTTTCACCATTCTCTCACCACCGTTACTAATCATTTCTAGCAATTTACAATTTCTACCAATTTACAATAACTATTAGCTAATTATATTATCATTGCCTCCAATCCCTTGCAACATTACTATCACATCATATCATATAGACCCGTTATTAAATCAAACTACCCTCTCGCCCAGCATATTAAATATTAAACATCACCATATAAATAACCAATAAGGATTACAAATTTCTACCTGTTACATATACACAGTCAAAAACAAACAAATAACCAGCTTTAAATATAACAAATAAACCGCCAATTTTTTTCAAAATTTAAAAATAAATATAAATAATAATAATTTTTACCTATCATAATTTCACACAAATCCCACCACACGTATATACATACATGCGAAGAAATATTATTCAGCGGAAAAGAAAAAAAAATGTCATGTATACATTCACGAGACATTCACGAGACATTCACGAGACATTTCCGCCACAGTTCCAATCTTTAAATTTCAACATACAAATGCGTATGTATAGACACAACACCACCCGTATACATACATATGTCATATCCGAAACTGTCCACATATGTTTATATATGTATGAGTCCCGACGGACGACCAAGTATGTATATGTGTCTGCATACATCGATGTTTGCGTCAGTACGATGAAAAAACGACGAAGTTTCCCCCACCACTTCCAACATAACACCAATACGCGTAATCTACATAAAACCAAAATTTTTAAAAAAATTAATCAGTTGGTCTGACGATCGCTAAAGCGTGAAACCCAGGGCCACAAGCTCACATCTATCCAACCATATATATATATATATATATATATATATATATATATATATATATATATATAGATAGATAGATAGATAGATAGATAGATTGAGACATGTGTTTTTAAGACTACGGAACTTTTTCGTTTAATAATCTTCCTTCTGATTTTGTTTTGCTTTCTCACAAGATGCTTTGTAATTGAGTTTAAATTGTTGAAAAAAGACCCCAGTCTTTGCTGTGTCTGCCGAACACTTTCGGTTTTTTTCATATATCATGGCTGTATATTTTTGATTTTAAGTCGATTGCTTTTTATTTTTTTCTTAAATCCTATTTTATTTATGTTAGGTTCTTGGTTTTAAATTGCGATGGCTTCGGGAATTTGTAACCGTTTTTTGCATTTGGTTTTGTAGATGATTTTGGTATTGTTGATAAGAATCTTTCTAATGATTTTTTTTCTTTTTCTTTTCAGATTTGGCGGACATTTTGGCGATATTATTTTTCACACATAATTGCCATGACTTAAATAACATGATCCAATAGAGAAATAAATAAAATTTCACCAATAACACTGATTTATTCAATGCTGACTTTGATTCGACTTAATGAAAAACCCTTATATATAATCCGTCTTAATGAAACACCCTAGATGACTTTTTACTTTCAACAAACAAATTACGATGAAAAAGGCGATATGTTTTATATAATATAAAAACACAAGTTGTGACAGGTGTTCAACACGGTGCAAGCAAGTGCATTTGCAAAGTTAATCATAATGTGGTACAAGACTATAATTACAGGATCCCCAGTGAGGGTCGGGTACTTTACTGGGATACTTTTTTAAGCTTAGGTAGATTTCGCCTACTATTAGGTATTATCTCTGTTTAGCTTAATCTGGCACAAGGCCATCAGTGCTGCATATTCATTTTCTTGTGGAGCTAATAGAAGTTGGGTGGGGTTATTTTTTAAGGAAATTTTCCAACAGCTCCCAAATTTAATAAAATATCCCCGTTTATTAATTACGCTCTTTTTTTCCCCGGAATTTAAGCAGGAAAAATTAATCATTTTATGCGAGTTGATATTTTATTTATGCAGTCTTTTCTGCATGTTAAATTGTGACATATCTTCTTATTAGAAGGTGCAAGAAGTCCCGGAGACAATCTTAGGACATTACAGTAGAGATTTTGCACTTAAAAACAAAGTTTCTTTTCTGAAATTATTATTTTTGACCGTTTAAATGATTTTCCGTTTTTATTAAACCACGCGTTCTATTCTAAGAGTTTCTTTTTTTCGCACTTCTCGCGTGTAGAACGTCCTTATGGCTTCTGGTTTCCCTGTCACGCACGATCTTTATAATTTTAAATGCAATATCAATCGCCATCTTCTGTCTTTCTGAATCCTGTTCTTTTATTATCATTTCTTCCCATTAACATTTTCTCATCTTCTTTTACTCTCAGTAACCCCGTGCGTCTTTGTGGCATTACCGCCTTGCTTGGGATAAAATGATTAAAAAAAATGAATATGCCTTCCAAGAACTAAGCCCTAGGTGCTTAATAATAATAAAAAAAAAAACATTTCAAAATGTTATAGAGAGTAACACGATTTTTGTCCAGCGGTAGCATCTATTATTTCCTCTTTGAATGAAAGCATCTCTAACACTTTCGCCCCAACCGCTTAACCTCCGGCGTCTTAATCTCTGGGTTGATGTGTCTACTCGGTCCTAACCGAACTTAAAGGAGTGGCCGTAGGTCCCCTGGGCATCCGTAAATTATTCGACCGGTCCGCTGGTTTAATCCTGCTTCTTGTCCACGTTGTGTTTGGTTTGATCCAGAAAGCAGAAGTGATGTTCATTCATTCACGGTCGACTGAAGATGTAAACACGGCTGGAGAGCCTGTGCTAAGAAATTTAGAATGCAGCAAAAAAAAAAAAAATAATAATATCTGCAGAAAGCCGGACAAACAACTATTCAATGATTGAATTTTTAATGTCTTTTATATAGCAGAAAAGAATAGTAGAGAAAAGAAACGGGTTACAGAAAAGAAAAGTATTTAACGTAAAAACTCATACACTGGATTCTATACATAGAGAGAGTGTATGTGATTATCTTGTTGCTAAATCGTCTCAGAACGATTTATGACTCTTGCGATGGAGGGATAAAAATTTCTGTGGGGTGCTAAAAGTTATAGTGGCGTTCCTCCTCCCAGCGCTCGCCCGGGCCAATTCTCACTTCTCTCTTCAAGAATTTTCTCCAGTCTGCCCTTTTCAGCATAACTACGCGTTTATATAGATAAACCAGGCTGATTATAACTGACCCTCGGTCCTACTACTTCGCACGCGATTATCACGAGGTTCTGACTGCTTCAACCAAAATCTTGTGAATTACAAAGTTCCTTCTAGCTTACTCAGCTCTATTTCAATTTTTAATCAATAAAAATTATTTCGACCATTTCCATTGTCTTCTGATGACCCAGATTCAATGGGTACAACTTCTGCCCTAGATCAGATTTCGCCATCAGTAAACAAAATGCTCTGATTTAATTTCGCTATTCAAATCTACTCTAATTTCACTAAAAAAATATACGTGTGTGTGTGTGTGTGTGTTTCTCAGACTCTTTCTCTCTCTTTCTCTCTCTCTCTCACTCTCTCTCTCTCTGTCACACATGAAAACTGGTTAATATTACCCCAAAACTTTTGTGACCAGGATATTGATATTTCAGAAAATTTACTTTGGAATTCACAAGATTTTGTTTGAAGCAGTCAGAACCTCGTGATAATTGCGTGCGAAGTAGTAGGGCCGAGGGTCAGTTATAATCAGCCTGGTTTATCTATATAAACACATAGTTATGCTGAAAAAGGCAGACTGGAGAAAATTTACTTATTCCCATTGAGAAAACTGGTGAATATGAACATTTATTTATTCTAGAATTACACAAGAGACACCCCCCCACCAAAAAAAAAAAATTTAGAAGTGAGTCTTTTATTTTTTATTTTATTGTTTTTTTTTGTAATTTGCGTTTGTACTGCTTATTACTTTCATGAATTGGCCAATAAATATAGTCTCCAATCATGTTTTCGTCATACGATCATTAGTCACGGCGTTCAAAGGTCCAGTTTCTGCTGGTGAAAATGCTGTGCTCTCTTCCGCTGAATACGCCTCCCATTTTCTCCTTGAATTTATCAAGGTGAGCGTCAAGGATATGGAATTTGAGGGACATCCTGCAGCCCATGTTGCC
The DNA here is from genome assembly GCA_963932145.1 of Acanthosepion lycidas. Taxonomy (NCBI): domain Eukaryota; kingdom Metazoa; phylum Mollusca; class Cephalopoda; order Sepiida; family Sepiidae; genus Acanthosepion; species Acanthosepion lycidas. The sequence goes on from OZ010574.1 coordinate 90,298,650, forward strand.
GTAGTTCTTCACTTGGATCTCAACAAGCTCCACATAGTTATTGGCCTGGTGGTACTCCAGCAAACCCCGAACGACTGAGGTAAAGCATTTGTGGTCCGACGAAGACACCGGCTTTGACTTTTACCGCAGACAGCTTAGGGGAGAAGTCTTGAAAGGTACTTGAAGGCAGATGACTCTTTATCTAGAGTTGTAACAAATTGTTTAAGGTCCAGTTTTAAGTGTAGTGGAGGAAACAATATTTTCCTGGTGTCTAATAGTGGGCTCCCATTTGACGTTTTCCTCCTCACACTGTACTCGGACCGCTATGGCCAGTCCTATCTGTCGTAGTGAGCCACAGTGTCCCTGTTGTCCCCAAAGCAGAAATAACACGGAAAATTAGTAAAGCCGCCTTGGAGACCCATCAGGAAGGATACCATTTTGAAGTCTCCGATAACCTTCGTAACGCTCACTTCATATTTCAAGGAATCGAATAAGATTGTGACACTGCTGTATTCCTCTTTGTGCTAACACCGAGTTAACCAGGGAAAGAGATGGATGTATATTCCTGTCAATTTATCTTGCATGTTTATATGTCTGCCATTCGTCCATGCTTAGAATATTGCTGCTACATGTGGTACGGGACCCCTGCTATTGACTTTCAGCTCCTTGATAAGATCCAAAGAAGAATCAGCAATATTATTGGTCCTGATATGACGACTCGGCTCCAGTCACTTAGCCACTATAAGGTTGGCCTATCTGTGACCTTTTTATAAATATTTTCATGGTAATTGTACGGATGAGCTCTTCGCTATGGTGACTAGACTTTATGAGTTTATGCGCAGTAATAGACTACCGTCGAGATCTCATCAATTTAAAGTTGAGCAAGCTAGAACCGTAAGTTCTATGCTCGCAGTTTCTTTTCTCACACTTCTCGCTTGTGGAACCTCCTTCCGGTACCTTGCTTTTCAACCAACTTTAATCTTTAAAAATTTAAATGTCACCTACCTACTGTCCTCCTGGTTACTTTTACTCTGTTTTCGCTCCAAAGTAAATGTTTCTGTTTCTAACTCGTCCACACCCCAATAACCCATTTTGTTCCAGTGGCTTTATTGCTTTGCTTGAAGTGAACACGATTAAAAAAAAAAAAAAAAAAACAAGCAAGACTATCCATCTTACCTTCTAAAGTTGGCAGGTGAAATAAATTGCCCAGGGTTTGTTTTGACCCTCGTCAGACAATCCGAAATATGCCTTGTAGGTTTCACACCTTTTAGTAGATGTTTAGTAGATGATGCCACGGTGTATATTTTTTTTTTTTGCTTTTGACTTGATGGATTCGCTACAGACATAGCAACTTGCATCTGCTGGATGCTTACAACATCTTGATGCCATCTGTGACGAATACATCTATCGACGAGGACTTGTCTGAAAATTGAATGACTAGAAATAAACTGAACTGTTGAGCTTAAGCTCCATGTATTTATACTGCCATCTATGTTGCTAGAACATTCTAGAAATTCTTGAAACTTTTACAAACTTCTCGAAACTTCAAGAAAATTCTCCTTTTGCAACTCAACGCGGAATCTGTCTGAAATGTAATGGAAAATAAGTTATTTTCAATACATCGATATCTATGTCGTAAGAGAACAGTTTGAATGGAATAATAGTAATTTTCTTTTGCTTTCTGTACAGAAGCAATTTGGAAATAACACTTACTGACTAAAGACATAAAAGTCAAAATTTGTTACACAGTGAATCACCAACGTATATTCTTATCAAAGGCTGCCTAAGGTTCTATGCATTTAGAGTCGATGAGTCTAAGGAATTATTAGGCTAATTTCAACATTTTTACCATTTGATATTACGTCATTTTACTCTGAAAAAATCAAGAAAATTCTGTTTCCATTCAAATATTTTCATTTAGTAAATAATGCTCAAATTTTTTTTTACTCAAAGATATGACACAGAAATCCGAAAATGAACAAGAATAGCGTAATAAGACTTCCAGAAACTAAATAATGTCCTAGATCCTTAAAACAAGATAGGATGGTTTCACGGGGGTAAAATTTAATTATTTCACCACAAGTAAGACGGTAATGCCACTAAGACACAAGGGGTTACTGGGTGTCAAAGAAAATGAGAAAACGTTATTGAGAAGTACAATAAATGAACAGGATTCAGAAAGACAGAAGAATGCAATTGATGTTGCATTTAAATGTCTAAAGATCGTGCGTGACAGGGAAGCAAGAAGCCATAAGGACGTCCCACACGCGAGAAGTGCGAAAAAAGAAACTTTTAGAATAGAAAAAAATGAAGTAATAATAAAAACGCAAAATCATTTAAAAGGTCAAAAATATAAAATTTCAGAAAAGAACATTTCTTTTTTTTTTTTTTTTTTTTTTTTTTTGCTACGATATCTTAACCTTGTTCCCAGGACTGCTTCCACTTTCAATTAAGAAGCCCTGTCACAACTTAGAATGCGGAAAAGCTTAAATTAAATATCAACTCGCATAAAAATTGCAAGAACGCTCGTACACAATTATCTTATCCGGAAGTGCAAGGAATCCTGGGGACAAGGTTACTGTGAAAACGAAAACAACAAATAAAACAACCTGTTTATACAAGTTTTTCAAACAATTACAAAAGCATATACAATCTTGAACCAACTATAGTGATTACTGTTTCCTGTTTGAACTCTTGGGAGAAATGAATTAATAAACCGGAATGTCTTCATAATTTCCATTATGTACACAGGAGTATTAAAACATAAAAAAATGAACATTCTACACTGGTGGCCTTGTGCCAGACTAAGCTAAACACAAAAAATATATAATAGTGGGCAAAATCTACCCAGTACTGAACGTGAACCTCACTGGGAATCCTGTAATTATAATCCTGTGCCAGATTATGATAAACATTGTAAATACTTGTCGCTCGCACCGTGGAATAATAGTTAGCGAGCAAATCTCATATATTATTGATATGTAATTAGTTCGATTCCCTTGGGGAACCTCCTACTTTGATGACTCAAATAAACCGAATAAATATCTGTATCCTTGTACAGTTGACGAACTGTCAGAGTGAAGTGAGATTCAGGAGAAAATAACTGCAGTTAAAGTTATGTCAGTAAAGATTCTGCTAAAATCTACCCACGCAGTAAATGGTCGGCCAATCGTGAGGAAAAAAAGGGGAGAAACCGCTGGGTGCAGGTGATACTGTCAGTCTTTCAGCGATTTGTTTGTTAACAAACGAGGCTGATGTTGAATTTGTCTATATCTATCTATCTATCTATCTATCTATCTATCTATCTGTCTATCTATTCGCCTTTTCATATCTATCTATCTATCTATCTATCTATCTATCTATCTATCTATCTATGCCTGTTCATATCTATATATCAATCTATATTTCTCTGTTCATATCTATCTATCTATCTATCTTGTTAACTGACTTCAGCTATCCAAATTTTTCTACCCCAGTCTTTTCATATCTATCTATCTATCTATCTATCTATCTATCTATCTATCTATGTCACTGTGTTAATATATGTCTATATATCCTTCTATAACAATCACTTCCTTTCTGTCTATCTATCTATCTATCTATCTATATATATATATATATATATATATATATATATATATATATATATATATATATATATAATCTTTTTCTATCTATATCTATCTATTTATCTAATTTTTCCTAATCTATCTATTTATCTATCCTATTAACATCAACTGAGTGAGACGGTGAAAGTTTTGTTAAAGAAAACTGGACTGGAATCTAACCTGTACTCCATATTTACTCCGGGATCCCACCTGTAGACTAAGAGTGCTTTACTACTAGACCGCGACAAACCATTACACTTCCAGTTAATTCTTTCTATAATTATAGACATTCAATATGTTTAAAACAACGCCAGGATAGTGAGGCACACAGTGACGATTGAAGGAATTAGTAGCTTATCTGTCCAACTTGAATGAAAAAATGATCAAAAGGCGTCTAGCTTCATATGAGTAGATACCGTATTTGACGATATAAATTATACTCCGTTGTATTTGACGTATCTTAATGTAAGCAACCAGTCTATTACAAAATACTGCAAAACGTTAATTTCTCTATAGCAAAAAAAAAACATTGCTGTATATAAAAACCAAGCTATACGGTATATACTTATACTTTTTGAGCGCTTTTTTTTTTTTGCAAATCGTACAGACTTAACCACTACTATGGAAGTAAATCATCTTTATCAGAAAACATTGTATATAAAGAGCAAGCTATCAGAAGAGCGGAACGTAAAGCAAAAGTATTTCATGATTATTGTAATAATATACGTCAACGCTATTTTACTATTATTCCTTTTACACTACCGGTAATAATAACTAGTAGAGCCCGTGAAATTTTCATGATTTTCTTATTTGAATTTTCCTATAAATCCTAAATCCAAAGTAAATTAATAAATAAACACCTTCTCTAGTTCCAGGATTATAAATTACCGGTGGAATTTCCATGTCTCCGTTAAATATTTGAGCTTCGCAACCTTAACAAAATATTGTATGAAGAATTATAAGAATAAATACAGGTCTCATTATTTACAGAAATAAACGGGAAGAAATAAAATGATTCCAAACTAACAAGGATTTCAATTTTACTGAAGTCGACGTTAAGCAGACGAGTACGTTACCTTTCTTTCTTTCTTTCTTTCTTCATTATTTTCTTTTGTTCTCAAACATTTCTTTCTTTCTTTGTTTCTTCCTTCATTTTTTCTACTCTTCTCAAACATTTCTTTCTTTCTTTCTTTCTTTCTTTCTTTCTTTCTTTCTTCATTATTTTCTCTTGTTCTCAAACATTTCTTTCTTTCTTTCTTTGTCGCTGCATATTGTCTCTTAGTCCCATCCATCTCTTTCTTCCTTGCTTCCTTCTTTTTCTTACTTTTTTTTCTTTCTTTCGTTTTTCTTTCTTTCTTTCTTCATTATTTTCTCTTGTTCTCAAACATTTCTTTCTTTCTTTCGTTGCCGATGCATATTGTCTCTTAGTCCCATCCATCTCTTTCTTCCTTGCTTCCTTCCTTCCTTTCTTTCTTTCTTTCTTTCTTTCTTCATTATTTTCTCTTGTTCTCAAACATTTCTTTCTTTCTTTTTCTTTCTTTCTTTCTTTCTTTCTTTCTTTCTTTCTTTCTTTCGTTGCCGCTGCATATTGTCTCTTAGACCCAACCATCTCTTTCTTCCTTGCTTCCTTCTTTTTCTTTCTTTTTTCCTTATTTCTTTCTGTCTTTCTTTCTTTCTTTTTTTCTTTCCTCATTATTTTCTTTTGTTCTCAAACATTTCTGTCTGTCTTTCTTTCTTTTTCTTTCTTTCTTTCTTTCTTTCTTTCTTTCTTTCTTTCTTTCTTTCGTTGTCGCTGCATATTGTCTCTTAGTCCCAACCATCCCTTTCTTCCTTGCTTCCTTCCTTTTCTCTTTCTTTCTTTCTTTCTTATTTTCTCTTGTTCTCAAACATTTCTTTCTTTCTTTCGTTGCCGCTGCATATTGTCTCGTAGTCAACCATCTCTTTCTTCCTTGCTTCCTTTCTTCCTTTCTTTCTTTCTTTCTTTCAAACAAGACAGCGCCTCACTTATATCCTTTTCTCCCATCTTTCCTCGTAATAAAAACGGGATGGTCAGTTACGTATCTGAGATAATGGCAAGGCGAGAGATACCTAAGTACTCACGATAAGACTTCAACGTTGTTTCATGACCGTTCCACAGAATGTGACTAGCCAGAAGTAAAAAAAAAAAAAAAGATTTACAGATTTACACTGTCCTTTCCTGCTATACCAAGAGCTTATGGTAGGAGACAGATAAGCTATTGCAGGAGACAGAGAACTGCACTTATTCGTGCTAAGTTAAAAGAGAGGAGCAATAATAATAGTAATAATAATAATGATAAAATAAAGAAGATGTACGTGGGTTTGTGAGTGTGAGTATGAAATTTGAGATATAAATGAATAGACGGCATACTAATAAAATGAAATGACAAGAAGAAAACATTAAAAATCCTCATTCCTTTTTTAAAATTAACAATACAAGAACAGCAACAACATTAATTCAGTTTCATATATATATATATATATATATATATATATATATATATATATATATATGCATTGTGTGTGTGTTTAGGCAGCATTTTTTCATTGATGCATGTTTCATTAAATAATATAGACAAGTGTTGTGTATTTATTTTATGTAAATTCTTTTCATATCGTCTGATAAGCTTAATAACATTATCAGTAAACAAAGAAAGAAAATCACAATATTGATACATGTTTTTTAATCCAATCTAAGCTTTCGGCTTATATAACCCATTATCAAAGATATATATATATAATGATAAAAATATAGTTTTAAGTTATGCTATATTTATAAGTTACAGTGCTCAATATCAAGGATAGACCCTATATAAATATAAAAATGGACATTGGTATTAACACTCAGAAGCGTCCGGATGATTAAAACAAACCGGCACAGTCTGTATTTTACTGTATTTACCGATTTTCGAATAAGATGTTGAGTATTACGCTCGAAATTGTGGATAAACTGTCCTAAGTTCATGATTGAGTTGTTTTTCTTCAAGTATATTCGACTGTCTGAATCCCTTACACTAACCAACTGGAATCTTTTCCAGGTGTGCTGGTCAAACTCTCTGTCTTCGAGCAGAGAGGATCCCCAGATCTCGTCTCGGGAAACAGCTACACGATCCCGTTTTACACGGGTTCTACGGGAATTTTTGGCCGAGCCTACGGGCTCGGATGCCCCACATTAAACCCGGCATTGTGACATATCTGATCGCGTAGGAAGTTATGTAAATATACTGACCAATGTGATGCCTGTGTGGGGGCAGAATTATTGTCTACAACCTGGTTTCCTTTGGAAAGCAGAAAGTTTTAAATAGTCCAAAGTGACGTCATGTGTAACGATTACTGGGAGCGAAGTTGCATCAAAAGTATTCGTTTTTCCTTATTAACTATCTATCTATCTATCTATTTATCTATCTATCTCTCTCTCTCTCTCTCTCTCTCTCTCTCTATATATATATATATATATATATATATATATATATATATATATATATATATCACCCTATATGTCACCTTACATCAATCTAAAAACTATCCCTCAGAAAATTGTATGAAAAATAAAAGAAAGTAAATTCCGTTGTAACTAGAGATATGATTGGATGAACCAGGAAAATATATATTCTGGGGAAATAAATTATAGTCATGGAACCTTAAGGTTGTCCTTTTTTTTTAAATGAATTAATTAATATTTGCTCTGTTCTTACATTGAGCTCTTTGGATTACATCCTCTTTGGAATTATCCATATAGATTACCAAATACTTCATTACCTTTCTATATCTATATATCTATCTATATATATATATATATATATATATATATATATATATATTGATAATTAGTATAGGGTTTAATAGATAGATAGATAGATAGATAGATAGATAGGGAACAGTGTGAGATAGATAGATAGATAGATAGATAGGGAACAGTGTGAGATAGATAGATAGATAGATAGATAGATAGATAGGGAACAGTGTGAGATAGATAGATAGATAGATAGATAGATAGATAGATAGATAGATAGATATTAGGTTGGTGCAAAAATAATGACGTAATAATGTCGTTTTTTGACGTTAAAAATTATGTCAAAAAACGACATTATTACGTCATTATTTTTGCACCAACCTAATAGATAGATAGATAGATAGATTATGATATTATGATCAATAATCTTTATTTATTATGATGGTTACTTCAATCTGCCACAATTGTTGTAAAAAAGAAAATCAACGTTTTATCAATATGTTTTATTTTTCAATCAATGAATCAATACTGTATCGAACCTTTTACTGCCACGTTCAAACCAATTCCGTGAGATGTGCGTGTCAGCACCAATTATGTCCGAAAATCCATGTGAGTATATTTTTCAGAAACATTTGCAAACTCAGATTTCAGCAAAACACATGAATATCGATCCCTGTCCCATTGATTATTAATGATAGATTTCTGGTAAAAATTGGAATGTGCCGGTGCGGTGAAATAATATTAATTCGACAAAGTTGATGGAAAATGTTAAGATGGGGTTTGTCCGAGAGGTCGAATCACTGAATGGACGTTTTTCTTCATTTTGCTATCAGGCATATGTTTTCTTCACATGGCGTCATTCACATGCATTTAGTTCTTCACAAAAAATCCAAGTGGATGTCGATAAATTTTAAATCTTGTTGATCGTTGCTTTTTTTTCTGCTTTCTATCTTGATTAACAAAGATTTCTGTCATATGATGGTGATTTTACAATTCCTATACGAACTATTATATATATATATATATATATATATATATATATATATATATATATATATATATATATATATATATATATATATACATACATACATACATATATATATATATATATATATATATATATATATATATATATATATATATATATATGAGATAAGGATATATATTTTATATGCCAAGAGCAATATTGGCAAAAAAATGACACAAAGTGGAAAAACTTTTCTTGCTTCCCGGGTAAAATGATAAACTACGTCCAACAGCAAGGTCTCTGATCAGGAAGTTTTGAGGAGCTTAGAACCAACTCTTAATTGCTGGTGTCCCCAAGTCCATCCTGACCCAGAGTGGTAGCACCTGTTAGGGTCCCAGCTATGGGCAAATAGTTAAACGCCAAACTGAGGTGAAAACACTATGAAAGTGTAAAAAATAGATTTTGATACCAGCAATACATTTTTGATGGAAAAAAATGTTACCAGTAATATATTTATTAAAAAATATTGCTCGCAATAAAAATCTTGTCGGCATTAAATAACCCATTGAGATGTTGATATGCCGTAAAACAAAACAAACTAAACTTTTCTTGTAACGCGTTTCGTTGTTGAGTGTTTCCGCGTGCGCATATTGAAATAAGGACAAACACATATGTAGAGAAAGAGGTATTTACAACAGAGAGATTAGTAGTCAAACGAACGCAGGTTAGTCAGTAACAATCAGAAAGAGTATAAAGTCCAACGGTATCTTCCGGTAGAGAGACGGAAGTGTGATGGTCACCTGATCTCCCCCGAGAACTCTATAGAACTGTCCTATTAGTAGTAGAGAGATCGGTCCATTCTGATGAGAAGGTGGGTTGCGCCCCAACATTCGTCCTTTTTGTTTTCATCATACAATGTTTGTGCAACTATACATGCGCACGAACGAGGGATGCTGGGAATTTGCACAAACGCCCCAGTTGAAAAATGCTTAAATCTGCTATAAAAGTATTTAACACAACGAATGGTAAAGTTCTCGATAAAAATAGTTAAAATAATAAAAATCTACCGTCTAATCGTCAATCAATGATATTTCACAGTTAATAAGGATTTTTTACAAAAACCACTCGATTTCCAATGGGATCCCTTCTTAGTGGAGTGATGGCATTTATTTTCATAGAATTCCTCGAATACGGTCTTTTCCAAAATATTCGACCCAGACAATCAACATACTAATATATTGATAATGCTGTATTAATATATCTTCGTGATCTACCTGACCTAGCAGAGGAACTAAACAAAGTCGAACATACTATAGAATTTACATTCGAAATGGAAAAATACAATTCCTTACCATTCCTAGATATCAAACTACAACACATTAACAACAGTTTAAAACTTGGTTTCAGCGGAAATCAGCCAAAAGAAACGATCTAATAAATTTCTATTCTCATCATAACAAAAAATAAAATCCAGTATAATACTCGGATTCTACTTAAGAGCACTAAGAATATGCAGCCCGGATTATTTACACGAAGAGGAGAAATACATTGAAAACACTTTCAAGCTTCTTCAGTAACCTAATTATTTCATATTCAGTGCGAAACAAAAAGCTCATGAAATATTCCAAAATATAAAAACGACCCCTTATGGCAAGCACAATAAATTAAAAAAATATATTGTCCTATCCACTAATTCTATCACATCTACAATTGAAAAGAATTTATCTAAACTCAGCATAATTTTGTTACTAATACATCTAAAACGATAAAATACTTAGTCAATCAATACAAAAAAAAAACAATAAGCTAAAACTTGAAGGAGGAATTCAGTCCATGGGATGTAATAATTGTCACAAGAAAAACCTCAAGGAATCTAAATAAAAGATTATATGAACACAAAATGGATATTTTACAAAACAATACATCAAATACGTTGGTTGTTCATCGTAACAAGACTAACCACAATTTTGGCATGAAAAATGCTACTCTGATCAAAGGAGGAAACAATTCACTTAAATGAAAATGTTTAGTGTTTTGATAGCAAGGCCATCCACAGTAAATTTGCGTCCTGGCTCTTACGACATTTCACTATTGCTGGCAGAACTTCTATTATCACAATTTAGGATTTCTAATAACAAAAGTGATGAAAAGAAAAAGAATAAAAATCTAAATGGAATCGGCTAGATATTTTTTAAATCCCAGCATCCCTCGCTGGTGCGCATGTGTAGACGAACCAACATAACGAATTTAATCCGATGAAGTACTAAAGGATGAAACGCGCCACAAAGAAAACTACTTTTCCAAATCGTCATACATTTTTCCCCATATATATATATATATATATATATATATATATATATATATATATAATTATTTATTTAAAAATTATAACATAAATATGTTGTAAAATCACTACAAAAATAGCCATTTTGTTTCAACACCTCTGGTGTCTTATCAAGTGATGATGTTGAATGTAGAATACAGGGTTTTAAAAGGTTCAAATTAATTAATCACCCCTCGCAAGGAGAAACGCTGTTACATAATGTTTAACATCGAAAAACATTAGGAAAATAATTTCATTCTAATAATAATTGGAAATATCCACTCTTTGCCTGAAGAAGGTCGCGAGTCCCGAAACGCATGTTGCAAAATTATGGAAAATAAAGCATAATATATATTGTTTTTTTAAAAAAAAATCCACATTACAATAAAAAACGTTCGCGGTTTTCTCTTCTTTTTAATATATATACTTTTCTCTCTTTGGAACAACTATAAAATCTTCCCTATATATATATATATATATATATATATATATATATATATATATATATATAAGATATAAACTTCAATTTTAAAGTATGTTATATTTCTGGGCAAAGGTGCTCAGTATCTGGGATAGAACGTATTTTAATATAAGATATGTGCGTATTGTTTAAAATGTGTTATATCTATAGGGCAAGAATACTCAATATCGGAGAAAGAACGTTTACATATCTATATCTATATATATATATATATATATATATATATATATATATATATATATATATATATACATATATATATATATATATATATATATATATATATAAACAATGTGTACGTAGGAGTCAACACTGCATGATGTCTATCATTTTCATACTTCAAACGTGAAGATCGCATCGAAACGTGAAACTAAGTTGATTTCTATATGCACATTGTTGTTCTCAATCCCCTCCTCTCTCTCTCTCCCTCTCTTTCTCTCTTTATATATATACATATATATATATATATATATATATATATATATATATATATATATTAACAAATATACATATTATCCCTTACCACGAGCACTACAGTGAGTTTCATGCAGCACTCAATCTTCAGGTGCTGAATATTATCTGACCGTTACATAATTCTGAATTTATATATATATATATATATATATATATATATATATATATATATATATATATGTGTGTGTGTGTGTGTGTGTGTGTGTGTGTGTGTGTTGTTGTTGTTCTTGTTGGGTTGTTTTTATAACTATATAAACTCTTAATATATAAATATACATTATCAGTCACACTGTTCGTTGTAATAAAAAAAATCTTCCTGAAATTTCCATGTACATGTATAAGCATTCATATCTTTCTGGGGTGATATTATAATTGACACCAAATATTTTTTCTGTCTGTTCTTGTTACTTTATGGAAAATGGTAACGTTGCAAGCCAGGAGCGACTTTCGCGATTGATTTCGGATTTTCATCGGATTACTTTCTCCTTACTAAGGAAAAATGGACAAACCTGGGTGCCCAGTAAGTATCGACAAGTGTTGGGTAATTGGTTATGGAATAAAATGGCGGGTGTTGGTGGTACATAGAGGGGAAACGGTCTCGATTCTTTGACGGCAGGATGTTCAACTTGGAATCTATTCATCGTCTTTCTCTGTTTTTGCGCGCAACAGTAGTAGGGTCTTGAGAAGAAGCGAAGAAGAGTTTGAATGTTTTGTAATTTGTTTCTTTTTTTATTTTCTTTGCTTCTTTTTCATTATAATGTGTTACTATGACGGAGACACACCTAGCAACGGGTAATGCTCACAGCCAATCAATGGCTATCTCACCTGTTGAATTCCCAGTGCAACACGACAGAAAACAAAGAACAGGAATTTTTTTTTTTTTTAAATCCAGCAAAAGCAAGAAAATGTATCCAAATACAAATAAATAAGTTTTGATAGAAATAAATAAACAAATCACCGAAAACATTTTTTTGTTTTTTTTGTTTTTTTGTTGTTTTTTATTTATTTGCTTGTTGTTTTATTCATCACTTTCTTTAGTTTGTATTAAAAAGTATGGAGAGAAAATGAAAATATATTTGTACATTTGCCATCTGAAGAAAAAAGAAAACATTATTTTAAAAAAATCTCTCATACAGCCACTTGCAAAAAACCAATAACGCGCCATTTTTATAATTACAACTGCTAAAATGGCTAACAGCTTATTCGTAATACTATTAACAATAACATGTTTTTACAATTATAAAATAAATATATTCCTCTGTAAAAAAAAAAAAGAAAAGAAAAAAGGAAAGATTGCTCAGTGTTAGATATACTTATACCCAAAATTGAAAAATGCTACAGAACGAGGATGGAAATTTTTAAAATTAAAAATATGAGAAATCGACAAAAAAAAAAAAATTCAAATAAATAAAAATTTTAAAATCCAAAATGTTCAAAAATAAAATTAATAAAAAGTTAAAAAAATAAAAAATAAAAAGTTAAAAATCAAAAAAATTAAAATTTCAAGATGTTGTTCAAAGTTAAAATAAATACAAAGTTCAAAAATGAAAAAAAAAAAAAAAGTGAAAATATAAAAAAAATAAAATGCTGAAAATCCTGATTATTTTCAGAATAATCAGAGGGCTTCAAGTTCTTGATAAAAATAAAAATTTTAAACAAAGCATAAATGACAGTTTTTTTTAACATATTACATTTCTTATTACATTTTGGTGCATGTTTCGAAACTTCTATTTCCTTCATCAGCCAACGATATTCACTGATTCAATTTGTAAGTCCAAATGCAAAAGCACAGTACAGATTCTAACGAACTAAATGCAAATTCTTAGCAAAGAAGATAATTAAGCAATTCAAATTTCTTAAGAAGAAGAAGATGATGATGATGATGATGATGATGATGATGAAAGAAAATACAACGTGATGATGATGAATTAGTGCAACATATCTTACTTGTAATTCTAAAAAATATATATGTATAAAATCTCATTTAACAGATGCCTCGTAATTATCGTCCGTTACAAATCTGTATTGTAGTATTGTATTTGAACTTAACATTTAAATCAATGTAAATCTTTGACTGATGAGAGGAATAGAAGTCCTGAAACATGTAAACATATTTTCCCATCACAGTGTAAAAATGCCACACCCAGAAAAATGCAGGATCCGCTCGATGTTGTAGCCACTTAATATATTTCCTGTATTCTGAGGTAGACAATTGAAATTTACTCAGGCATGAAAAATGTCGAATTGGCGATAAAATCACAATATCCGATTTCAATAGGAAAAATCTTCATTATGCAATCATGTATTGTCATTTTTATTTTTTTTTTTTTGTATATCTTACTATTTTTCCTATAAACTAGGCTATAGATAGATAGATAGATAGATAGATAGATAGATAGATAGATAGATATGAAAAGACGAAGAGATAGATAGATAGACAGACAGATAGATAGATATGAAAAGACGAAGAGATAGATAGATAGATAGATAGATAGATAGATATGAAAAGACGAAGTGATAGATAGATAGATAGATAGATATGAAAAGACGAAGAGATAGATAGATAGATAGATAGACAGATAGATAGATAGATATGAAAAGACGAAGAGATAGATAGATAGATAGATAGATAGATAGATAGATATGAAAAGACGAAGAGATAGATAGATAGATAGATTGATAGATATGAAAAGATGAAGAGATAGATAGATAGATAGATAGATAGATAGATAGATAGACAGATAGATAGATAGATATGAAAAGACGAAGAGATAGATAGATAGATAGATAGATATGAAAAGACGAAGTGATAGATAGATATGAAAAGACGAAGTGATAGATAGATAGATAGATAGATAGATATGAAAAGATGAAGAGATAGATAGATAGATATGAAAAGATGAAGAGATAGATAGATAGATAGATAGATAGATATGAAAAGATGAAGAGATAGATAGATAGATATGAAAAGATGAAGAGATAGATAGATAGATAGATAGATAGATAGATAGATAGATAGATAGATAGATAGATAGATATCATTAAAAGCATTTTCGCACAAATGCAGACGCTCTCGTGTTGGTATATATTTGTTTAAACACGTATATGATTGAATAAAACGTAAAATATTTACAGAAAATAAATTTCTACAAGAGAAAAAGAAAAATAGCAGGAATGATCTTCTTATGCATCAACAGACACATTATCCCTGTTTTTTTTCCCAGGATGCAATCGTGTACAACAGATCGATGGCTTGGCACTGATCGGAGATCAATTGTTTGTTTTGTAATCATTTGTCATTTGTCGATTTTTGCTTTCATTCCGCCAACTGATTTGAATTTACAGATTTGCTCTGGGAATTTTACCATTTCCCAAGCATTGAAGGTAAGAAGAACGAGGAAACGATAGGCGAGTAGTTTTGAATGAAGCCAAATAAAGCGACTGAAGAAGTAAGAAAATGGAAATGGGGAAGCGGGAAGTACAAAGATAGGGAAAAAGAGATGAAAATCATGGAAAAAAAGAAACAAAGGAAGAAAAAGGAAAGGAAACGAGAAGAAAACAGGAAAATAGAAAGAGAAAAAAGAAGGAAACAGGAAAAGAAAAAAGTGAAGTAAACAATAAAAGAAAAAAAGAGAAAGAAACAGCAAAAGAAAATAAGAAGTAAATGGTAAAAGAAAAACAAAAAGAAACAGGAAAAGAAAAAAAAGAAACAGGAAGAAAAAAAGAAACAGGAAAAGAAAAAGAAAGAAACAGAAAAAGATAAAAGAGAAGGCAACAGATAAACAAAAATAATAGGTAATGGGGAAAGAAAAAACCGGAAAAGAAAAAAACAAGGAAATAGGAAAGAAAAAGTGAAGGAAACAGGAAGAGAATAAAAAAAGAAACAGGAAAGGAAGAAAGAAAAAGAAATAGGAATAGAAAAAAGAAAGAAACAGGAAAGGAAGAAATAAAAGGAAACAGGAAAAGGAAACAGGAAAGGGAAAAAGAAAGAAACAGGAAAGGAAGAAACAAAAGGAAACAGGAAAAGAAAAAAGAAAGAAAAAGAAAAGGAAGAAAGAAAAGGAAACAGAAAAAGAAAAAAGAAAGAAACAGGAAAGGAAGAAAGAAAAGGAAACAGGAAAAGAAAAAAGAAAGAAACAGGAAAGGAAGAAAGAAAAGGAAACAGGAAAAGAAGAAAGAAAGAAAGAAACAGGAAAGGAACAAAGAAAAGGAAAAAGGAAAAGAAAAAAGAAAGAAACAGGAAAGGAACAAAGAAAAAGAAATAGGAATAGAAAAAAGGAAAGAAACAGGAAAGGAAGAAAGAAAAGGAAACAGGAAAAGAAGAAAGAAAAGGAAACAGGAAAAGAAAGAAAGAAAGAAAGAAAGAAAGAAAGAAAGAAACAGGAAAGGAAGAAAGAAGACGAAACAGGAAAAGAAAAAAGGAAGAAACAGGAAAGAAAGAAAGAAAAGGAAACAGGAAAAGAAGAAAGAAAGAAACAGGAAAGGAAGAAAGAAAAGGTAACGGAGAAAGAAAAAAAGAAACAGGAAAGGAAGAAAGAAAAGGAAACAGGAAAAGAAAAAAGAAAGAAAAACGAAAGGAAGAAAGAAAGAAAAGGAAACAGGAAAAGAAAAAAGGAAACGTGAAACGCTCATATTAAAAGAAAAGAGAGACAAAGAAAAAGTCGAATTAGAAAAGAGAAAGGGAATCAAATAAAAGAAAGACTGAAGGAGGAAGTTGAGAAAGAATGACAAAATTAAAAGAAAGAGAAATTAAAAGAAAGAAAGAAAGAAAGAAAGAGAAAAGTATGAGTGGGCGCTAAGAATTTGAGCGATGAGGAAAGGAAGGGAATCTGAAGAATATGAACACGCAAGAGAAGGAAACAGTAAGAAAATGAGAAGAAAGGACAATAAGAGAACTGAGAGGGAGGAAAGAGATGTGTGAAAGATGGAGCAAAATGGGCGATTGATAAGGAGAACCAGTAAGAGCTAAGAGGGGGGGGAGGTGAAAAGAAGTGAATGTAAAGAAGAACAAAGAAAATTAGAGTGGAAAAGTAGATGAGCGGATAAAAAGAGATAGAAGAAGAGATAGGTAAGTGAAGTGAAAGGGGGGAAGCGAAGCGAGAGAGGAGGAGGTCAAGTGAGAGCGTGGTAAAGAAGTAAGAAATGAGGAAGACAAGGTTGAAAAAGAAATGAAGGGAAGGGATCAAATGAAGATAATAATAATAATAATAATAATAAGTAGAAGAGATATAAAGAGGTAAGAGAGAGAGAGAAAGGAAAAGAGCAAGAGTTAGAAATAAACGAACGATATTTAACAGAATATTTTTCAATATTTGTTAGACTACTCCATTACAAGAAAATGACACCATGATCTGTTATACAGTGTAACCCGGATATAAGAGACCGGATATAAGAGAAACCCGGATATAAGAGTTATCTTCTCTGGTCCCAAATTACAACCATACTTAACTAAACAAAATAGACCAGACCCGTATATAAGAGAAACCCGGATATAAGAGACTCATTATCCGGTCCCGACAACTCTCTTATATCCGGGTTACACTGTATAGGAATAAAGTGTCGCTGCCGACACTTGGGTTTGAACATAGATCGCCAGTGAGCAAACACAGAAGATCCTTCAGTATCTGCCTATATTTCTGAGGTGAGGTATTATGTACACTATTTACATTATTCGGCCTATTGTCCTCATCTTTTTTTTTAAAAAACATTTCACGTAGAACTAGAACAGTCTACCCCTGTGAGCGAAATAAAGGGTTCAGTTCGACATTCCAACCATCTGAAGAAGGCCGGAGCGTACAACGGCCGAAACATTGTAATAAATATGGCGACAAAGATGAGCACAATAGTCCGAATAATGTAGATAGAGTACAAGAGATCCCATTATTGAATTAAGTGGATCGCGTGACCATAGAGGAAACGTGTATATAGGAAGTCGTGTGACGTCTAAAAGATCTCTACTTCTAGTCTATCCTCTATTGCTATACGGATAGCATTCCTATTCTGTCCCCTATTATTATACGGACCGTTATTCTCTGTACTATTTCCCTATTCGCATCACTATCGGTGATTACTTTTCGAACGAGTATTATCAAGTAATTACTATTAGTACGAGTGGTATTCGAAGGCGTCTGACACCAGTATTGTTCAACGGCGTTACTATAATAGGATCTGCGATTACAAAGTCTCTACTACAACGAGAATTACAAAAGTGACAACGAGTATTCGCTGACATTATAAAAGTGACAACGAGTGTTCGTTGACATCACAAAATGACCGACGCCTCGAGAATTCAAGTCTCTTCTTCATCTATGATGAAATGGTATACAAAAGAATAAAAGTAGAATATAAAAAAAGGAGAGAGAAAGGAAAAGAAAAAAAGAAGGGAAAAAATATAAGGAACCAGGAAAAGAAAAAAAGAAGGAATCGGGGGAGAAAAAAAGAATGTATCAGAAAAAGAAAAGAGAAAGAAACAGGAAAAAGAAAAAACAAAAGAAAAAGGAAACGTGAAACGCCGATATTATATATGTATATAGAGAGACAAGAATCAAAACTATTCTCCATCTTTGATTAGATGCATTTTGCTTCCACTGCCATATAGAAGTAGAGATATTACATAACAATCCACTACTGATTTCTTTGTTTCCAATGAAATATTCCTGTTTCTTTATACTGATTAACTTTTTGAAATTCTTTCGCTATCCAAACTTTCCTTCTGATTTCAGTCTAGCATTTTCCATCCCCTGTTAAAACATTTCCTAAATATTTAAATTTTTGGTATTTTGATATCTCCAATTTGTAATTTGCATATTGAGCGGTTTCTGTTCACTCGCTCAAAAAAGTTACCAAAGACGATATTCGACTATTTGTCCAGTGGCAAGTCAATTCCAATTCTACATGAAACCAAAAACGTTTATTTTCGAGCTGCGTAAAATTTTACTTTTAGTAAAATCAATATTTACTACCACTTATTCATACCAGTAATGACTTCTGTGATATATAATTAACATCTGCTGTTTGTCAAAC
Organism: Acanthosepion lycidas; assembly: GCA_963932145.1. Classification (NCBI taxonomy): domain Eukaryota; kingdom Metazoa; phylum Mollusca; class Cephalopoda; order Sepiida; family Sepiidae; genus Acanthosepion; species Acanthosepion lycidas. The sequence goes on from OZ010574.1 coordinate 90,317,259, forward strand.
GGAAACAAAATTACTGTCTTCAAGCAAAAGAATGCAGAGGCTTTGAAAATCTAGGAAGGGGACGGGGTACAAACAATGATTACTTGGAATAGCGTATTCGCTATACTGCCTTTAAAACGACTTTTGCCAACACATCTGGTAAAGCACACAAGTCTAACAAACACAGATTTTTAGCTTGATTAGCAGGCATTCTTCATATGATAGTGATTTTCCAAGCGTCGCTTAGACGTGGCACAAGGCCGAAATTAAGGAGCACCCAGTGAGGATCGATCTCACTACTCAGTCGTAATTGTTCTAGCGAGCCAAGCTTGCTAACCATTACACCGCCTCGAGATGTCCCTTATTTCGTATTATATATTCCTTCAGGATGTGGGTCTGACGTATCTCCACAGCTTCCTGTCTTTTGTTGCTCTAACTAAATCACGAGGCATGTTTGGCATCCATGCAATCAAATTCATTAAGCAGGTTACTCGCCTTCCTGTGAGCGATAACTTCTCTAAAACCTTCTTTCCACATTGCTTCCCAAGTAGGCATTTACGCGGACGACACTACAATTTACTCCTGTCCCCAAAACAAATCTAGTGACGTTGACAAAACTAACCTGGCCGTTCGTCTTGAAAAGGACCTCCAATCGGCTGTGAACTGGGACCGTAATTGGCTGGTTAGCTTTAACGTCACCAAAACAAAATTGCTCTCTATTAATCACCACAGAGATCCTTCGCTGCCCTCCATTAGAATGTCTGACGCTCAACTTCTCGAGAGCACCTCTCTGCGGCTGCTCGGCCTCACGTTGCCTACTGACCTGAGATGGAACAAATACATTGAGTCAATTGCTTCGTCCACCGCAAGAAAAGTTGGCTCCCTGTGACGCGTCAGGATTTTTTTCTCCCCGGAATCGATCCTTCAAATCTACAAATCAACCATTCGCCCTTGCACGGACTATTGCTGCCATATAAGGTCTGGAGCCTCTACTATTTGCCTTGATAAGATCCAGAGGCGGATATGCAATATAATTGGCCCTGTTCTGGCATCTCGTCTACAGTCGTTCTCTCACAGACGTACCGTTGCCTCTCTCTGTCTTTTTTACAAATACTTTCATGGTAATTGCTCCGATAAGCTGCTTTCGCTGGTTCCAAGACTTCGCGAATTCAAGCGTCCTACGAGGCTGGCATCCCGCTCTCACCCTTTCACTGTTGAAACTGTTTAATGTAGCCGCCTCTTCTACTCAAGTAGCTTCATGCCTCGCACCTCTTGCCTGTGGAACTCTCTTCCTACTCCTAACTATTCAAATGTAATGTCTGGGCTCCTCGGCGTGGTGTAATGGTTAGCAATCTGGTCTTGCTAAAACTGCTACAACTGAATAATGAGTTCGATCCTCACTGGGTGCCCCATACTTTCGGCCATGTGCCACCTCTAAGCCTCGCTTAGAAAATCAATTGGGCACCTCGGCGTGGTGTAATGGTTAGCAATCTTGTCTCGCTAGATCAATTACAACTAAAAAGTAAGTTCGATCCTCACTAGGTGCCCCATACTTTCGGCCTTGTGCCACATCTAAGCTACGCTTAGAAAATAACTATTCAAATGTAATGTCAATCGACATCTCCAGTTGCCTTGATCTATCCACTATCCTTCTCCCCATCCTTTCCTCTATCATTCCTACCTGCTCTCGCTCCAAATCCTCTATAACCCCTTGCGTGCTAGTGGCTAGGGGTGAAATGCTTAAAAAAAAATGTGTCCCAGAAATTTATTGTTTTTTTTCTGAGTGTAAGTATCGTTTACTTTATAGTTCCTAGGGCACACCATGCCCTACTCACAGTGGCAAACCATCCCATTTCCCTTGTGTTCTTTTGATAACATGCAAATTCCATTCAGGGTCTTCTCGTCTTGGGTACGACAAACTACATCTGGCAATAAGGCCTCTGATCGGGAGAATAGAGAGTTTGAGGAGCGCATAATCACCTGTTGCTCCCAGGTCAACCCTGACCCGGGTGGTAGCACCTGTTAAGGTGCCAGCTATGGGCAAATAGTGATCATGATCACGAATCCCGTGACCCTTCAACGCAGCCACAGTAAAAGTGGTGTTTCTTGGGCAAGATAGCCAGAATGCCGTTTTTGAATTCGGAGTTTCCTTCTTCTATTTACCCATAGCTGGCGTGGGGGGGGGAAGAAGAGGATTCATACATTTCCCAAGAAGGTTATTAACATGTAAATGAAAATAATGGATTCAACTGGAATTCTAACTCGTCATATATACAGTGAGTTATGTGCCATGCGTGATACACGCTCAAGCGATCATGTATCTTTCGATAAATGACTAATTAGGCAGATTCTTCCCCCGCAGTAGGTTGCCATTTCTTTCTGCGGTAAACCAGTTGCAATCCAAGGCTATAGAACCTGGTCTGTGCTGCTATTTACCCATAGCTAGGAAGAGAAGAAAAGGATTCATACCTTTTCCACGGGTATTAGCACGTAAGTGAATTTAATGGATTCGACTGGAATTCGAACTCGGCTCACCGATTCCTCAATCTGAGCCGCTATCATTACTCCACCCTGAAATAGTAAATCCCCAAACAAAAACCAACAATTTTTATAATAAAATGACAATGTACATAGCACTATACAATATAAAAATACATTTTTTATAGTAAAATTATCAACAATACATTTTATTATCTACAAACCATATATCTAAATAAAAAACAACAAAAAAAAAACTTTAACCTGAAAGCATAAGATTACGTACAAAATATATAGATTTCGGTATTAAATAACCGATAGATGAGTTGATATGCCGCTACGCAAAATCAATCAACCAACCGACGATGTCTTCCCCAGAATTGTTACTTTCTGGAACAGACACCTGAACAGATGCTTTCCTGATCGCTACACCTCTTCAAGCCCAGAGTGAACCGATATCTATCCTACATATCCTTATAATCTCCACGTCTTGCTATCGACTTTCATCTCACTTGAGTAACGCTTGGGTGTTGTATTGGGTAAAGCAAAGGGAAGAAAAAAACTTCTTCATTGTCCACATGTTCTATCCATGGTATACTCAACAGCCGTCTGGACAACCACATCTCTGCCGTTTCGAGTCTCTTCTTCACCTGTGAGGAAACTGTCCAGCATTTACAGCCATAAAGGAGATTGTATACAACGTAGGAAGGCAGCAATCTTTTCGCTGTTTCTAAAAACATTTTGCCACCTGTTAATGATTTAATTTGTTTCTAGAAATCATCTTTCGCTATTCCTGCACGTCTTCGGATTTCTGTGTTACGCTTGCCAACGTTCGTTACGAGACTTTCCAGATTTCTTGATTCTGACGTCCACAATACCGAACTGACAACTCAAGGATACTGTTATATACCATACCTACGAACACTCATGGGTATATCCCAATCTTCATAAATAAGTTGAACATTATTGTAAGTGGGGATAATATGCTGTCTAAGTAGTCCATCACTAGCAGTGGTTTACCTACTTCACGGCGCTGGCGAGTATTGTATTTTGTTGATGTTATGGAGATTACCATTTTCATTTCCAACCTCCGTTTTGGTTATTCCTCATTCAATACCCTTTTCTAGGTTGCATTTTAGCGACGAAGATGAGATACCGACAGAACCGACATTATTATGAAAAGGAGAAGATATTGACTCTGTGCAGAATAAATCTCAAAAGGAGGGGGATGTTATATGCCATATCTATGAACACTAATGGGTATGTCCCAATCCTCATAAATATTTTGGACACTATTGTAAACGTGAGTAATATACTGTATAAGTAGTCCTCCACTAGTAGTGGTTTACCTACTTCACGCCGCTGACGAGTATTGTATTTTGTTGATGTTATAAGGATTACCATTTCATTTCCAACCTACGTTTTGGTTATTCTTCATTCAGTAACCATTCCTGCAGATACTTTGCTTCCTCTCTCTGCTATACTCTATCTTTACAAGTGCCAAATCAGATGGAAAATGAACGACTGCTGCCAAGACTTCACTTTCCAGTCTTGATTGAGTTCAAAAGCATCTATGAGGCCTTGTGGATGATGAATTATTTTCCAGGCTACAACCTCTTTCTCGCAGACGAAACGTTGCAAGCCATGGGCAATGTTCTGACATGATACGTTTCTTAATTCTGTTACAGTTTTTTTGATATATGTACTAGTGAGCCAGTCACAATGAGCTGTCTCATTTTATAGTTCACCAATAGAAGGGTTAACCAATCAGAAAGCTCAAAATATTCAATGCGACGTGTATAAAGGCAGCCATTTTGTTTTTTCTGCCAAAATATCTTCACTGCCAACCTGATATCGAAGACTTAAAGAATTACTTAACAGTTGCTACTTTCTCCGAATCTTCACTGCCAACCTCTGATATTGAACACATTACGGACTTCACTGGATTCTATATTCAGAGACTACGGCGAACATGGTTAACAAATTCCGACACCTCACAGCATAAGAACTGACACGATACGAACTGCAAACCTTCCCTCCATTTTCTATTAATAAGTTCTATTCTAGAAGCTTCTTCCTACGAACCGCTGCTTTGTGGAACTGATTCCCAAATGGAGGCTTTTCCGACCACTACATTATTAACCTGTTCGAATCGAGGGTTAACCGATATCCTCATAAACTGCGCCTCTTGTTGCTCACACGTCCTTCATTAACCTTCTACCTTATGTTACTTTGGGGCCTTCTATAAGGTGAACATGAGTAAAAAAAAAAAAAACTGACCCGTCAAATGACCAATTTATCAATTGTTCAATATATATCTATCATCAGACTGTTCATATCTATTTACTTATCGATTTTATTCACTACTATTAAACTCATTTTGCTCATAGCTCTCCCTCTATCGATATTTTTAAATAATTGTTCACCCAGTACAGGGCCTAAGAGTCACTCATGGTAGAGTGTAACTGAATGAGGTTGTTGTAAGAGGAGGAGATAAAAAGTGCAGATTATGAAAATCGGTAAGATAACGATTGACCCTAGACTTGAAGACGTTAAAATTATAGTGGTCAGGGAAGCATCCTCTCAGGAGTCTGTTTCACAAAGTAGCGGTTCTTGTAAATAAATTGTCCGAATACAACTTCCTTCTAACGAATGCATTACAAAGGGAAGCTATATCTTTCTAATCACTCAATTTCTCTTACCTTTCATTCTGTCTTTACTTGATAGCTGCCTCTTTCTCATCTCTCGCTTTTCACCTCCACTTTTCACCTCCCCCCTCTCTCTCTCTCACTCCCTCTCTCTCTCACGTTCGTTCTTCCTCTCTCTCTCTTTTTACTTAATATCTGTCTCTTTAAAATCTCTCATTTCCCCGCTTCCCACGTCCTCCTCATTCTCTCGTTCCTTATTATCTACCACTCTCATCTCTCACTTTCCCCTTATCAACTCCTCCTCATTCTCTCGTCTCTTACTGTCTGTCTGTCTGTCTCTCTCTCTCTCTCTCTCTTTCACCACTCACTTTCTTCCTATTCTCACCTCTTGCTCATTCTCTCGTCTCTTTCTCATCTCTTACTTTTCCCCTCTTATCTCTGCTCTCTCATTCTCTCTTCCCTTTCCATCTGCTCTTTTCTCACCTCCTCCCCTTTTGACCTCACTCGCTCCCTCTCTTCTCTTCTCACCTCTTACATTCCTCTCCACTTTCCGTCTACCTCTTTCTCTCATCTCTCACTTTTCCGTCTTCTCTTCTTCTCATTCACTCGTGCCTTGCCATCTGCCCCTCTCATCTCTCACTTTCCCTTTATCACCTCCTCCTCATACTCTCGTCTCTCTTTCTCTCTCTCTTTCTCTCTCTCTCTCTCACACACACACACACACACACACACACACACACACACACACACACACACACCACTCAGTTTTTTCCTTTTCTCACGTCCTGGCCATTCTCTCGTCTCTTTCCAATCTCTTATTTTCCCCTCTTATCTCTTCCCTCTCACTCTCTCTTCTCTTACCAAATGCTTCTTTCTCGTTTCTCACTTTCTCCTCCCCTTCTGACCTCACTCGCTCCCTCTCTTCTCACCTCTTACATTCCTCTCCACTTTCTATCTGCCTCTTTCTCAACCAGGTAGACAATTTAGAATGATATCATCTAGGAACGCAAATGATACAGCATTTAACATGGCCCAGATGGCCGGCAAAAGAACGATGACATCCACGCCAGCAGCAGCGCCGAGAATAGCAACAACCTCCTTTAAAAGAAAAGCTTTATTGATTTTGTAAAACAAAATTAAAAAAAAAAAAAAAAAAAAAAAAAACGAAAAGAAAAGAAAGAGGCATATGACTGGATTTTGTCAGACAAGACCTGGACGAAGAATTTTCAGCAAATTTTAAAGAGAACGAATTTGTTGAAAAAATGTCAGGAATGGAGGTTGTCGGATCAATTTCTCAGAGATTGGATTTGATATGGACACGGTTGTTAAAAGAAGCAGGTCCTAAATTGTGACAGTTTTCCCTCCACCGTGTGGAATATAGGTTTGCGTTCATTATCTTCAGTGTGCATTATCAAAATGAAAATAAATATTGCACCATCACCGCCACCACCAATAATAATAATAATATTAGGTTGGTGCAAAAATAATGACGTCATAATGTCGTTTTTTGACGTATTTTTAACGTCAAAAAACGACATTATTACGTCATTATTTTTGCACCAACCTAATATTTTTACATTTTAAGAAATATGAGCACATTTTGTCTTGACTTCCGTAGGGTGTCAGTTTACATAATAAAATGGACCGCTATTAGCAACTATAAAATTTGATAATTTTTTTTTTTATATTCGTGATCTAGAGTGCTTAATCTGTAACAACATAAAAAAAATATTTGAAAATAAAAGTTATTAGGTTGGGGCAAAAATAATGACGTAATAATGTCGTTTTTTGACGTATTTTTAACGTCAAAAAACGACATTATTACGTCATTATTTCTTAACCAAACTAATAAGTGTACTTAGTAGCGGCCCCAAAACAGATTAAACTATTCAAAGGCCAATATAAAGCAAACAGAATAAAAGAGTAAACATACATTGTATGGAAGTTAAGATATTCAGTCAAATAATAAGTGAATATTGCAACTTGTCAAAGAAAGAGTACAAGAGGCATGGTTGGATGAGAAAGGTGATCCACTAGTAAGTATGCAAGCGACTGCCATTTGACCATACCGACTAATGTATTTTCTAGAAAATAAAACACGTACAATTCTCTGAAACTTTGAGATTAAAAAAACAATCCAGTCCAGAAGACCGGATCCGGTAGTAATAAATAATAAGAAAGCATAGAAGATAATTGTTTTCGTGGTGCAGGCAGACCGCTAAGTACGTCTGAAAAAAATTAAATAAACCGAAATAATGGATAAGAATCTAGTTCTCTTGCCTGATAAAAACAAGTTTTGGAACATGAAGGTAACATCCGGGTCAGTCTTTTTCAGAGTAATGGGGACAGTGCCAAAGAGTCGAGTAAAAACAAAGAAGGTACTATAAATAAGATTCGGAACTATTCAGTCTATAGCATCATTGTAAAAGAGTGCCGAAGCGTTGAGGAAACTTGTTCCCAAGTGAAAGTCACTAGTTATTACTAGCATGAACACTCAATAAGTTGATACTACTAATAATCACGATACGAATAATGATCATGGCTGATAAGGACTTGGAGAGCAATCGCCCTGATATTGCACTTGTGCATAGGAGAAGTCATGAATAGATCCTGAAAGACGTTGCGATATCTTGGGATAAAAACATTGTGATGGCGGAGTGGGCAAAAGGTACCAAAACCTGGCAGGGCAGATCGGAGAAATGTACCAAGCAACATATCACCTTGCCCCATTTTGTGGTTTGCGCATTCTGGCACAATTTTCAGGAATCTTTCCGACACGAAAGACACTTTGGAGATACTTGACATCCTTGTGAGTGAACAGGTAGTAGCGCTACTTGGAACAGCTCATATGATGAGGAAAGTGTTGTATCCCTAAACTTCGGATCTTAATAGATTGAAGGTTCCAACATGTACATGTTTTGATTTGATAAATTAAGATAGGCAACAGTAAATAACCCGATCAGTATCAAAGATCTATTTACCAGTTACCTGGCTATAAACACATGTGCATATCTGCTAGGGGATAATGCAGTGTGCATATCTGTTCATGAGCGAGAGGAGAGGCAGCGTATCTTCTTCTTTTTTTTAAGTTTAAAGGATGAGGCGACTAAGGCTAGATGCTTGGAAACGTCCTCTAGCAGAGACAGACAAACAGACTATGCTACCCGACCTGAAGTTATTTTCTAACTGGACCTCACTTGAAAGATATTGTGCTACTTTTATCAAAACCTTTCCCATATCCCACACCTTTTGTTATGACGAATATTAGTATAAACCCGTGGAAACTAAGTATTAGGATGGGTATTTTTCTGCTTTTTGAATTTGTACCCCAGTATCACTTTTGGGGCGTACAGCTCCCTCCCTCAATAATAATATCAACAATAAAAAAAAAAAAGCTTAAAATACTGGGCTGAAGAAGATCCCTTAAAAACGGTGAAAATAAGATGACAGTTATATTTTGTTTTCAGTTGCATCCCCATTGATACATTTGGAAGAGTCTCGAGGACACTTTTAAAGAAAATTAGAAATCCGAGCCAATATTGAAACTATCCCGAACATATCGTAAGTGAACCCAATTAGAATACTGGGGAAGCTTATGAAGCGTATAAAGACTTTGCTGTCACATGACATCAATTGATAACAGAATGTATATATTTACTACCTTGCCTTACCCCAGGTCCCAAGTAATGATTTGGTAAGAGATTGTACCGAATAGAAAACAAAATATATTATTATTTGATTAATAATAATAATAATAATAATAATAATAATAATAATTGTTCTCACGAGTACAGCCCACACCTTACTAAGGACTTTATCGATGTAAAATATGTTTTTTCTTCTTTTCTTTTTTTTTTTTTTTGTCAGTGGAAAATATCATGATGCGATTTCTAACCTTAATAATAATAATAATAATAATAATAATAATAATAATAATAATAATAATAATAATAATAATAATAATACACTAAAAAGTTCAAAATGGAGTTTCAAATGCATGAAGAAATACAAGTAAAGCACAATACACCGACCGAAACTGCAAAATACTTAAAACGAATGCAAAAGCAAATGCAACCGACCAGATACAGAAACGATGGCAAGATAAATCGCTTCATGGTCAATACTCTGCCCGTACCAAAAAAAGTGGATGTAGATACACCCCATAGCCATCAATGTCTACGTAGTTCTGGGTTAAAATTAAAACCGAAGGTTTTATTTTTGCTGCAAAGGACCAATGTTGGCTAACTAGAAATTATCAAGTACACATACTGAAAAATTGTTAGACCAAAATGCAGATTCTGTGATAAATATCCGGAAACAACTCACTTGTATCAAGTTGCGCACTGGAAAATCTGCAATTTCTACGGAAATGAACCTGAAAGAAATTGGTATGTTCACCACCGGAACCTGGTTACGGAGATAGGATCTGTAACAATTATATGGGACTTCGCAGACAGAACAATCAAATCTAATTGCCCAGACATTGTTATTAGAGACCGCAAACAAAAAGGTGCCTTCTTATTGATATGACGGTCTCTGCAGATTTTAATGTAAATATAAAAAAAATAAAAGGCAATAAACTAATAATACTCACCAAAACTAATCGTCCAGACATAGGGATCAAAGGCTAAAAAACAGAATTCTTATTGATATGGCAGTTCCTGTAGACAGCATTGTATCTTTGAAGACCTTCAAAAAAACTATAAAAGTAGAAGGGCATTGAAATGGAAATCTAAAAATGTGGCAGATGAAAACATCAACAATTCAGTTGTAGTTGGAGCCCTCGGATTGATTGGAAAATATTCCAATACTCACTGAAGGGATTCCTGGTAGTCCATGCCTTAAAGAAATACAAAAAAAATGTCCTCACTAGTACAGGCCACACCTTATGAAACGATTTATCTATGTAAAATATGTGTGATTTTTTTAAATTGCGCAGTGGAAAATGGCATGATGCCATTTTTTGGCCTTAGGTCGAACCCGGAAAGACATGAGTATACACCAGAAATCAAAGAAAAGAAAATAATAAAAATAATCGAAACTAATTGTCCAGACCTAGTGATCAAAGACTAAAAAAAAACAGAATTCTTACTGATATGGCAGTTTCTGCAGGCTGTAATGATTCTTCAAAAAACTAGCGACATGCAGTTCAGAATAGGATAGATTAAGTTAACTTAGTACTTTGCATATTGTAAACACCCAAGTCGCAGTCTGTGATGGAAGAGTGAATTATTTTAGATCTGAACTATTAACAGATCAAAGAATAACTGTCCGAAATTATTTCCATCAGAAAAAATTGTTACATCTGGTTTTCTATTTGGCCTATTATTATGACACTAACCAATCAAAAATACATAATGTCTCCTTGCCTTCGGTTTGGTTTATTATTACAATTTCTAACCAATCAAACAATCCTTAATCTCACTTCCTAACTTCTGATTGGCCTATTATTATAATTTCTAACCAATCAAACAATGCCTAATCTCAATCCCTAACTTCTGATTGGTCTATTATTATAATTTCTAACCAAACAAACAATGCCTAATCTCAATCCCTAGCTTCTGATTGGTCTATTATTATAATTTCTAACCAAACAAACAATGCCTAATCTCAGTCCCTAACTTCTGACTGGTCTATTATTATAATTTCTAACCAATCATATAATGCCTAATCTCACTCCCTAACTTCTGACTGGTCTATTATTATAATTTCTAACCAACTAAACAATGCCTAATCTCACTCCCTAACTTCTGATTGGCCTATTATTATAATTTCTAACCAATCAAACGATCCCTAATATGTTTCCATCTTTTGATTAGCCTATCAACAGGAACTCTAACTGATCTGACAATGTTTAATCTCACCTCTTGTCTTCTGATTTACCTATTACTATGAATCCTAAGCTATTAAACAATGTCTAATCGTCCTCATGTCTTTTCATTAATCTATTATGACCCTTAGGTAATAAAATGACGCCTAAACATTTTTCCTGTTTTCTGATTGGCTTATCAATATGACCTTATACCACTGCCTAATATATATTTCCGTTTTCTGATTGGCTTATCAATATGACCCCTAACCAATCAAACTGTGTCTGAAGTCACCTTTGCTACTTGGCAAATATTGACAACATTGATGTAACATTCTTGACTTTTCCAAATTTTACCAACAATTCTCATTATTTGAACCTTCTCACCAGTCGTCCAGACATGAAGCAGCAGAGATGTAGTCTAGAGAAGGAGACCGAGAATACTATGGATTGAACATGTGAGTAACAAGAAAGTTTTCATAAAAACAGAAATAAAATGGGCGTTTCTACTAAGAATAAGAACGAGACAATTCACTCACAGTACAATAGTGAACACAAAAAAATAGAGGAAAACAGTTAGTAACCTACCTTGTGTAAATATTTCGTAGAATAGGTATTGAGAGAGAAAACAAAGAGAATAACTTAATAAGAACTTCAAATAATAGGAAGTTGTGGAGATCTATGATTGTACACGTCCTGAAGAAACACTGCACATAGAAGAATCAAAGTACTTGTCCTTTCTTTACTTATAATGTCATAGCTACTTCTATAACTATATTTCTGAGGTGAGGTATTATGTACACTATTTACATTATTCGGACTATTGTCCTCATCTTTGTCGTCATATTTATTACAACGTTTCGGCCGTTATACGCTCCGGACTTCTTCAGTCGGTTGGAATATCGAACTGAACCCTTTATTTCGCTCAGATGGTTCAATATTCATGCCAGTTTCTAGTAGGATTTTCAGTTTGTCTCTATATTATCCGTGTATCGGATCTGTACCGATCATTCAGTATCTGTCTATATTTCTGTGATGAGGTATTATGTACACTATTTACATAATTAGAAGCGAAATAGTATTAACATGCATGTTTTAATATAACAGTTTAATATATACATACATATATATATATATATATATATATATATATATATATATATATATATATATATACAAAATAAATATGCCATGGATACAATACAGGGCTATATGAACAAGGAAAACGATATATATTTATATATATATATATATATATATATATATATATATATATATATATATATATAGAGAGAGAGAGAGAGAGAGAGAGAGAGAGATTTAGGTGCTTATGTACAACCTTCACACGACCAAATGTTTCATATTCGCCCATATATGCAGGGTGCAGTGGGTAAATTGTCGCCATTTTATATTTTAATTTCGCGCATGCGTATTGTTTGTTTTTCATTTTGTCTACTGTACAGTATAGTAGGATCATTTAGTCACCGTATGTGAAAAATAGAGCACCGTGATGCATTTCACTCCACCAGAAATTCGGAAGGCATGCTGTACTGCTTGGCATTCGCACCGGAACTCCAATACGACCAACCTGACAACACTGCAGAGTATAAGGAAAGAGTTGGATGAGTCTAATGGTACGGAAGCGCGGGAAACTCACTCTGATCGTTCTGATGAAAAAAGATCTCCCTAATTTGTTGATGAGGGCTTCAGACTCGACACGGAAGCCTAGAGCCTTGAAGAGGTGGTGCTGCTCTGGGTCAAGAGGGTAGCTGATGGAAGATGCTATATCTTGCAACAGGACTCCACAGTCATGGCTGTCAGACAATTTCTGCGACCACATCACCCCTTATATCTGGCCACCTAACACCCCAGACTGCACCCCTTTGATTAATATGTGTGGGGGCGCAGTTGAACTAGAGATTAGCATAACTCCTTGTAACATCAAAGATGAACTGACTGCGAGGATTATGGCAGCATTCACTAACTTAAATAAGGAGACCGTCTAGAAAATTTGCAGGAGATTCCAAAATTGTCTGAAGGCCATGGTTGAAGCCAATGTCGATTTAATTGAACAAATTTACTCTTTAGTATTTCAAGATATTTTTGTGTAATTTTGGTAAATATATCTGTTGAAATGAGATGTCAGTGTTATTTTCATTTCTGCATAATTTAGACGACAATTTATTCATCGCACCCTGTATATAGACAACATTAAAAGCAACATTAAAAACCAACGATGATTATATTACTAGGTTGGTGCAAAAATAATGACGTAATAATGTCGTTTTTTGACGTATTTTTTAACGTCAAAAAACGACATTATTACATCTTTATTTTTGCACCAACCTAATATAATCTTCCTCGTTCATTATTATCTTATTTAATTTGTCAATGCTCCTAATCCCATTTTTTTTTTTAATTTCCGGTTCGGATTTGTAAATATATTTTTCCATCTGTAATAACTTTCAGCTAACCCGAGCTATTTAAAAAAAAAAAATAGGATTCTTGCCTTCATCTTTATTACCACATTCACGACGTTTCGGTCGTTGTACGCTTCGGCCTTCTCCTGGTGATTGGCTAAGATCAATATTCAAATTGGGAAGATGTCAAAGATGTTCCCTACTTGTACTTTGGTATATAATTTTAATGCTAAAATAAATTCAAAAGATATAAATTTGTCAAAATCCAAAGAAGAATCAGCAACGTTATCGTTCATGACTTGATATCTCGGTTTAAGTCATTTTCACTGTTGAAATTACTTGTTATAACCTTAAGTTTCTACGCTTATAGATTTTTCTCCCGCACTTCTCGCTTGTGGAACACTCTTCCGGCTGTTCGCTTTCCTGTCAACTACGATTCTCAAAATTTTAAATGCTATGTCTATCATCATCTTCCGTCTCTTTGCATACTATTTTTTGGGGGGCGGGGTATTATTATTATTTTTATTATTATTATTATTATTTTATTTTTATATTATTTTTATTATTATTTTTTTAATTATTATTATTTGTTGTTTTTTTTTATTATCCTCTCTATTCTTTTTATTCTAAGTATTCATTTGCATCTTACTGGCTTTTATCGCATTTGTTGAGGTGAAATGATAAAAATGAATTACTTGTTGATAGATGCTGCTGTTCAAAACATAACCAGAATATTCTACTATTTAATCTATAGCTTTGAAAAACTAAGTGATTTATCACTAATGTTCACCTAGTACAAGGCTCGAAAGCCGCCTAAGCTAAAGGCTTATTGTTAAAATGGTAATTATAAGTGACGTGTGTGTATGAAAGAGGAGAAAGTTAAGATTATAAGGATAAGGAGTGTTATGGGATCTACCTTTATGGACTAAATGGACTCGTCCTATTACTATATTATGCCTCTCAAGGGGGCTGTTTACAGTTTACGAGTTGACTATGGTTGACTACGGTTGACTTGTGTCGAACTCTCTGCTTTGGCAGAGAGGAACCCGGACGAAGCTTTGCCGACGGGCAAAGTTTCGTCCGGGGAGGTAGACAGGCGCTGAACCCGTCTAGGCGGGTTCAAAGGGTATATTTTTTGGCCGAGACTACGGGCTCGGAGAAACCCACGTTAAACTCGGCCTTGTGCCACATTCAATCCTCGTGGAGGGGATCGTTAAATATTGTCGACGAGTTGACTACGGTTGACCTGTCGACCTTTGGCGGAGAGGAACCCGGACGAAGCTTTGCCGAAGGGCAAAGTTTCGCCCGGGGAGATAGACAGGCCCTGAACCCGTCTAGGTGGGTTCAAAGGGTATATTTTTGGCCTAGCCTAAGGGCTCGGAGAAACCCACGCTTGACTACGGTTGACCTGTCGACATTTGGCAGAGAGGAACCCGGACGAAGCTTTGCCGAAGATCAAAGTTTCGCCCGGAGAGATAGACAGGCCCTGAACCTGTCTAGGTGGGTTCAAAGGGTATATTTTTGGCCGAGCCTAAGGCCTCGGAGAAACCCACGCTTGACTACGGTTGACCTGTTGACCTTTGGCAAAGAGGAACCCAGACGAAGCGTTGCCGAAGGGCAAAGTTTCATCCGGGGAGGTAGACAGGCCCTAAACCCGTCAGCGGGTTTAAAAGGGTATGTTTTTGGCCGAGCGTACTGGTTCGAAGAAACCCACGTTAAACTCGGCCTTGTGCTACATACATTCCTCGTGGGGGGGACTGTTAAATATCGCTGACGAGTTGACTACTGTAGTTTGCCGTCAGTCGGACGTGCAACACTTTTGTATTCGTTGTATTTGTTTAATAATATGTTTTCACTAAATTGCTGAGTTCGAGTTTTCTTTCGGACCTATTCTGGGTCCACAACAGGGAGGATAAATAATATTTGATACTTGAATTGAAGAGGTTAAAATTGTAGTGTTATGAGAAGCACACACACACGGCTTCCTGGTCCACGAAATGGCAGTTCTTGGGAAAATACTGATTGGGTGGAATATTCTTATATTTGCAACACGGGGAAAACGGTGGGGGTGGCATTCATACTCCTTGGAAGTGGCATTATGAGTCCTAGCTGTAAATGTCTGAACTTTTTTTTTTATTTTTGTATTTTTTTATTTACCTTTTTTTCTCAGATCAATCTTCTTTCGCATACCACGTCTGTAGACAACAAGAATCTCTCTCTCTCTGACTGACCGGTTGAAACCAAAAAAAAAAAAAAAAAAAAAAGAAAGAAAAAAAAGTGAAAAGAAATCAATATCAACCAATAGCTAAAATGTCTGCTGTATATAACCGTTTATCTATGATTATCAGAATAGTTACACAAAATGTACACTCCAACAGGTACCGGCCGAAAGGTCAATCAGTTAAGTACGATACATGATACAAGCTTGTACAGTCAAGTATTTATTGATACATGATGGACAAGGCAGATATTTTCTCACAGTAGGTTGCCAATTCTTCATGCGGTAGACTGGTTGCCAAACAAGGCTCAAGAACCTAGTCTGACCTGCTGTTCAAGAGATGGATTTCATACCTTTCTCAAGGGTATTTTTGCATAACTGAATCTAACGAACTCGGTTGGAATTCGAACTCAGCTCTCCGAGTTCTCACTCCTGTCCAATATCCATTACACCACAACAAATTTTCCGGTGTGTCAGCTCCCCGTTTGTATAAAAAGAACAAAAAAATGCTAGAAATATGAGATTAGATACGCAGAATGTTGACTTCATATTATTAATGTTACCGCTTAACTTTGGAGTATATTTTTGACTAGCAGGAGAGCCCGGCGTTGCCCGGGGGATGTAACAGTAAGAGATAGATCAAGTATCAACCATCATAAAGACTGAAAAATAAAATTGACAAAGATTATTGTTTAAGGTTGACGGACACGCATGTCTTAATTAGTTTTTTTTTTGTTTTTTTTATTTTTTGTTTTTTACGAATTGGTCAAACCCAAACTCAAACAAAAACATTGTTTTCAATCGTTATGAGTCTACCGATTGAATGGAATTTTATTATAAACAATTGTCCTGTAAACGGAATTTTTAAAGTATTCCGAATGTAAAAATAAAGAAAAAAGTGTGCAAAACAATAAGAAACACTACCTGCCAAAAAAAGTGAAGTTTTGTTGAAATCGGTTGAAAAATGTAGGAAATCCGATCCAATATATAAACGTACAGATACACACACACACACACACACACACAACCTGGGTTTTATAATACGTATAACTCAATATGCGTTGTCCCCCTTTCATTCTGGCGACAGAATCGTGTTTTCAAATGGATTTCGTGCAAAACCAATTGTTTTCCCAATTTTTGGCGCTGTCAGAACCACCGCATGGTAATTTTACGTAGTCCTGTGAAGTTTTGTTGAAATCGGTTGAAAAATGTAGGAAATCCGATCCAATATATAAACGTACAGACACACACACACAATCTGCGTTTTATAATAAGTAAGATTATAGTGTCCTTGGTACAATATTGTTTGAATTTGAGTCAAACCGCGACTTCATGACACGTGATGACGCACCATTCCATAATGCGATACCCCGCAGAGGTCTTTTTGCCATTTACGTATCGAAGAAATTTTGTATTGAATTTTGTATTGAAAAATGGCTTCGAGCGTATGAAGCCTGCAGATCTTAGCGAGGGTGGTGCTTCTAACCTCCTGGACTAGTGCAACAGAATCACAAACAAAGATCTGAAGCAAGTAAGTGAAACCACATCGTTTGAGAGCTTCAACAGCAGTAACAGTTAAAATGGATATGGCATGTAACCCGAAGAGAAAACAATAACATAATTAAGATTTTAAATTCTTTCTAGTAACACAATTTTTAATGAAAATAGGTTTTTCAGGTCCACTGTTATTTCTCTATCCAGTATGGATGGAGGCCTCTTTCGTAACCACTACGTCAAACAAAAGTGTAGGAAGGAAACACCCATCCATACTGGAAAGAGAAATAACACTGAACTTGAGAAACCTATTTTCGTTAAAAATTGTGCTAATAGAAAGATTGTATAAAGTTTAGTAGTACTAACTGCTCAGTCAGTGAATGTCGAATGTTTCTTTATAAAGAAACGGCTACTATTTCCAATGTCTGAAAATATCTTATAGTTTTCCAGATCCTTGCTAGCCCAAATATATCTGGTTTGTTTACCTACGTTGACTCGATTGACTCGTCATATTTACTACACTAAGGTATTAAATTCTCCAGCACATCTGTGTTATTTCTAGTTTAAACTGTCAAATAAGAATGCCAATTTACGAAGGGGAAATAACCCATACAGAAGAAAAAATCAACAGGACAATTTCAGCTTCAGATTACGCTGCAGCTAATTGTATAGGAATTATTGTTTAAGTCTATTACTTTTGGGAAAACATTTTGCTCACCAAATTTAGAGATTCATTATTATTATTATTATTATTATTATTATTTCACTGTTGATAAGGTGAATGTTCGGAAGCGATGAAAGAATGTCTCTGTTTATACCAAATGCTAACAGTGTCAGAATAGTTACACAGAATGTAGGTTCCAACGGCTACCGGACCAAAGGTCAATCAGTTAAGTGGCATACGTGATGCACGCTTGGGCAGACATGTATCGACAGATATTTTCTCGCAGTAGGTTGCCATTTCTTTCTGCGGTAGACTGGTTGCCCAGTCTGTCCTGCTGTTCAAGAGATGGATTTCATACCTTTCTCAAGGGTATTTGTGCGTAACTGAATCTAACGAACTCGGTTGGAATTCGAACTCAGCTCTCCGAGTTCTCACTCCTGCCCAATATCCATTACACCACAACAAATTTTCCGGTGTGTCAGCTCCCCGTTTGTATAAAAAGAAAAAAATATGCTCGAAATATGAGATTAGATACGCAGAATATTGACTTCATATTATTAATGTTACCGATTCTTAACCGTGGAATATATTTTTGATTATAGTGTCCTTGGCACAATATTGTTTGAATTTGAGTCAAACCGCGACTTCATGACACGAGATGACACACCATTCCATAATGCGACACCCAACAGAGGTCTTTTTGCCATTTACGTATCGAAGAAATTTTGTATTGTATATCAAAGCAATAAATATTTAGTGGTACATCTCAGATGGAATGTATGCAGCAGTTCTTATCGGAGTTTAAATATCTTTGTAGACATCGTTTTGAATCAGACACCACGCTGCTCATCAACACGGAATGGAACTGACTGATAATTGATATGTCACTGATGATATGGACTCTGCGTCAAATGCAGTTGAGGAACGCGGCATGTGTGCAGGCACAGAAATTGAGTTTGGTAGCAAAGGAAATTGCTCGGAAATGGTAGTGCCAGAAATAATAGGAACATGTAAAATATATATATAAATAAATTGTTGTAATTGTCTTTGTTGTTTTTAACATAGCGGATAAAATATCGATCGAAAATGTTATGTCCTCAGGTATCTACGTTGAAGGTACGCTCTGAATAGCTTCTTCTTTTTTTTTTTTTCTTTCTCGATTTCATCTTTTTAGGCGTTTCTGTGAGAACTAGGGATCCAACCAGGATTCATTATTCCCGACCGCAATCTTAATAACATAAGGTATGCAGAAGACAAAGTTCTGTAGCAGAGACAGGAAATTACAAGAACTCCTGCGGAAGTTAGTGAAGGAAATCGAGACGTAAGGACTAAAAAAAACAACAAATTCCAGGAAGATAGAATGCATGGTTGTTAGCAAAAGAGGCATTACATCATGCCAATTACAAACTGGAAATACCAAAATCAAACACATAAAAATTTAAATATCTGGAAAGCGTGCGTCCTGGGTATGACGATAAACTACATCCAACAACAAGGCCTCAGATAATGTTTTCGGAAAAATAATGTTGCCAGCTATACGTTTTTTGGAAAGAATAATGTTGCCAGCTATGCGTTTTTTGGAAAGAATAATGTTGCCAGCTATATGTTTTTGGGAAAGAATAATGTTGCCAGCTATGCGTTTTTGGAAAGAATAATGTTGCCAGCTATGCGTTTTTTGGAGAGAATAATGTTGCCAGCTATACGTTTTTGGGAAAGAATAATGTTGCCAGCTATGCGTTTTTTGGAACGAATAATGTTGCCAGCTATACGTTTTTGGGAAAGAATAATGTTGCCAGCTATATGTTTAATAGTACTGTATATTTAATATATGTATAAGTATATGTGTATATATGTATGTATAGCTGTATATATATACATACACACACACACACACACATATACATATATATATATATATATATATATATATATATATATATATATATATATATATATATATATACCTTAATTTGGCATTAAATGACCCACAGTGGTTGATATGCCATAAAACCCAACCAACCAACCAACTGGAAAGCGTTATAACAGAGAACGGAAAGTGCGACGATGAAATCCGTAAACGCATTAGGATAACGAAATGTGCCTTCCAAAAGCTAATTAATTGATTAGTTTTTACGGATTACCAACCCTTTGCAGGCTATTTTAAGCCAGAAAATATTTTTAGATTATAAGATTTATTTTTTTTTTTTTTTTTGTAATTATAAGAGTTTAGTGATACAAGTCTTACTACTTAACCCATAGCTTGGGGGAGAAGCGGTGAATTTATACCTTTCCCAATGGTACCTACACGTCCGTCTGAATTTATGACGGACACCAGCCAATCATATTCCAGTGAGCGGGAACACAGGTGTATGCATATTCCATTATATCAGTTACCAAAAAGACATACCAGAATATAGATAATAAAGAATGGAAGTAGTGCTGACCCACCATCCAAAAAGAGATGACGTTTTCAAAAATATTCGTTTTTATACATTGATATTCTTGTTGATCGAGAACAATGAAATAGTTTCTCACTGGCACCTCTGTTAAAAGTTAGTATCATTTTTTTCTTTTATATAGCACTTATTATCTTCCATATCTAAAAAGAAATATGAAAAAAAAATCAAATATGGTGAATATCACAGACGTCCATTGATGGATTCTTCGCTCTGAAAGAAAATTGAAAATTGTCTATTAACCAATTCTTGTTCATAACAGGAAATTGCTTTCAAGAGATTTTGGAATTAGTATGGGAAAACTGCACGTGTTCAAAGAATTTTCGTGAAAGCTGCCGATGAGTGGGAATCGGGAGACGGTTATTTCAGATTTGACGCATAACCATTTTGTGAGAAAAGACCACTCTGTTCGTCTTTACCTCATTTATAAACAAGTGAAGAAATTCATATTAAATAATGAACCCAACTTGAATAAAAAGTATATATATATATATATATATATATATATATATATATATATATATATATATATATATATATATATATAAGTGTGTATATTAAAAAGAAGAGAAATACCGCAAAGGTTTTTGGTTGTAATGTGGATTTTTTTCAAAAAATATTATGCTTTATTTTTCATAATTTTACTACACGTGTTTCTGGTCTCGCGGCCGTCTTCAGGTAAAAGACGGAGATTTCTACATATTATTAAAAATAATAATTAATTTTTTTTCCTTTATGTTTTTCGATGTTAAATATTCTCGATATGAGAAATTCTTTGTTTTTGCGTTAGTAATCCGAATGTCTTTCTTGAACTGGCAGTGAAGAGTTCTGCGCGGGAAGGGTCATAAAACAATTAACATTGGTCCAAGAGAAATGATGAATTACTTATCGGTATCTTATCTTTTAATGTTTTAATGACCCCTGTGTGTTCTTAGATCTATTTCCATTTTTGTGTGTTTCTGTCAGCATGCGTGTATATATGCGTGTGTATATTTCCCCGCCATACATACACTGTCTCACTAGGAGGGATTAGTAAACACATTTGTACACATACACACATACATACACACACACCGTCCCACCACAAGGAATCAGTACATACACACACATACATACACACACACATACACACATACTTCCCAAGCTACATGGAACCAGTATACACATACACACACACATACACACATACAGTGACAGGCATAAGTATTGGATACATGTTATTTTCTGTTATAACTCTAGTTTATGTTCGCCATTTTGCCTGATATTTGGTAAGTAATATCTCGTAAAGTTGTTTTAGTTGTATGTGAAAGGAAAATTAAAAACTCATGGTTGAATCCATTTTTTTATCTGACATTTGATCTGACGTGCTATACTTTTTAGCTACAGGGAATATGTATGGTTGGCAAAGTTCAAATTACTGTTTATAAACACACAATCTTCAACGATTTTTCGCGATCGATCATATCTGATCACGAAGCATATCTTAAGATAAACATTAACGTAAAAATCATTTATTTAGATAAATTGTATCTATACGAATAACGTATAAACAGAAAATATATTTAATAATTACCAGACAATCCATTTCATCATCCGCTATCATTGTTTACTTTTATACAAGTTTCATTAAAGTCGACTGATAAGGTACCAGGATTAAGTTTGTTATTTAATTTTTCTTCGATTCGTAAAAATGTTTTCTGAACATAAGTTCGTAAAAAGCATTCCAAATGTTACATATATCAGATCTCTTTCGGCTATGCAATTAGCCATTGTCAAAATTTTTTTTTATAAACTGAGTATGTCAATTTTTATATATCGGAATGATTTTTTTTTTTTTTGATTTTTTAAACAGGGTATGTTCGTTCTGGCCGTGTTCATAGATAATATTATTGAGTATTGTTTTTTTTTTCTTTTTATCATTAAAGCTTCTATTACTTTATGCACGCACACACACACACACATACACACACACACACACATATATATATATATATATATATATATATATATATATATATATATATTATACACCCCCCATATATATATATATATATATATATATATATATATATATATATACAATCTAATGGGGCAAATTAAAATACCTTGGGGTGGCGCGAACTAAACAGCTTGATAGATAATAGCAATGTGGTTAGAACGTTTGCATTCAGTTTGTCAGAAAAGAGACGTCCTGATTTTATCGGACTAGACGGGTCGATCCCAGCGTGCGACACCTTTGCAAAGTACCTGAAACCCATACCTTGGGGTGACCCAAGCCTTGTGAATTAAATTGGGTAGACTAAACCCTTGGTGTCCGTCGATAGCTGTGCTAACACGAAGTCGCAAGTCATAGTATCCGAGGGCTTGAGCGTGCTAACCTTGTTCAAATTATTGATCAGGCTCTTTCCCAGAAACTGTAACTAAGTTCTGCTAAGCACAGTTACAGTATAAACCACACGTTGGCTCCGTGGGTGTTGAATAAGCACAAATGCGCCTGAGCAAGCGTCTGCTATAGGGATTGGTCACCCGCCCTAGTAGACGGGTATCCCCGAATACGAGTGGGCAGCTATAATACATATATATATATATATATATATATATATATATATATATATATATATGTATATATATATATATGTGTGTGTGTGTGTGTGACTTATTATTTTGGGTGAATGGCGAATGATTTTAATAAATTCTTTGGTAGAGGCAAAAAAAGAGAAACTATCAAACTTATTGATTTAGCTCTCCCGCCAATCTGCTTAAGTTAGAAATACTTACACACTATTATTAGGTTGGTGCAAAAATAATGACGTAATAATGTCGTTTTTTGACGTTAAAAAATACGTGAAAAAACGATATTATTACGTCATTATTTTTGCACCAACCTAACAGACTACAGTTCAGCTTTATTTCTTTTATTAATTTTATTGGGTTTTTTCTCTTTAAAATGGAGCTAATCTTTCCTTTAACCTTTAAACTTTTGTTAAGAAGTTAAGAAAGGAGAACCTTTTTTTATTATTATTAGGTTGGTGCAAAAATAATGACGTAATAATGTCGTTTTTTGACGTTAGAAAATACGTCAAAAAACGACATTATTACGTCATTATTTTTGCACCAACCTAATATTTATCAATGGTGACAAATGAAGTTTTACCATAGCGATTTTTAAGTTGGTAGTAGACATAAGAACTGATACTAAATCATTACTTCATATGAATTCTTTCCCCAAATAGGCTCACCTATCGTCCGGTCTGCACTGCTTCCATGTCTACTGAACAAGAATAAAGGTTCATCTCTTGTTTTCTGTTCAGGATATGTCTTACCAATCCTCCTTCTTTCTCTTACCAGGGCCACAATGATTTAGCTGTCATAACTCTTCAGTGTTGAGACTAATCGATGGCTGTGACTTTGCATTATGAGAGTAACGGATTGGCAGTTTGATGGATGCTGCTTCCGGTCGTTAGGAGCCCGAACTCATTGGTAGCGATTAGAGAGGCTGCTCCGATCAACAGTCGCATTTATATCGGGGTCTTTGTAGTGCCATGTCCCGGATGGGTGGGTGTCTCTGCATATATTTCGACAACAGAGAGTGACAATTATGGTGGTGGTGGTGGTCTCTCTCTCTCTATCTATCTCTCTCTCTCTCTCTCTCTCTCTCTCTCTCTCTCTCTCTCTCTTTTCAAATTATGGAAATCGCAGCAAAAAGGAATAAAACTGAACCTGCCAAAAAAAAAACACCTCCTTCCCCACCCACTCAATCTTTCTTTCTCCAATATTCGGGGTAACCGTTCCAACTTCATCTGGAGTATCCCTGTTTGCTGAGAGAATGAGGCACCACATAACCTCTAATAACTTTAGATCTTGTGATTAC
This sequence comes from Acanthosepion lycidas, assembly GCA_963932145.1. Taxonomy (NCBI): domain Eukaryota; kingdom Metazoa; phylum Mollusca; class Cephalopoda; order Sepiida; family Sepiidae; genus Acanthosepion; species Acanthosepion lycidas. The sequence continues at coordinate 90,341,296 of OZ010574.1, forward strand.
TGACGTCTCTGTAATAGGGTACTAACTAAGTACAAGGTCTCTATTACCCCCGCTTTCAAACGATTTGAGGTGTTATCCTCGGCTGATAAAGCTGAATGCTTTAACCGTTAATTCTCTTCAAACTCTACTCTTGAATCATCTAACGTCCCCACTTAGAACTGATTCTTTGTTGTGTGATATGCATATAACCCCTTCCATGATTTCTGCTATCATCTCTTGATCGTCACAAAGCATATGCACCCGATGATATCCCTGCAATAGTCATTAAGAAGTGTGCTCCCAAAATAGCCCCTGTTTTCTCTAAACTGTATAATAAATGCCACGCTGCTTCCTGCTTTCCTGCCTGCTGGAAGTCATCGTTTGTTGTTCCAGTTTTTAAGAACTCTGCTGAACCATCCAACCCATCCAACTATCGGCCTATTAGCCTTCTACCTCTTTTAAGGAATCTCATAGAGGCCCTATTGAATGCTGAACTGGTTCATCATCTCTCATAACTCAGACATGCAATACGGCTTTCCTTTCTCCAGATCAATTGCTGATGTGCTAACGAAAATTGCGGAAAGAGTATATCTAGATAAAGACGGTGAAGCCCGGGCTGTAACATTGGATATTTCGAAAGCTTTTGACAAGGTCTGGTAGTCATGTCTTCTACACAAGCTAAAAAGTTACGGTGACTCCGGAAATTTATTTGAGCTGGAACCAAATCATGAAAGGAATGATGGCCTGAACTGTCACTCCTCTACATCTTTTCGTACTAACGCGGGTGCCCCCCCCCGGGCATTTACCCTGTTTTTAATCTACGCTGATGACACTGCCATTTAATCCTGCATCCATTGTAAGGGACAAGGTCAAAATGGCAGCTGATGTAAAAAAACGACATGAAGACCGTCGTTAACTGGGGCAAAAGATGACTTATCTATTTTAACGCTGCGGAAACTAAACTTATCTCTATTAAACATTAGAGAGACTCCTCTCTACCTTGTATAAGCATGGCTGATGCTATCTTTCAAGAAAGAGACTCACTGTGCCTTTTCAACCAAACGTTCTCAGCTGACATGAGGTGAAAAGACTACATTGAATCTATTGCTATGGTAGCTGCTAAAAAAGTTAGTTCAGTGTCGGGCGAGACAATTTTTCTCCCCGGAATCTATCTTACATATCTATAATTCTACCATTTGCCCATGCTTAGAATATTGCTGCCATGTAAGTTCCGATGCCTTTGCTATTTACCTGGAGCTCCTTGATAAGAGCCAAAGAAGAATCAGCAATATTATTGGTCCTGATCTAGCAGTTCAGCTTCAGTCACTTGCCCACCACCGTAAGGTTACCTGACTATGCCTTTTTTTTTTTTTTTTTTATAAATACTTTCATAGTAATTATTCGGATGAGCTATTCACCATGTTTAGCTAGACTTAATGAATTTAAGCGCAGTAAGAGACTAACATCAAGATCTTATCAATTTACAACTTCTACGCTAACAGTTTCTTTGCTCGGACTTCTCACTTTTGGAACACCCTCCATGCTCCCTGATGTCTAACCAATTTAAATCTGTAAAAATATAAACGCAATATCAATCGCTATCGACTGTCCTCCTAATTGCTTTTTCCTATTTCTAATCATTACTAATGTTTCTGTTCCTAATTCCTGCACCCCTGTAACAGCTTGCGTGCTAGTGGCTCTACTGTCTTGCTTGGAGGTTATACCAATATATATATATATATATATATATATATATATATATATATATATATATATATATATATATAGAGAGAGAGAGAGAGAGAGAGATATATATTATAAAATGTTGTTTGTTCGTTTGTTTGGGTTTTATGGCATATCAACCACTGTGGGTTATTTAATGCCAAATCCAGTTTATATGAATTTTAAATGCCTATTTTGTATGGAATAAAAAACGTATAGCTGGCAACATTATTGTTTCAAAAACTTACAGCTGGCAACATTATTGTTTCACAAAACGCATAGCTGGCAACATTATGGTTCGAAAAACGGATAGCTGGCAACATTATTTTTAACAAAAAACGTATAGCTGGCAACATTATTGTTTCAAAAACGTATAGCTGGCAACATTATTTTTCCGAAAACATTATCTGAGGCCTTGCTGTTGGATGTAGTTTATCGCCGTACCCAGGACGCGGATGTAATTTATCGTCATACCCAGGACGTTCATAAACATATAGCTGGCAATACCATGGTTTCAAAAAAGTATAGCTGGCAACATTATTGTTTCAAAAACGCATAGCTGGCAACATTATTGTTTCAAAAACGCATAGCTGGCAACATTATGGTTCGAAAAATGGATAGCTGGCAACATTATTTTTAGCAAAAAACGTATAGCTGGCAACATTATTGTTTCAAAAACGCATAGCTGGCAACATTATTGTTCCGAAAACATTATCTGAGGCCTTACTGTTGGATGTAGTTTATCGCCGTACCCAGGACGCGGATGTAGTTTACCGTCATACCCAGGACTTATATATATTAAAGGTCAGTTGAATGGCAAAATGAAAAAAAAAATATGTAACGCGTTTCATCCTCTAAATAAGGCTTCATCAGACTGAAGTAATGTTCTTATTGATGTCATTATATATATACTAGTTTTTGCCTGGAAAAATTTCATGGTTTTCCTATTTTAATATTCTGACGAGTGTTACTTTTCAAGTTAATGATTAAGTAACCTCATAGCGAATTCTACGACTGTAAAGTATCCGTAGATATTCTCCCATCGCATAGTCCAATATTTGATAACCTAACATTCATATCTATGAATGCTGGTTGTTATTTTAAGAAGTAAATGAAAAGATTAGAAATTACCAACTTCTCCTATTTCGTTGAAACAGCCGTTAAACATTTCTATCTTCTCCATTTCTTTCTTTCATTCATTTTCTATCTGAAACCAAGTTGTGTCTTTTCCCCACTTTCCATGTTATCAGAACGGAATAGTCCAATCATTTATAAACTATTAGCAGGAGTCGTTATACAGTTCTATCTAGCCTTTATGCCTTCTTAAGAACATTTCTCTTGGTAAAAATGTAAAAATAATTCATGTTTGACACAAAAAATATGCGGACTGAATTTGTTTACAAGCGTCAACAGTAGTGTGTGTATATATATATATATATATATATATATATATATATATATATATGCGTGTGTGTGTGTGTGTGTGTGAAAATATATAGAAAATAGGAAAGAACTCGTTAGCTAAATAATCCAAAGATCTTTAGTATTTTAGTTATTATTTAAAAAAAAAAATAGTGCTCGATACATAAGTAGAGCATAAATATAATTATTTATTTAAAAATATGATTCCAACACGCTACATGTTTCAAAACAAGAGCCGAAAACTTCAATATAATTATTTGAATTAAATTGAATTAAAGTAAGCTCTGTTCCATCGTCAAGCGAAATTTTTTTTGGAATAACTTATTTCTGAAATTTACGTGTTTTAATAGCAGATTCATTATTGAAATCAAAATTTCTATGGTAACGGCTAGAGCGATTGTTTAAATAAAAAGGGTGTAGGGTGTTAATAATTTGTATCAGTATAGAGTTACATTCACAGATGTCAAGTCACGGTAAGGTTGGGGTGTCTAAATTTAAAACGGAAGATGATTTCGTCTAGTCTGGTTTCCGTGTCTATGGAGATTTATTTATTATTTTATTTTATTTTTTTCTGAAAGGGTTTTGTGTATATAAAAAAACTGCCGTTTTTGTTTTTTGACGACTTCATAACGTGTTATCTTTTTTGTAGGGTATTTAAACTATTCATTAGGACTATGGATATATATATCGCCTTGAGCGTTATTTTTAGTGGATACTCATATTTGAGTAAACGCTCAGTTTATTTATTGAGAGAGAGAGGGAGAGAGAAGCGTCTTGCGAGTCAACATTGCGTAACGTCTGTTAAATTCAAGCGTTATTAAAACTTTTACAAATGTTAACTATATTTTAAAATAATTTCCTCGTTGTTGAACGACAATGTTTCGTGTGAGCTGTTTCCTTCTTCAATATATTTTAGTCTTTGGCGTTAGTGTATTATAGCGAGCTGTCTGTCTGTTCGCCACTTAAAGTAAAATCGGCGAGCTGAGTTCAAAATATGGCCTTGTTCGTTACGATCACTTTCGCGCGGATACTCTTGGGGAATGTATAAATACACCTGCTCTATATCCCCAAGCTATGGGTTAAATAACAAAACTAACTGGGCACACCTGAGGTGGCAACCAGTCTAGGAGAAGGAACATGAAATTCAAAAATCTAACTCAATTGGAAGCTAACTCAGGCTATTTTGCTCACGACATGCCTGCTATAGCTGCAGTACATTGGTTCCCCTACGACCTCAATAGGCTCCAGGACACACAGTATATTTTACGCGCACTTTCTTAATTATATTCATATTGTAGTGATATATTAATCAAGGTGAGTACGATTGCATAATATTTTGATACGGACCATGTTAACCTTTTAGAAAGAGTGGTGGTTGTATGACCAATATAAGAAACGCAATATTTATTATATTATTTTGAAATGTGCATATAAATATCCGCCCACTCACATCATAATACCTTCAGATTTGATATACATAGCTCTGCATTATACACAACTAAGAAGATTATGTGCACATTCATACACGTTGTTACTCTATACGTCGTGTGTAAATTTTTTTTTTAATCCTTGGCAAAAATTATCCAGACATCATTAGTAATACCAAACATCTGTTCATTCTGGCACAATCAGAAGGAATGAATTTAGTTTGGGGCAATTCCCTAGCCATTTTGTCTTTATTTCTTTCAGTTGCTTACTTCTCTCGTCTTATATGAGAGCTCTTCTAGTTAAAAGGTAAATTTCTTTCTGTTGATTCAACTTTTTATCTTCTCTTTTATTTTTTTCTTTAGGATTTTTTCTTACCTCTATCTTCCTTTTTTTTTCTTTTTTCTTTGCTTTATGCTTACTACTCTCCCTTTGATTATGAACTCTCCTCATTAAAAGGTAAATTCTCCTCGCTGTTTGTCTATTATCAATCTGCCCATTTGCCGCCATTTCTTTTTCGTTCGCTTTTATCGTTTTTCCCACTTTTACATGAATTCTCAAACGATACTTTTATTTTAGCTGTTTACACCGGTTCTTTTCAATTCCGACCCTTCTTGTTAAATGTTAAATTTACCAGCTTTTCTTACTTTTTATCAAATACTTCCTCCCTTTTATATAAACTTTATTCAGAAGAAATTTCTATTTTACGAGGTCTGGCGTAAAATATGTAACCATTAAATATTAACAAAAACTAGCTTACCTAGGAAAATGACGATATGGTGATAGGATAAGTTTTCATTAAAATTGAAAATTGACACAGTTGCAAATAATCCTTATGAACCAGAAGTAAATTAAAAAGTAATTTACGATCCTTCTAATGACTATAAAAAGGAAATCTTTTTCACTTGTAAGTGATCCGGATTTAATCTGAAATCGCCTAAGATCTTAAGAATACAAGCTTTCTTACATGACTGTAGAATAACAATAGAATAGCAACACTTACCGGCGTAAGGGTCCCAGCTAGCGTCCAGCTGGCAGACAAAAATAAAGCAGGTTGTAACTCAATACAAACCCCGCAAACTGACTGTAATCAAGCTGGTATTTATACAGAAATACCTCTACTCATGTACCAGCAGCCAATCCCAGCCCAAGCAATGGACTATCCCACTTGACACCAGAAATAGCTCTCTTTCTCAAGGTGGAGGGGTCTTTTCTCAGCTTGTTCCACAACACAGTGTTTATCTTGACAACAGGATTGTTCAACAAAGACTACAAAACTTATCTCTTTATGGCAAGCTGATGGCAAAGCATCAAACGACCCAATAATTATAGCAAAAGCGGCAAAAACTCAGCTCTTGAAGAGTACCATGCGTCAAACCATCTGCTAAGTACCATTACAACGATCATGACTAAACTGTGAGGTGATTCTTATTATCGTCGCGTAAATCTTTTATCGACCTTTCCGAATATTTTATTTTTCTAAATCTACGCAAAATCAACTCTCTCTCTCTCTCTCTCTCTCTCTCTCTCTCTCTCTCTCTCTCTCTCACACACACACACACACACCTTCACTTATAAAAAATTTGTTGTGGCATAACGTAAATGAATTGCACTATTAAATATTATACGAGGTTGATCAAAAAGTATCGGGACTGTCGCTTAACGGAGCTGAATTACGCAGACTGAAGCCGTTTGGCCTTGGACGCATACACACGAAGTTCTAACATTCTACAGTGTTTGGAAGGAAAGTGTTTAGTGTGTGGTCGCCTCACCGCGCCCGCAGAGGCTCTCTTCAGTGACCATAGCTTGTGCAGCAGTTTTTGGCTAAGTACCACATTCCCCAAGGTTCGATAACCACTATATTTCCCAGATATCGCCCCTTTTGACTTTTTCCTCTTTCCAAAAATCGTAATCCTAATTGAAAGGGGCAAGATTCCAAGACATCAACAAGAGAACGCAACAAGACAACTGCTCGCTATTCCCTCAAAAAGAAGTACCAGGAATGCTTTCATCATTAGAAACGATGCTGGGTAAAGTATATAGCTTCAGAAAGGGGACTGCTTCGAAGGAGGTTAAATGCCGAAGTGATATGTATTGTAGTTTTTATTTTACTGAAACGGTACTGATACTTCTTGGTCAGAGCTCGTAGCTACTGTATCAAAAGTTTATAAATTCGACTATGGAAAACTAGAAAATTAATCTCTTTAACGTCTATCCAAGCATCTCTTCCGTTTTGTTAAAACAACATGTGGCTTACAGTCACATCACGGTAAAACACCGATTCCAGTACGATTACCGAATTTAAGAAATGTCAAGCCCGGTTAATACCTAGGTTGGTGACTGCTTGAGAATACCAGGTACTGTAAGATTGTGTATGTTGGTGATGTCATGAATAATTGCTCTGAATTTTTAATCGGAGATCCGTATTCCAATTCTAGTTAGGTTCGTTATATTCACCCGCGGGCGAATACCCTTGGGTTAGGTATGAATCCACATCTCCCCCAATCTATGGGTTAATTAGTAAGCATCATTAAAACCATTATTATCTCCAAAAATTTAGATCTGTAATTCTCAAAATGTGTGTGTATGCATGTGTGTGTGTGATCGAATGTTGTTCATGCATTTCCAGTTTTCATCCGATTTTGATGAAATTTGTTGTTTGATAGATAATTCTTCAGTGCCGGTTTTGAGTTCAAATGGTTGGCGATAATGGCTCTCCACTACTTCCTGCCCCTTATAACTCGCAGCAATGTTTTACTATTTACTATCTATTCTTGGATATATATCTTTCATAAAAAACTTTAATAAAAATAATTTAAATTATTACAATAATATTATTTATTATTATACAGTTCCCTTTTCAAATTGTCCCATCCCCACCCCATTTGGGGATGTGCCTCAGTTGCATCCATATGTTGTTACTAATATTGATTTTGGGGTGGGCTGACTTTAAACTTAAACTGCTCCTATTGAATGGCAAAAATTCCCAGAAATGAAAGACCCAGTCAAAGATGGGTTATACTGCTAGTATATATATATATATATATATATATATATATATATATATATATATATATACTGCGCGCGTGGCTGAAAATGATGATCAAAGGACTCAACGGCTAAGGAGAAACGCCTCTTCAGCTGCTGCTGCGGATGAGGCTGAAACAAGATTGAGAACGCTTTTCAGAGCCACCCTCCCATTCAAATTCTTAACCCTTCCATTTGGGGATGTGCCTCAGTTGCATCCAATTGTTGTTACTAATGTTGATTTTCGGGTGGGCTGACTTTAAACTTAAACTGCTCCAATAGAACGGCTAAATTCCCAGTAATGAAACACGCGGGCGAAGATGGGGTATACTGCTAGTAAATAAATAAAATTGCATATAAAATATTTAGATTTCGGCATTAAATAACCAATAGATGTGTTGATATGCCGCTAAACAAAAACAAACAACCAAAATAACCCGAGAAATTTTCATTTCGGGATCGTCATCAGCTGCCCTATTGCTTTCTACTTAATCTTATCTGAAATCTCTCTTTCAAAGGTGATTTTAGCTTTGGTAAAGTTGCGAGTAAGCAAATCTGGGACCTCGGTGGCTGCCCGGAAGACCTGAGTGACATGATAAATAATCCCCTGCACGAAACGTATTTAAAAAAAAACAACTGGTTTAATCAATGCGAATGCAAGTTTGGCACAGAACATACAGTCACTCCATAGCTTCTCACTGCTGTATGGGCATGCAAACGAGATGGTCCGTTCAGATTGATTACCAAGTTACATCAATGCCACGCAACCTGTTCTGGAGTTATTCAAAATGGTTGAATGAACCCGCCTCGATTCCACTGAGGTCCAGCATGCGCGAGACATTAGCCTAGAGAGGATGAAAGCGTTGGTTCTTGAATTTGCTGAACATTGTTAGTTCAATTGCTGGGCTGGGTTCTATGGAAGTGGTCATAATGGAAACGACGCGAGCAATAAATGAAAGGTGCTACAGGTTGCGATGGATAAATTGTTTTCTAAATTACGCAAGAATGAAAATAACACTGACATCTCATTTTAACAGATACATTTACCAAAATTACACAAAAAGTATTTTAAAATACTTAAAAAATAAATGTATTCAATAAAATCTCCATTGGCTTCAACCACGGCCTCCAGACGACTTCGGAATCTCCTGCAACTCTTCTGCACGATCTCCTTGTTTAAGTTGGTGAATACTGCCATAATCCTTGCCTTTAGTTGATCTTTGGTGTTACAAGGAGTTTTATTGGTCTCTACCTCAACTGCACCCTCCTATATAATAATTAAGGGGTGCAGTCTAGGGAGTTAGGTGGCCAGATGTAAGTAGCAATGTGGTCGTAGAAGTTGTCTGACAGACATGACTGTATTCTTCTGCTTGTGTGGCGTGGTGCAGAGTCCTGTTGCCAGGCAGATACCCTCTTGGCTCAGGGCAGCACTACCTCCTCAATGCACTTGACGTAGATTTCCGTGTTGAGTCTGAGGCCCTCACCAACAAATTCGGGAGTTTTTTTTTCTTATCAGAACGATCAGAGTGAGTTTTCCAAACTGTCGTACCTACGTAATCACCATTAGACTCATCCAACTCTTTCAGAATCCTCTGCACTCTGCTCAGATTGACACCCAGACACTCCGAAATGTTTATATTGGAGCTTCCAGTGCGAATTCCAAGCTGTACAGCCGTTTCCAAATTTATGGCAGAATGAATTACGTCATGGTACTCTTTTTTTTTTCTTTTTTTTTTTCACACACGGTGCCCAACTGACCCTACTATACTGCGCAGTCGACAAAATCAAAAACAAAGCGCATGCGCGAAATTAAAAATATAAAATGGCGACAATTTACTCATCGCAATCTTTGAATAAGAGCAGTACTAAGTAATAATTAGACAAGATATGTTATGACATGGTCAGCAGAACGAGAACAATCTACCCCTGTAAGTTAAATTTAGGAAGGTTACCTTGATCGACAAACATAAAGTTCGAAACGTTGTGATAATTATCATTTGTGTCCCTTCATTTTTATTTTACATAGCTATTTCTTTATTTTTCTTGTGACCGTAATTCTTTTATTAATCCATTTTTAATGCCAGGTCTTTCATGACGTAGGCGACCATAGATCTCCACAGATTCTTTTTCTTAATTCTCTGCAGATATTTATAACTATATAAGGGAGTGGTTTCCCGCTACCTTCTCAACAGTTTGGTATTCAGCGTTTTCCTTCTCTTAGACTGGTTATCACTCAGCTCTTGTGAATCCAAACTATTCTGTTATTTAACCCATTGCTGGTGGGGGAGCCACATTTTCGCTTTTTTGTGGAAGTGAACGCAGCAGGCATCCAATTCGTCGTCGATTACCGTTATACGCTCAGCAAGCCCTTTTGATAATTAGGCTTGCGATAAGTCACAAATCATGTCACAAATTTGGATGGTTTTCATTGTGGGTTTATTTCATACTAAACTGTTTTAATGATCTAATACCTCTTAAGTCCCCCCCAAATCCAATACTGATAGTTTACTTCTCTAGCTGGACACTAGGACAATCATGAGTAAACCATGAGTTGTTTCGACTTGGTCACGCTACAAATCAATGTGATTTCTCATCTCCAGCAAGGCTACTCGTTACCGATCATGTTCATCTGCTCCCGTTCCCTTATATTTCTTCAATATCCACAAATCCAATATGTGGTTTATATTGCAACTGCGCTGAACAGAACTTATTTATAGTCCCGGTATGTACCCCAACAGACCCACATAAGTCTTTGAAATCAGAGTTGTCCTTCTCCTAAGCCGGTTGCAAAATCTGTCTTACTATTTAATCCATAACTGGAAAGAAAAAAGATGAATTCATGCCTTCCCCAAGGGTATTTGTTCGAAAGCGAATCTAACGATCTTAACTGGAATACGAACACAGCCTGCCTTATGTTTTTTTCTTTTGTTTTTTTTTTATGAACTTCTAACCATTATACCACATTTACATCCTAATAAGCCTATTATGCAAAGAATTTTACAAAGAAAATTTACTCACATCTGACTGGTTTAAAATGATTACCTCCCTTGCTAGCTGAACTCACTTTTAATAAAGTAAATTTCTCGAATTGGAAAGAAAACCTACTTTTCTTTCCTCAATTTCTGATTAATTTTAATTTTGCTTTAAGTCTTTTTTCTCTCTTTTTAGATTATTTTAATTAGTTCTTCTCATTATAGATTCAATCTTTTTTCTTTCTCTTTCTTTCATGCTGTAATATATATATATATATATATATATATATATATATATATATATATATATATATATATATATATATATATATATATATATATATATATATATATATATATATATATATATATATATATATATATATATATATATATATATATATATATATATATATATATATATATATATATATATATATATATATTAAAGACATTTTTTTATGTTTAACGTTCTTTTTATAGATACGAGTATTTAAGTAAATGGTGGCCGAGAGGTTAGGCACGTCAACGTAAATGACGGTTCCGTATAGGATGCAGGTTCGATTCCTGTCCAAGGACGAATATTTTCTATGAAAATTTCTCTGTCATTCAGGCCGGTAAATGTTATTTAATACTGTTTATTATAAACAGAGCATTTGCTTAAATACTTGTATCTATAAAAAGAACGTTAAACATAAAAATGTCTTTAATAAATAAATTGTCGGACTTTGTCCATTTCGTAATATTAATATATATATATACATGCACACATGTATATATATTTCCTCCTCCTCACCGAGATTTATTGTTTCTTTTCTGTTTTTATTGCGGGACTTAAAAATTCGTTTTTGTTTAGCATTTGAATGATATTAGGAGCGTTCAATTTTCACTAAGTTGTTTAACTATTATAATAGATTCTCGTTGTACTGTATCAACTGTCTTGTCAAAAGGGCATTAATAATAGCAAAGTTAATTTATTTTTTGTTTAATCATTTTAATAAGGAAGATGAGAAATAGAAGTAATATTTTATTATCCCGACAGAGCAGCTTATTAGGAAGAAAATTCGAAGAAACTGTTGCTGACTAGTCACCCCCCACCACGAGGGTATCATGTGGCACAAGGCAGGTTTAACGTGGGATCTCCGAGCCCGTGGGCTCGGCCAAAAATATGCCCATTGAACCCGTATAAACGGGTTCAGGGTCGGTTTACCTCCCCGAAAGAGACTCCGCCCTTCGGCGTAGCCTCCTTCGGGTTCCTACCCGCCCGAAGGCAGAGAGTTCAACCGTTCAGTCGGTCGTCCGACATCGACTGACTGTTGCTGACAATCAAATTTTCCAGACACGTCATGAAGAAAGAATACTTGAAGAATTTAACACTCACAGGGCACATCAAAGTCAAGCAAAACAGATAAAACCAGGTAGTACCCTACTGGACAAGCTTGCGTAAGTGAATGGAGGAACATGCCTCAGAAATAATTGATTATATTGCGTTGTTTTCATGTTATGGTTAGTAAGCACGTAGAGTTCTGATTAGAAGTTGTTTTGTTTGTTTGGTTTTTTTTTGGGTGGGGGCGTTGTTTTGTTTTGTTTTGTTTTTTTTGTTTTTTGTTTTGTTTTTTTGTTTTGTTTTTTTGTTGTTTTTTTTTTTTTTTTCATTATTGTTCAAATTAGATAAAAATTAAATTCGTCGGATTCAGTATGATAATTCTTCCTTGGAGAATTTCGAACAAAGGAATTTTGTCAAAGCGTTCTACGAGCAGCAATTTTGACGGCGTAGTGGAGTTCCAAATGTATTCTTTAGAGGCCACAAGATGTAATAAAAAATTATTTTAAAAAAAAACGATTAAATTAATAGGTAAGTAAAGAGATAAGTAAAAGATTAAAAAGGAAACTAAAACACGGATAATTGAGCATATTTACAGTGTAAAGAGTGAAGATGAAGAAAACATGTTTTATTTTCCATCTGTTAGTCTCTCAGCTTATATGGCTGAGGTGATGTGCGAATAGAAAGAAAAGAGTTGTGAGAGAGTGGTGATGAGCTAAGCGGAGTGAGTGTCAAAGGAGGAAAGGAGTGAGAACGTAAGAAGATAGGAAAAAATAGAGAGGAAAAGATATATAAAAGGAATAAGTGGGAAATAGAGAAACAGTGAATGAGGGCAAGAGAGTGAAAGAAAGAGGTTGAGAAGAAATAAGAAAAGAATAAGAAGAAAAGAAAATGGAGGGAGAGAGACAAAAATGAGGAGCAGAAGAAAAATGACAGAAATCAACAGACAAGAGAACATTTTCTTTTTACAATAATGTCCCGTCTGTAAAAGGCCCAAGAGACACTCGAGGTAGAGGATTGCAGAGTAAGTGTTAAGGGGCACAGTTTATAGGAATGTGTAAGAAAGATAACGATTAACTCTAGACTTAACCTAGGTTAATATTGAAGTAACACGGGAAATGCACTCTTGGAAGTCAGTTTCACAATCTAGGAGTTCGTGGGAAGAAGCTGTTCCAGTGCAACTTGCATCTCACCATGTAAATAGCGATAGAGGACTCTATCTAGACTGGACAGTAATGACTCCATATATAGCAGAAATACTCAATTTTTGACCTAATATGGCTCTTGTAAATGCAGATGAAACCGGAGGAGTCAAGTACTTATTGGAGCAGTACTGGAATTTGATAGAACGACACAAGAAGAGAAGGATAGGTGAGAAAAAGAGATGTAAAAGGAGGAGACTGATGAGCAAAAAGAGAGGACGAATCAATAAAAAGAAAGAGATAGAATGTGTCAGTGTGCGTGCGTGTGTGTGAAGTCTAGAATGAAATACAGAAAAACAAAGAAAGTGTGAAAAGAGAAGATTAAAATGGATTCGACGATTTCTCTTTCGAAATTTGGATTTATGCTCTCATGGCGTCATACAATTTTCTCGAAATTGGTTGGCTGCCCATCCAGAATTCGAAATTCCTTTAACACCACATCGCAAAAGTATTCTATGGCATTCAAATCTGCTGACTGTGTTTCATGAATCAATATGCTACTGTCTCTCTCTCTTTCTCTTTATCCCGCTCTCTCTCTCTCTCTCTCTCTCTCTCTCTCTCTCTCTCTCTCTCTCTCACTCACACATTCTATATCTATTTATCTAACTAGCTAGCTATCAGTTTCTTTCTCCCCTTTCCTAATCCCAAAATTCTTTAAAACCGTCAAAAACAAGTATCAAAATGTTTTTTTCTATAAGCTTTGCATTTTAGGAACAAGGAAAATTCTCCAAGAAATTTCTTCTTATCCTAATCTCCTCTTTCTTTTTTCTTTCTTTCTTTCTTTCTTTCTTTCTTTCTTTCTGTATGTCTCTCCCTCTCGCTTTGTTTGTATGTCTTTCTCTCTCTATCTCTATCTCTCTCTCTCTCTCTCCTTTCGTATCTCGCTCTGTCTCTATCCCGATGATTTAATTTCTGTCTTGATTTCTTTTATCATAGAAGTCCTGATTTTCGTCTTAAACACACATACACACACACACATACATACACACACACACACATATATATATATATATATATATATATATATATATATATATATATGCACATTTCATTGACAGAAAATGTGCTTTTCTTTAGATTTTATACAATTTCTCATGAGATCTAATAATTTTTTTTTTCTTTCAAATGATAAATTATATAAAAATTGTCCGAATGTTCTTTTTATCCGAGCGATTTCGGCTATACATTTAGCAATTTTCAAGGATTAAATATTTTAAAATCACGGAGAGTTGTAGTTTTAAAACAGTAAAATCGACCTTGCTAACCGAAACGCTCCTCGTCAGGCTATACGATAGTTCCGTGTAGAAGATACGTTCGATTCCTACCGGAGGACGCATGTTTTCTATGAAAATTTCTCGAATATTCAAGCCAGTAAAAGTCGTTAATACTCTTTATTATAAACAGAGTATTTACTTAAATATTTGTATCTATAAAAAAAAAAAAAGAACGTATAAACATAAAAATGTCTTTATTTATAATTTTACACGTTCGTGGAAGAAGAGTACAGAATATCAAAACTAAAGCATTTATAGGTATGAAAGGTGTAGACATAGGAACGAACACTGATGGGTGACTCTCAGAAACTTGATTAAAAAGAGCAAAAATGGTCTGTATCTTTAATTTGTTATTGTCTTTTTATAAATTTCATCTACTATAAAAGATGTTGTAATGGAATGTCCCACACTCCCTATTGACTATGTAAACTGCCTATATCAGTAGCAATATATAGTAAGCACAGGATATACCTGGTGGGTGCTTTGTTTCGCCAATTAGTTAGTGCATTTGCTTTCGTGAATTTTACATTGGTTTTGTCAACCAAAAGTTGCCTTTGAAAACTAACGATTAGGTTTTGATTTATTTAGAATTTTTGCAAACTTTTGAATTTTTGTTTTTCCTCCTTCTTTGTTTGTATGTATTTGTTTTACATTTCTACATTATTTTCTGTTTATTTTTTTATTGTATTTACCCTCCCTCGCTTTTGGTTTTATTACTGTTTTCGTATGATTTGTTGTTGTTTTTTTTTTTATTTCAGTTTTTACATTTTTACGCGCTTTTCATTTTTATTTTACCACGTTCTTGTTTTGATTTGGTTTTTGTTTTAATTTATTGTCTTAAAAGAATATATATATAAAGCGAACATTGATTTGTTCGAGCCGTGATGGGCTGAAACCACCATGGCAGAAAATTTAGAAAATTCCCCGCCGGAAACGGGGCAAACCGAAAATTTGGCACCGAGAAAAGAAACGGTCTGGACAGAAAACAGACCTCAAAAGAAAGGCGCTGCTCATTACAGTCAGCTTAAAGAAAAGTATGACAAATATGTCAAAGGAACAGAGTTCCTAACAATACCAGAAGCACTAGATGCTGTGAACGCAAGAATAATTTCCCTGCTGACTTCCGACGTGAAGAGTCGGAAATTGATTGGAGTTAGAAGGGAAACTATGGAAGAAACTTTTAAAACGTTGAACATTGCCATTTGGGACCTTCTCCTAGCCCCTGAGCAGGAAGCCAAGCAGTTGGCCGGAAGTACCCTGGCCACCGGAAGCGCACATAGGCACCCGGCGTACCAAAATCACGATACATGAGGTGCCCGTGGACATTTCCACAGATAGAATAGGGGCCTTTTTCGCTAACTATGGCCCCGTAGAAGTCATATCAGTAGTAAGCAAGACTGGAATTGAAACCGGCGACATCATCTTGTATGTCACTTTAACAAGACAAGCGTTTGGGGAAATCCCAAATGTCTTGTTATGCCCAGACAGGCGAATGCTGGTTGTTGTTGGTGGTGGTGGAGGGATGTAAGCCGTACTGTTGGAATTGCGGAGTGTCTGGGTACATGTCCAAAGTGTGCCCAGGTAAGGTTTCCTCCGCTCCACCCAACAACAATGACGGCAGCGACGACTACAACAGCAAAAAAAAACCGTGGCATCAACAGCTGAGGCAGCAGCAGTAACACCAGCAACATCGGAGAAGGCGTCTGACGGGGAGTGGATGGTGGTGAAGAGAAGGAAAAGTGCGCCCCCGTCCCAAAACGGCAGTCTCCAGAGCCGGCCACCGCAGGAGCAGCTAAAAGAGGTGCAGACAAAACGAAGTTCCTGAAAGCAGGACAAACTGGCGAAACCAAAGGATGTTCAGTGTAGCCACGGGAAACAAGTCAAGCAGCCGCAGGAGAATCAACAGGGGGTCCAGAAAGGAAAACAGCAGCAGCAGCAGCAACAATGACGGAATGAAACGACAGATACAGAGATGAGGTGGAGGAAATGCTTCATCCTTAACAGAGGATGATGCATATAAAGAAAGACATGGTACAAGAAGGAGGGTGGACAAATTCAGGTCCAACTCTGTCCCTGCATCCCCTAGGGAAACTATCAGTTCCAAGATTAACGAGCCTCCCCACCTCGCCTGCCCTTGCTCCACCCCCTCCCTCCTCGTCTTCCCCCTTGCTCCACCCCTCCCTCCTCGTCTTCCCCCTTGCTCCACCCCCTCCCTCCTCGTCTTCCCCCTTGCTCCACCCCCTCCCTCCTCGTCTTCCCCTTGCTCCACCCCCTCCCTCCTCGTCTTCCCCCTTGCTCCGCCCCCTCCCTCCTCGTCTTCCCTTACTTCATTCCACCCCCCCCTCATGCGTCCAATTTTTCCCTATTCCACCTATCAAAGCAGAAAAAGGTGAAAAAGGGAAAATATTTCTCTGGCCCAGAGGCTATTTGCAAAGTGGAGAAAAAAGACTTGGATAAGGGGATATCGAGACAAAGGAGGGCCTTATTGGGGATGCTCATTAAAAAGACCACAGTGGACGGCAAGTCCATAGAGGATCCCCGCAATTTCCCCGTTGCCCCTGCGGTCATCACATGTGTGAGGGACCCGGGAACTAACCTAAGGGTTTGGAGCCATTTATACGAAGCTAAAGTTGCTTTCCCCAACAAGGATGTTCGAGTTAGACACACCTTATCTAAAGAAACTAAGACATTTCTGTGCTGTGAGGATCGCTGTCATGCTCCATCCCTGCTTAGATAGGTCGGTTAAATTAACCTACCCAATTGACGTCGGCGGTATTGCCCTGGAAGGACGAATGACGTCAGAACTAGGTGTGGGGAGCCTAGGACAATCCGTCGGGGTGCTGACTGACGCAGATTTCCGGCCCGTATGTGAGTGGGTCTTTTTCTTTTCTAATTTTTCTTTTTTCAGGCCTAATCGATGCCTATCAAGATAGCCAGTTTGAATGCGAATAGCTTGAAGGAGTGGGATAAGGCTTCCTGCCTGCTCCATGATCTCTTGTCGTTCAGCGTGGGTGTCGCTGCGATTCAAGTGGCCCACTTTGCAACGTCGATGCTTGTGTGCTGTCTGACGACTTTGTCGTCCATTCAGCATATGGGAACCGACAGGCCACGGGAGTCTCTTTGCTGTTGAAGTGGGCCTTGTGCATACCGATGCCGAGGACCTTTTGATCGTGGCCGATATTGCCGTGAAAAGTGGTTCGTTTCGAGTCGTTGCGGTTTATGTGCCTAGCGACCAGGAGGAGCGGGTCTCGTTTTTTCAGAAGTTGAGGCCGTTCGTGGTGGATTCAACGCGCCTAGTTTTAATGGGGGACTGGAATGCCATCCTGTATCCCAAGTTAGACCGATAGAGGGGTGCTCGCGGGAGAAGGGGAGATCGTAGCCTGGTTGATCTGAACAACGAATTTGGTCTCATTGATAGATAGCGGGTCGATCACCCCGGGGTTGGAAATGTGGACGTGGGCTCTTAGTTGGCCTTCTGGCCGGATGGTTAGCTACCTGGACAGAATGTTTGTTAGAGGAGCCGACGTAGACGTTAGATTGTTCCACATTCTAATGGGTAGGCTATTCGGACCACAAACTCGTTTGTGACATGGTGGCTTTAGAGTGTAGGCCTAGAATGGCTGGTTACTGGAGGTTCAATCTATCTTTACTGGACAGGCAGGACTTCCAGCAGCCGCTAACTAGCTTAGTGCAGCGGGAGCTAGTGGAGGCGGTTATCGGGAATAAGTGGTGGGATAGATTTAAGCGTAGGATTAGGTCCTTCACCACGGATTTCAGCAAACGCCTCGCCCTACATAGATTTGAGAAGGTGAAGAAGCTTAAGGCTAGTCTTTCCCGGGAGGTAGCTGCGGTGATCCGCTAGAGATAGCTTTAGCTAGGGAGGCCGTGGAGCGTTCGAATAGCGAGCACTTCATGGGCCAGGTAATTAGACATAGGTTAAGCAAGATGTCTTCCGAAGGGGTGAACATGGGTGCAGATTTGCGCAAGGAAGAAGTCCGTCGAGGGTCCGATCAATACATTCATGAAGTCAAAACCCCGGAGGAGCATACTTCGGGCCACTGACGTCACGTGTGAGGCGTTTCGGGGGCATTTCGAGAACCTGTTTGCCGAGGAGCCTGGTCTCCGTGATGAGGAGTTTCGCAGCTATTTAGCTGACTTTCCTCGTCTTTCGCCGACTGAAGCGGCTAGTTGTGTGGGAGAAATCACGGAGGGCGAAGTCTACGAGGCTTTGAAGAAGGTCGGCAGAGGCAAGTCGCCCGGTCTGGATGGTTTGCGCTATGAATTCTACTTGAGGCTGTCGCACATCTTTGTCCCGATTTTGACTCTCGTGTCCAACAACTGGTTCCAGCAGGGGTCCCTCCCCGACCGGTTCTCCAGGGTTGTGATCATGCTGTTGAAAAAGATCAAGAGAGTTTGGGGAAAACTAGATTATTACAGGCCCATAACTCTGATAAACATAGAGTTAAATGTTTTCGCAAAGATCCTGCAGAAGCGTTTTAAGTCAGTTGCCGACTCTCTGTTGGGTCCGGAGCAGTCTTGTTCTGTGAGGGGCCGAACAATTCAGAGCTGTGGTACAAGTGAACGGGAAGCTGTCGGGGGTTTTTGCACTGTCTAGGTCGGTTCGTCAGGGTTGTCCACTGTTGCCCCTACTTTATGTTTTGGCGTTGGGGCCTCTCCTTCGCCGGCTGAGAGACAGGGCGTGCAGGCCAACCCTACGTGGAATCGCCGCTCCTGGAGGTGCTCGAGCCAGGGTTTCCGCGTACGCCGATGACGTATCTGCTCTCGTGTCATCCCGCAGCGACATTGAGATGATACTGAAGCCGCTTGATCAGTACGAAAAGATGACAGGGGCCATGATTAACCGCGACAAGTCATCCGGCTTGCGGTTATGTGACTGGAAGTGGGGCGATCTTCCGCGGCCTTTCGGTTGGACGGACGGTCCTGTCGGCATTCTTGGAGTGTGGTTTATACCCCACCTCCAGATGGAGAAAAATTGATCTGAAGTACGCGTAAAGGTCGACGCGGCCGGTCAGACATGGCGTCGAAGGAGGTTGTCCGTGAAAGGCAGAGCGGAGGAGTGTGTCACTTACGTTTTCCCGTTTGTCGGTTATTGATTGGCCGTACTTCTTCTCTGTAAAGGTCATGGGAAGCCACTAGAGCGATCGCTATCCTCCATTTTATGGAGGGGATGCAAGCATAGTGTTGACAGAGGAGTCTGTGCACAACGTCCGTGTCATGGGGGCGGGGCTGGGAATGCCAGACTTGGTGAGCCACAAACTCGCCTCGAGGCTGGCTTTCCTACGCTGCGCATTGACAGGAGATTAGTTTATGATGGGGATTGTTAGGGACGCGTTCCCTTTCTTTACTATCAGTACCCCCATCTCGCGGGTTCAGCGCCGTCGTAAACCCCGAGATCAACCGGATTTCCTTCGCGAGTGTCGTCACGCCTTGACGATCATTCCTCGGTCCAGTGACCTTTCGCGGCCTAGGAGGGTCTTCGTTCGTTATTTTGTGGAAGTGGGGAAGTATCTTCTACGTGAGCGGCTCAACTTGTCGGAGGAGAAGTTTCGCACTTTCTGGTCTTGGGCGCCAGCGGTGGATTATCTCAGTAACCCTGAGTTTTCGATTACCTGGCGATTAGCTCGGAATCGGCTGCCTCTCAATGACAAGGCCTTCGTATGGGGCTTGACGGATTTGCCAGTCTGTAAACGGTGTAACCTTGGTTTAGAGGAAACGGCTTCGCAAGCCTTCTACCATTGTCCCCGGGTCCGCTCCTTATCGGACCATGTCGGCGAGGTGACGGCTCGTCTCGCTCCCAAAAAGCTCGTGCTCACGGATCGCGCATACGCGTATGACAATGTGTCGCCCCCGTATTCTGGGGTGAAACGAATGGTGTTTCTGACGCTGCTGGCCACGACCCGAATGTTGATTTGGACGACGCGAATAGAGGAAGTCTTGCGAGGCAACTGTCTTTCTTATCAGGATTTAATCCGATTCTTTGAGCATCAGCTCAAGATGAAAATTAGAACTGATAGAAAACGCTTGCATTCGACAGTCTTCAGCGAATGGTGGGTGACTGAGTCGAGCTTGGTTCGTTTGAACCGGGCTAGCCTTGATTTTCTCTTTTAGGTCAATCTACGTCACATCGGAGTGGTTTCCTGTGGATCTCTCCTCTTGGTTAGGTTAGACAAGCTTTTGTGTACCTAGTTAATGTGAGTAAGAGTTGTTCCTTGCCTGTTCCCGGCTGCCTCTGGTTATGATCCAAGTTGAGATTCCCAACCTCCCCAGTTTGTTTTGCCCCCTTTTTATCTCGACTGGGTCAGCTTTTTCTTTCCCATGTCTGTATATATTTTCTCCTTTTCCCACTCCCTTAGTGAGAGAGCTTCTTGATTTTGTCCAATAGGCAGAATACAGAGGCCTCTCCTTTTTGAGGGTTGGACGGGCCCTACTAACATCAGTTATGTTGAGTTTGCTTTGTGTTCATATTTAGTTTGTTATTAGGTTCATCTCCCTTCCCTCTCATTTTTCATCTTTAGAATTATATATATAATTTATTATCATTAAATTTTTATGGCCTGGGGCGCGTTTTTTTAGGTTCCCCTTGAGAGGATGTGGTATTATGGTGGATGGAGGATTGATTGGTAACGGACGAGTTATGGTGAATGAGCAAATTGTAATGAGTAAATGGGTCGTGAACTGGATTAGCTAGGTATAAGATAGTTAGGGAGGACCAGCCTCAACCCCTCACCATTTTTTCGGCCTTGTGCCATAATTGTATTTTTATATACAATAAATATAGCTT
This sequence comes from Acanthosepion lycidas, assembly GCA_963932145.1. Taxonomy (NCBI): domain Eukaryota; kingdom Metazoa; phylum Mollusca; class Cephalopoda; order Sepiida; family Sepiidae; genus Acanthosepion; species Acanthosepion lycidas. The sequence goes on from OZ010574.1 coordinate 90,362,445, forward strand.
CGGCAATTAGTTGGAGATTCGTCTCCAGCTAAGCTAATCGAACTCTCTGCCTTCGGGCGGAGAGGAACTCAGACGAGGCTATGCCGAAGGGCAGAGACGCGTCTAGGGTGATAGACAGCTACCCGGCCCCGTTTTTTTTTATGGGGTCTACGAGGAGTTTCTCCCCGAGCTTACGGGCTCGGATACCCTACGTTAAATTCGGCCTTGAGCCACATCTGACTGCGTGGGGTGGTTGGCAAATGTCCTTGCTTCGGCAATTAGTTGGAGATTCGTCTCCAGCTAAGCTAGTCGAACTCTCTGCCTTCGGGTAGAGAGGAACCCAGACGAGGCCATGCCAAAAGGCAGAGACTCGTCTAGAGTGGTAGACAGCTACCCGGCCCCGCGTATACGAGGTCTACGGGGAATTTCTGTAAAGAATATCCAACTAGTTACCGAATTACTGTCTTTCAGGCTACAATGGACAAAATAAACATCACGAATTGTTACAAAATAATTAGATGACAGCAAAATTAAGGTATTGGCGTGCTCCACACAAAGTCTTGGCTTAAACTTTTTATTGAAAATACATGGCATATTTGAAGAAAATAGTAAAAGAAAGAAGTCCTTCCAATCTGCAGGAACTAGAATCTATTGCGAAGGAAGAACGAGCCTAAATACCAATCAGTGTTTATAGTGAATATGTAAGGAACTAGCAATAAATGATTATAAGACAATAATCAACAATAAAGGTTATATGTTGATTAATGAGGCAAGTTGATCAATAATTATGCCCTATGTTGAATGTTTTTTTGGTGTTTTTTGCATTATTGTTTAATATTAAAGTAAAAGATATGTTGTAGGCATCACTGGACATTATTTTCAAATCTATTATTTCATCATTCATGAAAAATGCAGAAGAAATTTCCATGAAAATTTGATGTATCACAGCTTTATTTGTAATTACGAATGCTGGGGTGAATAATTCTGTCTACAGCCATATATATAGTGGCGAAGGGTAACTTGAATCCAGGGCATTCGAATATTTTGTCATACCATAATAAGCCGTGACTTACTGTTTGTCTGTTAACAATTCTACAAATTACTTGTTTTTCACTGCTTTTTAAAAAATCATGTAATTTTGATTATATATATATATATATATATATATATATATATATATATATATATATATATGTATTTATATGTATATGGGGGGCTCTTATTTTTCCACTTAAACTACACAGCCACGTATTATGATAGCACTGTTCAATACAAGACGTGTTCGGCTATAAGAATACAATTTTCTTTTCCTTCTCGACAACAGCAATAACATTATCAGAAAAAATGTTTTATGAGCAAAACATAACACCGCCATCCGCCTTTGACGTCACGGAGACGGCATTTCTTTCGGAGCTGCGTTCATAAATAAATTTTCTCTCTCACCCTTTCTCTCTCTATCTATATATATATATATCTATATCTATCTATCTATATATATATATATATATATATATATATATATATATATATATATATATATATATATATATATCTTTAAATGTTCACGGAGTTGTATAAGATGTTTTGGGAAGATGTTAAACCCTTTTCTTCCGCTTCTCAAAACTTGACACCTGCCTTATTTGGTTGTTCAGCCATGCAAGTGAAATTTAAGGTGTAGACATCCATACACACAGACACAGAGAGGTTTTTTTCTCCCTCTTTTCTACTCCATGTTGTTTGGTTCATGTTGGGAAAGAATAAAACACAGAAAGGTTACATTTCTTCGACAACCGAAAGATTCCTTAGTTTTTTTACCTATCTTATATTGGTTATGTCTTGTTCTTTGCATTCCTTTCGTTGTTGCCCCTTCGCCTTCGCTTTCCCACAATCTCTCGCTCTGTATTACGAACACTTGCTATCGCTTTCGCTCACCTTCTCTCTCATATTGTAATTACTTGTTTTCTTTTTTATTATTATTATCGTTTCCATTTTAACCTCTCTTTCTACTTTTCTTTTTTCCTCTCTCTTTCTTTCTTTCTCTCAAATTATTACTATTGTCTTGATCATTCTTTTTATTTTTCGGCGCCTTTTTTTTCATCTTCCTTGTACATTCAAAATCTGTTTCTCATTCTTTTCCTCACACTTTCTCTTCCCAAATCTCTCTCTCCCCCTCTCTCTCTCTCTCTCTCTCTCTCCTCCGCCCTCTCAATCTTTCTCTGCCCTCTATATCCTTCTGTATCAAGTTCTTGCTTTCATTATCATTTTCACTCCCTTTCTTTCTCTCTTTCCAGTCTTTGCTTTCTTTATCATTTTCACTTTTTTTCTTTATTTCTTTCCGGTCCTTTCTTTCTTTCTTTCTTTCTTTCTTTCTTTCTTTCTTTCTTTCTTTCTTTCTTTCTCTTTTTCACACTCTTTATTTCTTTCCTGTGCTTTCTTTCTTTCTTTCTTTCTTTCTTTCTTTCTTTCTTTCTTTCTTTCTCTTTTTCACTCTCTTTATTTCTTTCCGGTCCTTTCTTTCTTTATCTTTTTCACTCTCTTTCCCGTCTTTTCCTAATTTATCATCTTAACTCTCTTTCTTTCTCTCTTTCCAGTCCTTTCTTTCTCCATCATTTTCATTCTCTTTCAAGTCCCTGCTTTTCGCACTCTTTCTTTATTTCTTTCCAGTCCTTTCTTTCTTTCTTTCTCATTTTCACTCTCTTTATTTCTTTCCAGTCTTTTCTTTCTTTCTTTCTTTCTTTCTTTCTTTCTTTCTTTCTTTCTTTCTTTCTCTTTTTCACTCACTTTGTTTATTTCTTTCCAATCTTTTCTTTCATTATCATTTTCACTCTCTTTCTTTCTCTCTTTCCAGTCCTTACTTTCTCCATCATTTTCACTCTCTTTCCAGTCCTTTCATTCTTTATCATTATCACTCTCTTTCTTTTTTTCTTTCTTTATTTTTTTTTACTCACTTTATTTATTTATTTCCAGTTTTTTCTTTCTCTATCATTTTCACTCTCTTTCTTTCTCTCTTTCCAGTCCTTTCTTTCTCTATCATTCTCACTCTCTTTCTTTCTCTCTTTCCAGTACTTTCTTTCTCCATCATTTTCACTCTCTTTCTTTATTTCTTTCCAGTCCTTTCTTTCTTTCTTTATCTTTTTCACTCATTTTATTCATTCCTAGTCTTTTCTTTCTCTATCATTTTCACTCTCTTTCTTTTTCTCTTTCCAGTCCTTTCTTTCTTTATCATTATCAGTCTCTTTTCAGTCCTTTCTTTCTTTATCAATATCACTCTCTTTCTTTATTTCTTTCCCGTCCTTTCTTTCTTTATCTTTTTCACCCACTTTGTTTATTTTTTTCTCTATCATTTTCACTCTCTTTCTTTCTCTCTTTCAAGTCCGTTCTTTCTTTATCATTTTCACTTTCTTTCTCTCTTTCCACACATTTCTTTCTATATCTCCAAAGATTCAGCATAAACGTTTGCACATATTACTAACTTAAAATCAGGTTGATATACTTAAACTTTTCAGATATAACGAATTTAAAAGCTGCTTCGTGTGGTAATTTGACATCAAATGGTGAAAATAATTGCTGTTTTTATTAAGAAAGGCTCGTCTTTCAATACTAAAACAATTCAGCCGAAAGATTTACACAATATAACATGATAAAAATATTGTTGTATTAGGGAAAAGTTCAAGTTTAGTGGCTAGCATTCAATGATAAATGCAGTCCGCCATGTGTGATGTCTTCCCGTTGACTAACGTGAGCGGTGATATTATTTGCCGATAGGGGGACAGAGAGACTAAGGTAGAATATGTTTTCCGGTGATCACGTGTGCATGTGAACGCTTCCGGTTATGCGCCATAGACCGCAACTGTTTTCGAGCTGTTTTCTCGAACAAGTGTGTGTGTGTGAGACAGAGACAGAGACAGAGACAGAGAATGCGTGCGTGTACCTCTCTATGTGTCCTGTTCTGTATGTGTGTGCATGTCCACGCAGCGCTTGTATACGCGCAAGGATTTGCCTGTTGTCTACACAAAGTCGTTATATCTGAAAAATTCAAGTACATCACACAAATTACAATTTCGTACAATGAGTTGTATGTATATGTGTTGGAAATTTGTGAGTACCTTCTATCAGTGGGTGAAAACACGCTTTGCACGTGACGTGAATTGAACAGGACCTCTGCTGAGATAAGCTATGAATTCCAACAATATCAAAAAACAAAGACGCGAGTGTTGCAATTGAGTGTATATATATATATATATATATATATATATATATATATATATATATATATAGATAGATAGATAGGTAGATAGATAGATTATAATTGTTTTTTTTTTATATATAATCATCGTATCAGCGGAATTCCCATGTTTCAAAACTGAAACTTCAATTCAAATTTAATCATAAGAATTAAACTTAAAATAAAAATTTCCGTTCCATTATCAAGTGATGCTAAGAATAACTTTTTAGAAAGTCCAGACAAGTTTGATATTTTCAGATGTTGGTGTTAAGAAAATTCCATCTTTTTTTTATTTTAGGGGTGTTGAGCTTTAACTTATTTAGAAAACTCATGTATCTAATATATTGTAGCTAATGAAACCCAGACGATATGATGGAAAATAGATACTACCACAACTTTACCCCAGATACACAGATACCCCAGCCTCCATCTTGATTTGAAAGACTTGATAGCTACAATGTATTAGCTACATTCCATGCTATAATGTTTGTTTATATAACTGTTATATACCGTACTTATGAACACTAATGGGTATTTCCCAAGCCTAATAAATACGTTGGACACTATTGTAAGTGGGGTAAATCGCTGTCTATGTAGTTCACCATTAGCCGTGGTTTACCTACTTCACGCCGCTGGCGAGTATTGTATTTTGTCGATGCTATAAAGATTACCATTTCCTTTCCAACTTTCGCTTTGGTTATTCCTCATTCAGTAACCCTTTCTAGGTTACAACAATGACTCGCTTAGTTGTTGATGAGGCGTTAAATTTCTAACTCTTTCTCTCTTTCTAGAATCGAATCCTAATATTATTACTGTTTCAGCTTTTTAATCCAAACAATAAATAGATGGTAGGAAAATAGTGCAAGTAAACTAAAGCGTCAAATAGAACAAAAAAATATAGTCAAACATTTAAAGCCAATCACATCATTTGGCTTTGCATATTCGAAACAAACAAGTTCAGCAGCAGATGCAAAAGATTCAGATACACCCAGGAATATTTACCAGTAACACTTAGTACCAGTGGCACCCAGGAACATTTTTTAGTAACTCCAATTACCCAGTGGCACTCCAGAACCTTCGTCTGTAAATCCAAGTACCAATGCCAGCTAGAAACATTTGTCAGTAACTCCAAATCACGAGAACCAGAAGCTTTAGTTTCCTTCACCAAATGTAGAAGAAGCGACTGTTTGTTCTTCATCTGATTTCATTGTCAAGAATGATGTAGGTTTATGGACCACATTGAGTAATGAAAAAATTTCATACTGGATAGAAAAAGGCCACGGAATGTCAACACGGAGCTTAACTTTTCACAACTTCAAAGGGAACTGCTAGAAGTGCGTCAAGTGAATTCCACAATGTATCTACCAACGGCACCACGCAGTCATATGTGGCTCAAGGCAGAATTTATTATGGTGTTCCCGAGCCTGTAGGCTCAGCAAAGATTCCCCGTAGACCCCGTATAAAACGGGGTCGAGTAGGTGTTTCCCGAGATGAGACTCTGTCCTTCAACATAGCCCCGTCTGGGGATGCTCTCTGCCCGGAGGCAGAGAATTTAACCAGCCCAGCTGAAGACAAATCTCCAACTGCAGGCCGGCCGATCAACACATACAGTACTCACGACTGTATTTATTGGAATGGGGTCTTACCCATTATCATCCGTAGTTATGGTACAACAAAAAGGGAGCCATTCGACAACCGGGGGGTTCCCCTGTAGTCAAACATTTAAAGCCAATCATTTGGCTTTAAATGCCAATTATTTGGCTTTGCATATTCGAAACAAACAAGTTCAACAGCAGATGCAGAAGATTCAAATGCACCCAGGAATATTTGTCAGTAACACTTAGTACTAGTGGATTTCAAGGAAAATTTTTAGTAACTCCAATTACCCAGTGGCACCCCAGAACCTTCGTCTTTAACTTCAAGTACAAGTGCCAACTAGGAATATTTGTCAGTAACTCCAAACATCACCAGAACCATAGACACAGAAGCTTTAGTTTCCTTCACCAAATGTAGAAGAAGCAAGTGTTTGTTCTTCATCTGATTTCATTGTCAAGAATGATGTAGGTTTATGGACCATATTGAGTAATGAAAACATTTCATACTGGATAGAAAAAGGTCATTTTGAATGTCAACACTGGGATGGACGTTTCACACCTGAGTAAAGAACCTACAAAAATCATACTCGTCCTTACTCAAGAAGTTTATTCTTCTTCACTAAAATACATGGAGAACCCTACTCTCGAGAATGGCTAGTATATTCTCCAACAAAAAGAAAAGTCTACTGTTTTTTGTGCAAAATTTTCTCAAAATTCTGTAAGGATGTTTCTTCGGGATTTGATAACTTGTATAACCCTTAAATTATTTAGACCCGTGAAACTTCAAGAAGTGGACCTATTTAACAATAAAATGTGGTCAGACGCTTACAACAAAGCTTGATGAGCAAATCAAAACAAAAGAGCAATACTGGTGGTGTGTACTTCAGCAAGTGATAGCAGTGATTTGTCTGTTGGCAGAACGTGGGTTAGCTTTTACAGGAGATGATGAAACCTTCGGCTCTCCAAACAATGGAAACTTTCTCGGTTTACTGGAATTGATCACCAAATTTGATCCCTTCTTACGAACCCACATAAGCCAGTATGGAAATAAAGTAACTGGCCATCCATCATATTTATCAAAGACCATATGTGCAGAAGTTACCCAGCTAATTGCTAAAAAAGTGAAAGATATCAAAGAAGCAGGATATTTTCGTGTATCAGTCGATCCAATGTGGATCAACTCATTATAATTGTTAGATATTTATCGCCCGTTGATGGAATACCAGTTGAACAATTTTTGGTATTTTATTGAACTGAAGTATCACACAGATCAAAGAATGGTTGAAATGATACTGGAATTCTTTGAAGAATTTGAAATTGATTTTAGTAAATTCAGGAGTCATTCATATGACAATGCAGCTAAGATGGCTGGAAAATATAATAGCGTTTGACAGAAAATTCTAGAAAAGAATAAGTTTGCAAAATGTATTCCCTGTGCTGGGCATTCCCTAAATCTGGTTGGAAGAGCTGCAGTTAACTCTTGCCTGTAGCAGTGAATTTCTTTGGTGTGGTCAATAAATTTTGTTGATTTATCTCTTCCTCTACAAAAAACACTGGAAATAGTGAAAAACTTCTTTCCATCAGAGCCAAAAGTTCTGCAACATTTATTTGCCACGAAATGGGAGGCCCATTCCAAAGCGACAACAGCCATCAATGAAAGTTAGGCACACATTGTTGAAGCACTCAGTCACATCCACGATGATGACACTTTAAATGGTGACACTAGATGACATGCTTAAAAGTTTTTGCAGAACATGGAAGAATTTGAATAAGTATTCATGCTTTATCTATCGACATGTTTGCTTCAGCAGTTTCACAAAGTTATGCCTTTCAAAGTGTAGAGATTTCATTGACCAGATGTGCAAACCTATACAGTTCACTTCTGCAATTTGTTTCCAGCAAACAAAGAACGTGTAGAGTGCGAAAACGGAACACAATGATGGCAGTGCAACTGAAACCTTGCATGGAATTCCTCCAAGAGATACATTCATTTATCCCTGTAATTGACGTTCTTCACTCAAATTTGAAGAGAAGAACTGCTGTGTACAAGAGTGATGTTGACAATGTTTCGTTTATAACCGATCTGCAAGTAATGTGGTTATAAATTCTCTATGAGGTCAAGAGACTAGAACAAGTATGTTGATCTCAATCTTGTTGATAAACCCTTGACTTTCCAGTTGTATATTAAATAGGCTTAAGCAGAAAAAGAAAGTTTCAGCCACCAAGATATGTACCTGATAATAAAACAGGAAAAATCCAGGCTGCTTTTCCAAATATGGAAACAATTTTCAAACTGTTCCTGTGTTTAATTTCAACTAACTGTTCTGGAGAGAGATCATTTTCCAGGTTGAAAAGGATCAAAAGTGACCTTCGTTCAACAATATCACAACAGCGGCTGTCTGGTCTGAATATTCTCTGTATAGAGAATGATAAACTGCCACTTATTGATTTTGATGAAATTATTGATGAGTTTGCAGCCAGGAAAGCTCAAAGGAAAATGTTTTCACATTAAATTACCTACCGTAAATGTGTAAATAGATTTAATAGGGTAATACGAAAACATGGCAATTTGATTATCTGACAGTTTTGTGTAAACAATAAACTTCTTCATCAATCCATTGATTCCCAAGTAGGAATTTACGCGGACGACACTACAATTTACTCCTGCCTCAAAAACAAACCTAGTGTCGCTGACAAAACTAACGTGGCCGTTCGTCTCGAAAAGACCTCCAATCGGTTGTGAACTGGGGCAGTAATTGGTTGGTTAAATTTAACGCCTCCAAAACAAAACTGCTCTCTATTAATCACCAGAGTCTGACGCTCAACTTCCCGAGAGCACCTCTCTGCGGCTGCTCGGTCTCACGTTGACGGCTGACCTGAAATGGAACAAATACATTGAGTCAATTGCTTCGTCCACCGCAAGGAAAGTTAGCTCCTTGTGCCGCGCCAGGAAATTTTTCTCTTCGGAATCGATCCTTCAAATCTACAAATCAACAATTCCCTCTTGCATAGAGTATTGCTGCCATATATGGTCTGGAGCTCCTACTGTTTGCTTCGGGGTTCTTGATTAGATCCTCAGACGGATATGCAATATAATTGGCCCTGATCTTGCATCTCGTCTGCAGTCACTCTCTCACAGACATGCCGTCGCCTCTCTCTGTCTTTTTTACAAATACGTTCATGGTAATTGCTCCGATGAGCTGCTTTCGCTGGTTCCCAGACTTTGCGAATTCAAGCGTCCTACGAGGCTGGCATCCCGCTCTCACCCTTTCACTGTCGAAACTGTCAAATGTAGCCGCCTCTTCTACTCCAATAGCTTCATACCTCGCACCTCTCGCCTGTGGAACTCCCTTCCCTATTCCTGTTTCCCTGATAGCTACAATCTCCAACTATTCAAATGTAATGTCAATCAATATCTCCAGTTGCCTTGATCTATCCACTATCCCTCTCCCCATCCTTTCCTCTATCATTCCTCCCTGCTCTCGCTCCAAATCCTCTATAACCCCTTGCGTGCTAGTGGCTTCTCGCCTTGCTAGGGGTGAAATGCTTAAAAAAATCATCACTGTAGGATTTAAGATTGTTATTTTCAATAAGAGTTAAGATTAAAAATTTTGTCAATTTTCAAAGATTAAAATTATACATAATGTTTAGATTTAATTGCATCATTTGACTATTTCATCATGTGACCTGTGTAAGACATTGTTGGGCGGGTTGGGGCTTTGGTTAATATTGAATAGCTTTCAAGTTTATTGTAATGTATATATCTGACTTATAACCTATACCTGAGTTGGGCCTTAAAACTCTCCAAAACATTCCCTGGGGCTAAGCCATGATAATTAAAAAAATTGTCTAAAACTTGTTAAGAAATAATGATTGATTAGGTAACATGTAATATTTTAACTACACCTAAATTTTCTGGGCATGTATACCGGACTGCCTGCTCCTTCAGGGCGCTTCATAACTAGCACAGGGTCTCATTTTTTTCTAAATCCGGCGTTGAGTGCAAGTACACACTGCCCAACCCAGGTGACATAATTGTTGTGAGTTTAATCCGTAGAGCATAACGGCCGAAATGCTGTGATAACAATAACAAAGATGAGGAGAATAGTTCGAATAAAATGGTGTAAATAATCAAGAATATAATTGTTATAGAAATTAACAATATTAAGACAAAAAAAAACAATATTAAAAAAAAAAACAACGAAACTAATATCATTAAAATAGGTGGGTCTGAGATAATATTAGGTTGGTGAAAAAATAATGACGTAATAATGTCGTTTATTGACGTTAAAAAATACGTCAAAAAACGAGATTATTACGTCATTATTTTTTGTGTGTTTTTTGTTTGTGTGTTTTTGTTTGTGTATGTATTTTTTGTTTGTCTGTGTGTTTTTTGTGTGATTTTTTGTTTGTGTGTGTGTTTTGCTTATCAAGGTGTTTTTGTTTGTGTGTTTTTTGCGTGATTTTTTGTTTGTGTGTGTGTTTTGCTTATCAGGGTGTTTTTTGTTTGTCTGTGTGTTTTTTGTGTGATTTTTTGTTTGTGTGTGTGTTTTGCTTATCAGGGTATTTTTTTGTTTGTGTGTTTTTTGTGTGTTTTTTTTTTGCATGATTTTTTGTTTGTGTGTGTGTTTTGCTTATCAGTGTATTTTTTGTTTGTCTGTGTGTTTTTGTGTGATTTTTTGTCAGTGTGTGTGTTTTGCTTATCAGTGTGTTTTTTGTTTGTCTGTGTGTTTATTGCGTGTTTTTTTTTTTGCGTGATTTTTTGTTTGTCTTTGTGTTTTACTTATCAGTGTGTTTTTTGTTTGTCTGTGTGTTTTTCAAGATAATTTATTTTCTACATGTAATATCTTTCGATGACCCAAGCCCTTCTGAAAGTTTTTGGAAAATTGATGATAGGATTCTCCACTTACTTTCATTCTAAAGCATTTTAAATGACAACTCATCGTCATTTGATTTAGGATTTCACTTCAAGGTTTCAGTCACCGCCCGTAAAACGTTTTGGACAAAACCGTTAGTGTTTGTTTCATTTCCTTCGATCTCAAATTATTTCCAATACTCTATCCGCCATGTAACAGATGAATAGGTGTAATGTAAAGAGTATAGCTGAATAGCACTGATACTGTGTTCCATAAATTGGCAGTTCTTGAAAAAAAATTGGCATTTTTTTCTTATATTTGGATCCAGGAGAAAACGAGGCTGATTTGACTCAGTGCTATGTCCAAACTGTAAAGATTTGAAGTGGCGGAACTAAATTAGGGAACTCGTCAAAATATTTGCCATGAGAATAGTGATAATCAGTGGGAAAGAAATCGCAGAGCTTTGCCTACAAGATTGCGGAAACGATTTAAAACTTTCATCAAATGCCAGAATATAACAGCAGTTCTCCATTATTGGTTGAATGTGACTCTTGTTATAAATTTTCAAATTATACTAATAAATATATTAAGGTTTCCAATCCAAACCTTCACCGTCCTGGGTATGATGATAAACTACATCCGCGCCCTGGGTAAGACGATAAACTACATCCGCGTCCTGGGTAAGACGATAAACTACTTCCGACAGCAAGGCCTCTTATCAGGAGGTTTTGAAGAGCGTGGAACCACCTCTTAATTGCTGGTGTTCCCAGGTCCCCCTGACCCAGCGTGGTAGCACCTGTTAGGGTCCCAGGTATGGGCAAATAGTTAACCCCCAAACTGGGGTCAAAACACTATGGAAGTGTAAAAATAGGTTTTAATACCTTTGTAAAAAAAAAAAAAAAAAAACTATTACCAGCAATTCATTTTTGAAAAAAAATATTACCAGCTATACATTTTTGGGATAAAGAATATTACCAGCAATAAAAAAAAAAATCAGTATTAAATAACCCATTGAGGTGTTGATATGCCGTAAAACATAGCAAACCAAATCCAAATCTTGAAATATGCAGCTTTTTCACGAATTACTTTATTAGCTCCCCTCCTCTACTACTCTGCTTGGATGCAATAAATGGTCAGTTTAACGAGGAGTGGCCATCTCAGTATATATGGGCCAAATTATCCCGTTCCTGAGGCCACAATCATATCGAGTCGATGTCTACTAACCTTCGATTTTAAATGCAATGAAGAAGAAATTGCCGTAAGTTAGGATCTCTGCAACTAGGCTTCTCTCATAACTTAGAGGGGAAGAAATAAGCGTATCTTGGAGGTGGTCCATGTTGCAAGAATCTTCTTTTTATTTTTTTGACAAAAATGAGATGAATGAAAAATAAATGGAGTTTAATATAAAGTGTGTTTTATTAAGACGGATCATATATAAGGGTGTTTCATTAAGACGGATTATATATATAAGGGTGTTTCATTAAGAGGGATCAAAGTCAGGAGTAAATAAATCAATGTTATTGGTGAAAATTTATTTATTTCTCTATTGGGTCATGTTATTTAAGTCATGGCAATTATGCGTGAAAAATAATATCACTCAAATGTCCGCCAAATCTGAAAGAAAAAGAAAAAAATCATTTGACGCTTAAACTTAATTCATATTTAAAATCGGTCCAAGTTATTGGAACAACCTTTACTAACCAATTTGACGCATTCTCAAGACAGCAAACCCCAAATATGATACTATTGTCAATAATACAATGAATTTCGCATAGAGTTGTTCGCCAATCCCCCCTCCTTACTAAGTCACAATATGTCCATATCCATGCTAGTTTGACGTATCTATGAAATCATCTTGCTTCCTCCATTTTTCTGCTTTGCTCTTTTTTCATTCTAAGTTTATTTATCGCCTTCACACTCTTTTACTCTGTTAAAGAATCAAGAATCAAACTTTTTTTTTATATATCTTCGAGAAATGGAAGCCAACAGAAATAAGAATTTTTCTTCTCTTGCCTTTCATTTTCTCTATTTTCTCTTTTTCTCTTCGACATCTTTGTCGTCATTAAATATTTTTATCTTTACTTTATTCCCACGTTTTCTCTTCTTTTCCTCATATTTTCCTCTTCATTTTCTCTTTCTCCTCTCTTTTTTAGTATTTTCTTACTTAACGACTGAAGAACTAAAAATAATACTTTTTCCTTTATCTTCAATAAGCGTTTTATCCTTCCTTCCTTCCTTCCTCCCTTCCTTTTTTTCTTCCTTCCTTTCTTTCTTCCTTCCTTTCTTTCTTCCTTCCTTCCTTCCTTTCTTTCTTCTTTTTATTCATTCTCTCTTTTCTTGTCTTCGTTTAACCCTTTCATTCCACAAACGTCAATAAACTTTATTCCCCCTTTTTTTCTCTCCTGTTTCCTTATATTTCCTTCTTTTTTCATTTTCTCTTTCCTCCCCTTTTTAGCATTTTCTTATTTAACGACCCAAGAACTGAGAATAATGCTTCATCTTTTATCTACAATAAGCGTTTTATCCTCCCTTCCTTCCTTTCTTCCTCTCTTCCTCTTTTTCTTCATTCTCTCTTTTCTTGTCTTTGTTTAACCCTTTCATTCCACATTCAATAAACTTTCAAGACAATGCTAGTGCGGTAAGTGTAACATAACTGGTTCTTGATTGAAAAGATGCTTCCACCAAAGACGAGGAATCAAGTTCACTTCCGTCCCAGAGGAAGTGGATTTGGAGACGAGTGGAAAGAAGGATTTAGGAAACGAATGGTGAAGACACACAGCAAATGAGATAAGCAAGGAGAACCTAATGAAACCAAATGGTTCCATGACCGGAAACAATGGATTCGGGCAGGATTTGATATTGTTCCAACAATAGACTTTGGACATTATCACCAGGAACTGGGAAAACCCGACAGTGAGAACATAGCATGCCTACCATAACATAGTAGAGATTTTCCAAGCGTAGCTTAGATGTGGCACAAGGCCGAAAGTATGGGGCATCCAGTGAGGATCGAACTCACTTTTCAGTAGTAACTGATCTAGCAAGACAAGCTTGCTAACCATTACACCACCTCGAGGTGCCCTCTACCATAACATAGTAAATATGAACCTACATAACAGACTAACTTATTTCACTGTGGATAGTTCAAACCTGCAACCCTGTACTAAACAAGACTAAACTGAGTTAATGTTGTGGGGCTCTCCCTTTTTTTACATAAGATGGACTCGTCCAAAGTATATTTATACTGACAGAGAGAATACCTGCTGTTGAGATACGTTGACATACAATCTCTGGCAGTGTGCGACGTCTGTCGAACTCTCTATTTTGGCAGAGAGGAACCCGGACAAGGCTTTACCGAAGGGCAAAGTTTCGTCCGGGGAGGTAGACAGTTCCCGAACCCACATATGCGGGTTCAAAGGGGATATATTTTTTGGCTGAGCCTACGGGCTCGGAGAAACCCACGTTAAACTCGGCCTTGTGCCACATGCATTCCTCGTGGGTGGACTGTTAAATATCGAGATACGTTGAGATACGTGAAGATACGCTGAGATACGTTGAGACAGGTTGAGAGATACGGAGACAGACACAGAGAGTTATACAAGAGTTCAGAGAGAGAGAGAGATGATTACGGCTTTACTTACAGAGACTTGTATATATACTTTCTACTAACCCGCATTCCTGGACTACTAATCTTTACTTCAAGTCTGTATTCTTACGTTTAATACACATATTTTTCTATCTCAATTACTGGCGTTGTTTATTTACTTGTGCAGGATTCCATTCACAGAATCCACAACAGCTTGGCGACGAGGATTTCGCACTACACGGGGACTTAAAAAAAAAATTGCCGTTGCCAGCGTCCACACGAAAAAGTTCTCTCTCGTCAACACAACAACTTGGCAACGAAGACTTCGGACCCACACGGAAAAAAATTCTCTGTCGTCAACACAACAACTTGAGGATGAAGAGTACGGACACGTACGGAAAAAAAATTTTTTCGCTCGCCAACACAATAACTTGGCGGCGGAAATTCGAGAGTCACGTCGACCACAACAACTTGGCGACAAGACTCGAAGGAACTCACACAGAGAACAACAAATTAACGACGAACATAAAAGAACGTACACAAGAGATAGAAGAAAAATTTCGTCACTCCCTAAAAAATGGAAGATTTTCAAAAAGCAATGCTTGAGTTTATAAGAAGAAGTGAGGAAAGACAGCTAATAAATGAAGAAAGACAAATGCAACTCCAGGAATTAATATTAAGAGTAACGATTAACGCACAACAGAAGAATATCGAAAAAGAGGCGACTTTTTCTCAAGACGCAGTTTGGAACACAATAGAAACATTTAAATACTCTCTAGAAGATGATAAAAATTTCAGGGACTATTACAGACGTCGTGAAGACATTTTCAACAATGCCAAAATTGGACGGAAGCTGAGAAGCTACATTTATTACTCAGGAAATTGGGAACAGAGGAGTACACAAAATTTGTGTACTATATTCTACTGAAAAAGACAAATGATTTGACGTTTGACGAGGCAGTTACATGCTTTACGGAGCTCTTCAGTCCGAAGACTTCACTTTTTCAGAAAAGGTGGAAATGTCTCAACCTCATAAAAAGCGAAAATGAGGACTACTCCACGTTCACCGCAATTGTGAACAAACATTGCGATGACTTTAAATTGGCAGAATTGACTCTGGACAATTTTAAGTGTCTTATTTTCGTACAGGGATTAGTCTCAGCCAAGGACAGTGAAATGTGAAAAAGAATGCCCACGAAGCTTCAAAACGAGCCTGGATTAACGCTACAAAAATTGTCAGAAGAGTGCCAAAAATGCTTGAGTATAAAAAAAAAGACTCTCAGGATATCGAGGAATCGGGAGTAGCACACATACGTAAGTTCATCCACCACAAAAGAAAAACAAAAAATTTATCATAAAGAAAAAATTACCAGGTATAAGGCGATTAATGACAGAGATCAAAACAAGTATAAGCCCCCGCCCATCTGTATGTTACAGATGTGGTGGATTCCACTGGAATAAAGACTGTCGATTTAAATACAAGAACTGTCTAACTTGTGGAAAAATGGGACATAAGGCATCTCAATGCAGAAACAAACTAGTAGGGTAAGACCTACTAGAATGGACCACGAAGACAAACTAAACAAAAAAACACGTGGAACTCGAGATCTTAAATAAGAAGGTAAAATTACAGTTAGACTCAGGATCGGATCTAACTATAATTAATTTACAGACATGGAGGAAGCTAAATAGACCGACCATGATGCATACCCAGAAAATCGCCAAGTCTGTTACAGGGAAGCGTATCAATTTTGAGGGAGAAGTAATTCTAAATGTAAAATTCCATGGTAAAACGAAAAAAATTGAAGATATTTGTAATGAAAGACACAGAAAATTTGGTGGGCACGGATTGGATGCAAAAATTTGACGTATGGGATATACCCATTAGCTCATTTTGTAAGAAAATAGAGTGCGAACCGTCAGAAGCTACAAAATTAAAAGAAGAACTACACAGGCAATTTCCCGAAGTATTCTCGAGCGGTTTGGGACGATGTAATAAGTTTGCAGCTAAAATTGAACTAAAGGAAAATGTTCAGCCAGTTTTCAAGAAAAAGCGAAACGTGCCTTTCGCAACCATAGAAGAAACTGACAAGGAGTTAGATTGGTACAAACTGGAATTCTTTCAAAAATCAAATTCAGTGAATAGGCGGCACCAGTGGTCTATGTAAAGCAAAAATCCGGGGAAACACGTGTTTGCGCAGATTTCTCGACTGGGTTAAATAAGGCTATCAAGGATTATCACTACCCATTGCCAAGCCCGGAGGAAATATTTACCAAGCTTAACGGTGGTAAGGTATTTTCTAAGATTGATTTAAGCGAAGCTTATATTCAGATTCCAGTAGAAGAAGAAAGTACAAAAATTTTATGTATCAATACTCACAAAGGACTTTACAAATTTAGCAGATTGCCATTTGGAATAAAAGTAGCACCTTCAATCTTTCAACAGACTATGGATACCATGCTCATGGGACAGAACTTTGCTACTGCTTACTTAGACGACATTTTAATCAAAAGCGATAATGTAGAAGAACACGCAACGCATATTAAAGAAGTCTTTAAAAGAATTCAGGATTTTGGTTTTAAAGTGAAGGAGAAAAAATACGATTTTTTTCTAAAAGAAATCAAGTATCTAGGCCATATAATCAATGAAAGTGGCAGAAAACCAGATCCAGATAGGGCATCTGCAATAAAAAATATGCCTGAGCCGAAAAATGTCGCAGAGTTGCAAAGCTTTCTTGGTCTAGCGAACTATTACGGTGAATTCATTGAAAACATGCGCAAATTGAGGGCTCCTCTCAATGAATTATTGAAAAGAGATAACAAATGGAACTGGACAAAAGATTGTCAGAAAGCTTTTAAGGAGATCATAAAGAAATTAACGTCTGATCTAGCACTGACGCATTTTGATCCCAAACTGGAAATTATCATTGCTAGTGACGCAAGCCCACACGGAGTGGGAGCTTGTATATTACACAAGATGCAGGATGGCACAAAGAAACCTATAGCTCACGCATCTAGATCGTTGTTACCAGCAGAGATGAATTATTCGCAAATTGAGAAAGAAACGTTAGGCATAATATTCGCCATAGCTCGCTTCCATAGATACATATATGAAAGAGAGTTTACTCTTCAAACTGACCATAAATCTTTTCTCACTATATTCGAATCGAAAAAAGGACTACCAATTTACACAGCCAACAGACTTCTGAGATGGGGAACTATATTATTGAATTATAATTTCAAACTAGAGTTCCTACCGTCGAAGAAAATTGGTCATGCGGATGGATTATCTAGATTGGTACCTGCGAAATGCAAACCTCTGGAAGACTCGGTAATAGCGGCTTTGCGAGCCGAAGACGAAATTAGTAAAGTTCTAAACAAGGGAATTACCAGTGACCTTGTTAGAAATCAGAAGAGAAGCTGAAATGGATACATTCATACAAAGAGAAAAATAGAAGAAAATGAAAGAAATCTAGCGGAGTGTTTTTCAATTTGTAATCACGTATTACTTTATAATGAAAGAGTGGTCATACCCAAATCTTTACAAAGACGAATTCTGAAGGTCTTTCATCTAGGACACCAAGGGAAAAATCGTATGAAAGCGTTAATGAGAAGTTTCGTGTATTGGCCTAGTATGGATAACGACATTACTCAAATGGTAGAAAAATGTAGAGGCTGTGCTGCGGCAGCAAAGGCAACACCTCTTATACAAAAACCATGGCCTAAGGTGGACAGACCTTGGTCTAGAATCCATGCGGACTATGCAGGACCCATAGATGGATATTACTACATGATAACGGTAGATAGCTTTAGCAAGTGGCCAGAAGTTTTCAGATACAAAAACCCTACGACGGAAAACACTATTAATTGTCTACACGAGTTATTCGTTAGATTCGGCGTTGTAGATTGCCTTGTAACGGATAATGGTACCCAATTCACCTCGAGCGACTTTCAAGAATTCTGTGCGACTTATCAAGTCAAACATATTAAAATAGCACCATACCCTCCACGATCTAACGGGCAAGCCGAAAGGTTTGTGGACACGCTTAAGAGAGCCTTGAAAAAAGCAGAGGACGTACCAACAGAAAGAGCCATGCAGCAGTTCCTACAAGTCTACAGAATCACCCCGAACAGAAACACACCATCTGACCTTTCGCCAGCTGAAGTGATGTTTGCCCGCAAAATACGGATAAACCAGCAAGAATAAAAACCGGCATACACCGATAATGCCTAAAAGATCCTTCTAGCCAGGGGAACGGGTCTATTTCAGAATGTTCAAAAATAATATGGCATTCTGGGAACCAGGTACGGTAATAAAACGACTGGGGAATGTTCTATACACGATCCAAGGTGAAAAATTCACTCACAGGAGACACATAAATCAGATACAGAAAAGACGGGTAGAGGAACCAAACTCGTCATCTTCCAAAAATGAAGACGCGACGGAGGCGATTTTCCAAGCCTACGAAATTCAAAAACCACAAGTAGCCACGGAGATCAGAAGAACAAGCCGAAAAAGAAAATTCACGGAACCACTAATAATAGATCATAAGCGAAAAAAATATTAATCCCACCCAAAAAGAAGCTAAGGTGGGGGTGTTGTGGGGCTCTCCCTTTTTCACATAAGATGGACTCGTCCAAAGTATACTTATACTGACAGAGAGAATACCTGCTGTTGAGAGACGTTGAGATACGTTGAGATACGTTGAGACAGGTTGAGAGATACGGAGACAGACACAGGGTGTTCTCAGAGAGTTATGCAAGAGTATAGAGAGAGAGATGATTACGGCTTTACTTACAGAGACTTGTATATATACTTTCTACTAACCCGCATTCCTGGACTACTAATCTTCACTTCAAGTCTGTATTCTTACGTTTAATACACTTATTTTTCTATCTCAATTACTGGCGTTGTTTATTTATTGGTGCAGATTCCATTCACGAAATCCACAACAGTTAACATAACATGAAAACTTATTAGTTATTTTAAACTGTTTAATCCTCACTAAATTCCCTATTATTGTGGCCTTATACGAGAGTAAGATGAGTTTGGAAAACAACCATATTGAATGCACAATGTTTAGAAAAGTTATTTTCTTATTTGCTGAGATGAATGGACAGGAACATTTTTGTAATGGATAAGCAGTCTCTCTGCTGAATCTTTCTACAACGATTTTTTATGGTTGATTTTGAGCTGATTTTCTCACGATGCATCCGTAATAAGATGTGACTATCTTCTTACTTTTTAAAAAGTCCTCTGACAAAATACCGTCAGCGTTGCAGACAGTAGTCCTCCTGGTCGGCTCTTGTTTAGACTAGAAACGTTTAACCTTTGTGTAAACATTGCTTTAAATGAACCGGCTTAAAGCCATATCACGTTGAAAGACTGGTTCTCATAAGATCACCAAAGTTAAGCAATGTCGAGCACGGTCAGTACTTAGATAAATGGGAATAGCAGGTTCTGTAAGCTTGGATGTGAGGGTGGATAACGGCTCGAAATTGGAAATCGGGGTACTGGGTTCAAATTCCAGTCGTGTTTGTTATACTGGCATACGTGCAAATACCCTTGGGAAAGATATGTGTAAATTACTAAGACGTCTCAGTAAATCATTATTATATTCAAAAGATTCTTACAATGTGAAGATATTAACTTTTTTTTTTTTTTTACTAATGTTTAACCAATAGATGGCCCAGAGGCCACTCAAGGTAGAGTGTTACTGTGTAAAGTTGTACTAGTGTAAGAAAGTGCAAGAAGTTAAATTCTTGGGGTCATGCAAGAAAAATAACAGTTAACTGTACATATGTCAGGATTTATTTAGTGAATAGAAGTATTGTTACAAGTTTAGAGCAGAAGTAATATTTAGAAGGAACCGGAAATCCCAACCTAAACAGGAGACAAGGGATAAACCTCTACCCCTGTTCAAAAGATCGTAAAGGAGTGTGAACCGGGCGATAGGCGAATCTATCTACCCCTACTGATAAAAAAATAAATAAATAGTAAATAACATTTCAGGGTTTACGCGTTATAATTATAGAGTTGAAGTAGAATTTAGAAGGAACCGGCAACCCAATCCTAAACAGAAGACAAGGAATAAACCTCTACTACTGGTCAAAAGATCGTGGAGGAGTGTCAACCGAGCAATAGGCAAACTTACCTGCTCCTATTGGCAAACCTATCTAATCCTATTATGGCTTTAAATGACCTGAAATTGTTGATGAGCCGTAAAAAAGCAAATCACTCAATAAAAATTTAACTGAGTATTGTCTTCAGGCTTTCCTCCTCTGTTACAGTTCGCCTCAGAAGGCCTGCAGAAATTTGATTCGATTTGTTTAAAATTTCCACCGAAACCTCTGCTCTTGACAGATGCTGATCTAAGCCCAACAGCTTTAGTATCTAAGAAGGTTTGTTCAACTTTAATTTTTCAGATAAAATTCTTTGGACTAAAGCAATCGAGATGCCTAGGATATTAGCTACTATTTGTGCTGTTATTTGTCAGTCACCCTCAATTAAATCTCAAAGAGCATCGATCTTTTCCGCATAAACTGATGCTGATGACCCGCCGATGTGTTTGTTATCTTCAACGCCATCTTGTCCTTCTTTGAAACGAGCTATGCATTTGTAAATTGCTGAGTATTTTTGTTTCTTTTTTTCTTCGAGAAATTATCTCCATAAATTTTTATCAAAGTCCCGATAATGTCGCCAGTCTTCCAACCAGGTTTTATCATAAATTCTGTGTTAGTTCTTACTTCAGTTTTGATAGGATCCATATTGCTTTAAATTCCACATTGGCAGCTGATCTGTCCACTGACCTAGCTCTAACATCTCAATAGAAGAAAAACTGGCTGGTTGCATTCAATGCCTCGAAAAACCAATTAGTTATATTCTATCATCGCTGATCGGAGCCTGAATTATCGCCAGTCACGATGACTAAATGTTCCCCCAGACCTTAAGTGGAGCATATACATACGATCCATCGCTAATGATGCTAGAAAAATGGTCTGTTCGCTGTGACCTCTTTTCACAGTTTATTTTTCATCAACATCAACACCGGTTGTGTTAGCCTCTTTACCTATATAGGTTTTATAAATCTATAGGTAAAGAGGCTAACACAACCGGTGTAACTTAAATTTTTAACCTCTACACAAAACGTCCCCAAATCAGCATGCGCACAACCACCAAATATGGATAAAAATGCATACGAGACGCATGCGCGTACACACACCCACAAATATACATTATAATCTTGCATAAAAAAAAGAGAATTATGATAGACATACACACATGGATTATACTCACGAACTCTGCTTGACAAAGACTGAAACACGTGAAAACTGCTTAACTAATGAAAAACAATCAACAGAAAAATGCCAGAATTTTTATTGACTCCTATACTTTTAGAATAGCCAGATCAGGCCTAAAATCGAACATTGTTTGTCATATATGGGCATGGGCTGCCCAGTCTTCACTTTTCTGTCTGGACAGAGTTCATACCCGTCTCCGGGTCCTCATTATTTTGGAAAACCGAAAGGTCTGACGAGGCGAAACCGAATATAATCGGTCTCGCGAAATATAAAATATTATCATGGCTTTCTGAAACCTCCGATTTTTTAATTCTCTCTCTCTCTCTCTTTCTCTCTCTCTGTCTCTCTCTTTCTCTCTTTCTATATATATATATATATATATATATATATATATATATATGAACTTTCTCGAATTTAAAAGCCTTTTCTCCTTTTTTATTCATATATATATATATATATATATATATATATATATATATGAACATTCTCGAATTTAAAAGGCTTTTCTCCTTTTTTATTCATATATATGTATATATATATATATATATATATATATATATATGAACTTTCTCGAATTTAAAAGCTTTTTCTCCTTTTTTATTCATATATATATATATATATATATATATATATATGAACTTTCTCGAATTTAAAAGCCTTTTCTCCTTTTTTTATTCATATATATATATATACATATATATATGAACTTTCTCGAATTTAAAAGGCTTTTCCCCTTTTTTATTCATATATATATATATATATATATATATATATAAACAAGATGAAAATATACTAAAAAATTTAGTATATTCTAATATATCAACTACAGATCCTAGCAAAAAAAATTAAATTAATCATATACTACACTAAATCTAGTATATCCAACTTAATTCTTCGCAATAATTCTTCTCCCGCGGTTAGCGATTTGCAAAAAACCAACATAGTTCATAAATTGAAGTGCCCTTTAGGAGAGTGTATCTCCAAGGAATTAAATAATATTTATGTTGGTCACACCACAAACTCGCTTTCACGACTCTTGACACTACATTTGAATGAAAACTCTAACATTTTTAGGCATTTAAAACAACATGCCTGCCCGCACACACAATTCCGTAAAATACTTGTCGAAAACACAATTATACTTCGACATGAAAACAATAGACAAAAACTAAAAATACTTGAAGCATTATACATCAAACAGTTGAAACCCAACCTAAACAAAATTAATTATGGCATCTCTACAAATATTCTTAAATGTCTATAATTGGTAAAAGAAGCCATTAGTTTATACTAACGGCTTTCCATACTTCTACAATTCACTCTCGTGTGGTCATGTGTGACGTCATGAGATGCGGTGCGATTTTCGCTTCTAGCGTCTTATATGCGCGTGTTTATCGTTGCTTAGAAATCATCTATGTAAACATTGACAGACTATCATCACTGTCTTGTCCGTATATTGTTTAATATGTTGTAATTCACATCTTTGATGGTTTAAGTAAGCCGAAAGCTTAGATTGTATTAAAAAATATATGGATCACTATTGTGAATTTATTTATTCGTTCAACGATAATGTTATTAAACTTGTTACGAAAAAAATTTACGTAAAATAAATAGACAACACTTGTCTATATTATTTAATGAAACTTTTATATATATATATATATATATATATATATATATATATATATATATATATATATATATATATATATATATATGTATGTACATATACGAAACATATGAAATATATATATGAACTTTCTCGAATTTAAAAGGCTTTTCTCCTTTTTTATTCATATATATATATATATATATATATATATATATACGAAACATGAAATATATATATATGAACTTTCTCAAATTTAAAAGCCTTTTCTCCTTTTTTATTCATATATATATATATATATATATATATATATATATATATATATATATATATATATATATATATATATCTATGTACATATACGAAACATGAAATATATATATGAAATTTCTCGAATTTAAAAGGCTTTTCTCCTTTTTTATTCATATATATATATATATATATATATATATATATATATATATATATATATATATATATATGTATGTATGTACATATACGAAACATGAAATATATATATGAAATTTCTCGAATTTAAAAGGCTTTTCTCCTTTTTCATTCATATAAATTAGGTTGGTGCAAAAATGATGACGTAATAATGCCGTTTTTTGACGTTAAAAAATACGTCAAACAACGACATTATTATTATTACGTCATTATTATTATTACGTCATTATTTTTGCACCAACCTAATATATATATATATATATATATATATATATATATATATATATATATATATATATATATATATATATATATATATAATACGACTATTCGCATATGACAAATGATGGTATATAATACCAAAATCCTATATAGCACTTACCCGAACCGACTAAAATTTTGCAAAGATATTATTAAACGAAAAAAATCGTCTTTAATAAATATACTTTTCTCATAAGAAATTTTTTTCTAGTGCTGGTCGGCCCTATAAAACTATTCTATACTTGACGTGTTACATAATCGGGCAGATGGAGCTCGTCATTTTAAACCTTCCCTGCGTTACGGTCATATGCAGACAAACGTACATTCAGGCGGAAAAATCGGAGTGAAGCTCGAAGGCGGTTGTCTGTCAGCATTGACAAACTTCCGACTATTCTTATCGTTAAGCCGATCCCAAATGTATTTCTCTGGATTTTATCGGTAGAACCAGAGGGACCACGTGGTTTGGACAGCGCAAGGGCCACATATATAATCGTCCAGACCTGCACCTTGCTGAGAGAGAGAGAGAGAGAAAGAGAGGGAAAAGATGTAGACAGTTTGGGTATAGGAATCAACACTGCTGTGCCCATTCTCCTAATATACAAACGCTCGTTCTCTGAATTTGAGCACAGCTGCCCCCCCCCGATACATATATATATATGTGTTTGTGCGTGTGCGCGTGTGCGCGCGTAATTTCATATAAATATTTTATGCCTCTTCGTAATATCGATTTTCCTCTACCCTATCCCTATCAATATATATATATATATATATATATATATATATATATATATTTATATATATATATATATATATATATATATATATATATATATATATATATATATAGATAGATAGAGAGAGAGAGAAAGGTAGGTATAGATAGATAAGATATACAGACTCTCTATACTGTCTCCATAAATGTAGCAATTGTTGAACAATGTAATCATATATATATATATATATATATATATATATATATATATATATGGTTGGATTGATGTGAGTTTGCAACCCTGGGTTTCCCGCTTTATCGCAAAAGCGTGAAACCCAGGGTCACAAACTCACATCAATCCAACCAAATACGTTATTCTGATATTGAGCGCTTTCTAATAAGTACCGCGCATATAACATAAATAATTATATATATATATATATATATATATATATATTAGGTTGGTGCAAAAATAATGACGTAATAATGTCGTTTTTTGACGTATTTTTTAACGTCCAAAAACGACATTATTACGTCATTATTTTTGCACCAACCTAATATATATATATATATATATATATATATATATATATATATGCACATTCTGTTCATATATATATATATGTGTGTGTGTATGTGTGTGCTATAATATTTTATAATCAAAATGACATTATATATATATATATATATATATATATATATATATATATATACACACATATATATATATATATATATAAAATCTTTGATACATGTAAAATGTACCAAGTCATTATTATTATTATTATTTAGGCTAGTAAAAAGAAACGTGAAACGTCATGCCACGCCAAAACCACACACACACATACACACATAGAGTCACTAGATTAATATGTAACTGTTTTTATTTTGTATACATTATTTTGCAATAGAATATATACGTATCATACATATATTATTAAATAATAACGTTCAATAATAATAATAATGACAATATTAATAACAATAATATTATATAATATAATAATAAATAATAACACTTGAAATAATGGAAGAAAGAAGTGTCGACTATATTTTTGGTTTGTTTGCTTATTTCATTTTTTTCTTTTTTGTTTGTTTTCGTCATCTATGTTTCCTTATTTACTAGTCTTTTATCCGTATCTTTCCAAAGTTTGAGGAACTCTTTTGCCTGTCAGCCATATTGAACACGTGCATTCTAATTTCATTGTTAACAGATGGCTTTGAGTTTTATGAAATTCTAGATCGAGTTTGTTTTATCAGTCCTTTCAGAAGTAAGTGGCGGGGGGAGGGGTCCGGACGGACCGGGGGAAGGGTATCGCTCCGGCAGCCTTTATACACAATGCATATATCGGATGCATTTACGATATTTAAAATAAAACTCAACGGGGAAACTAGTGAATCTCATTACCTTTCCCCACACCACCCCATTTTAACCGGGAAAAACCATCTTCAACATCTGCAAATGGGTTCATAGCACATACAATACTGTTTTTTCAATGTTCCCAAAATATCATTTGTTTTTGTTGTTTTATGTTTGTTTGTTTTTTTGTTTTTGTTTTTCGTTTTTTTTCGTTTTTTTTTTTTTTATTTTTATTTTCGGGAGAGGGGGGCTTCATTCCAATCAGGTATTGATTTTACTAGAATAAAAAAGGTACTGGACACAGCATATGGATTTTATATCTTATTTATTTTAAATACATAATTTTCACCCGTCAAGGCGAGTAAAATAGTTATGTGATGAGAGTTTGCACAAGAATGTACTCACTTTAATGTCAGCTTTTCTGGCACACCAACAATAAGACATTTGTCACGATAATTGACAATTGGACTGAGCACATAGACAAGGGATCTCATACCTTTTCCTAAGAGGATTAGTGCGTAGTATACATGAGTAGATTGGAATTTTATTTGCAGGCGTATAAGACTTGAATTACTTGCATTATTTACATTATTCAGACTATTATCCTCGTCTTTATTGTCATATTCACAACGTTTCAAGTGACTGGAATTTCGAACCAAACACTTTATTTCGTTCACCGGCCTAGAGTGTTCTAGTTCCACGTGCCATGCCTCTTCCGGATGTCTCAGTTATTCCCCTTTTATTCGACTCTCCAAGTTTTGGTTCACCACTGCGGGTGGTGTAATGGATAATGGTTTTGTATTGTTAATTGGAGTGCCAAGTTCCAATTCCCATTGGGTTCGTTATATTAGCCTACGCGCAAGTAGCGTTGAGAGAAGTATAAATTCACCACTTCTCCCCCAACTATGGGTTAATTAGTAAGACATGTATCACTAAATCACTATCATCTTAAAAATAATTATACAATCGAAAGATATGTTCTGACTTTAAATATCCTGCAAAAGGTTGATAAGCCGTAAAAACGAATCAATAAAAAAAAATCGATATCCTCGAAACTGAATACGTTCCTCTGTATATTTAAGAATTTTTAAACTAAAATTATAGAAAGATAGCTATATAAATATGAACAGAATAAGATAGATTCTACATACTCTCCATAAATATTTAGTTTTGATCTCATTTATATTTTGGCAAGCAGTGAAAGAAGGAGAAACACATTCAAGGGAAACCCAATACTTACGCTAAGTCGAGATTTAGGGAATCAAAAGTAAAAAAAAAAAAAATGAAACTGATCCAGATTGAACTTGTGTATGGCTTCAATATGCTCTGGTCAGTCATACTACTGAAATTATCCAACCGAGCAGAGGCAGATTCTTACAGTCCGGACGGTCGACTGCCTAAGAGAAGGAAACGGTAACAGAAATTCTACACTGACATGGCCTTATTGTAATCACCCCCTGTCTTACTGAACCATAGCACGTGAACGCCTGGTGTTATGGATGAGGTTGGTACTGCACAAGGCCACAGTACAGGTAAATTTTCTTTAGTAGAGGCCTGAGATCCCCATCCGCATGTCACCCACAACATAAAAAGTACGGTAACAGTCGAAAAAGAATTCCCCAAATATTTGTTCACGAAGTCACCCCCATATATATATATATATATATATATATATATATATATATATATTCATGAATTATTCATACATAAAACAAATACAAAGGTTAATGATTAAATGGCGAGAAATCCATCTTCGCGAACAATTCAATAAGATACAAAAACCCCGAATCTGTTTATGAATGAAAAAGATCCTGTTTTATAAATTTCCGTCGCATTAGATCTTTTTATTTTACAAGCTTTCATCTGTTCCTACAGACATCCTCAGGTATGAAATAGCTTGTTTATACTTTCAGTAATAAGTGGACAAACGAAAACAAGGTTGTAATCCGAAAAATGCTATGAGAAATGTGTGTTATATGAGAAAACTATAACACACATTTCTCATAGCATTTTTCGGATTACAACCTTGTTTTCGGGGTTTTTGTATCTTATTGAATTGTTAGCGAAGATGGATTTCTCGCCATTTAATCATTAACCTTTGTATTTTTTTATGTATGAATAATTCATGAATTTGTAAATTAATTGCACATTTATTGAAATTAAAATAACTGATCCAAGTGCAACTTTTGGATAATAAGTGCGACATTACTGTAATTATTGAACAATATAGTTCCTGCCACTTTGACGGAAAATTTACCAGTAAAAAAGAATTCTCTTATTGCTATATTTGTACATAAACGCAGAACCTTAACCTTAAAATTTAAATTCAAACTCAGCGTTGCGACTGCACGTTCCAAAACAATAACACATTTCTCATAGCATTTTTCGGATTACAACCTTGTTTTCGTTTGTCCACTTATTACTGAGAGTAAAAACAAGAACACAATCTATTTCATACCTCTTCATGTCTGTAGGAACAGACGAAAGCTTGTAAAATAAAAAGATCTAATGCAACGGAAATTTATAAAACAGGATCTTTTCATTCATAAACAGATTCGGGGTTTTTGTATATTATTGAATTGTTCGCGAAGGTGGATTTCTCGCCATTTAATCATTAACCTTTGTATTTGTTTTATGTATGAATAATTCATGAATTTGTAAATCAATTGCACCTTTATTGAAATATATATAAACATATATATATATATATATATATATATATATATATATATATATATATATATATATATATGTATATATATATATGTATGAGTTGACACTGAGGTCAAAACCAAGCGGTGACAGACCCCATCCACACACAGATATATATATATATATATATATATATATATATATATATATATATATATATATATATAGAGAGAGAGAGAGAGAGAGAGAGAGAGATAGAGAGAGAGACCTTATAATTTTTATTTTCTTTATATCTCTCTAACAATATTCTAGATTTTGAATTTATACCCCAATACTACAGTATATTTATAGGAATCTTGAATTTTGAATCCAAATGCAATGTAGCGTTGCTTCCATGGGACCCAGAATTTTTAAAACTAACAAAGGTATTGAACAGTTCATAAATTTGTGTGTCTGATGAATGGATAGCCTATGAAACCCTGAGGCGTACAATAAACGTAAGCATATGTGTAATTATTAATATATATATATATACATATATATATATATATATATATATATAGTTTATAAAAAAACTAGGTAATCCGTATGGGTAAACCTAAGGAGCATAAAATCCAGAGAGCACAGTGTAAATCCAGAGCAAATAATAGACAGTCTAGAGACATTCAAATTTATATCAAACATTATAATCTTTATGAACCCCCAAAATAACACTTTCAAAGTAAAACAAAATAACAGCGTCTGCTTCTAGCTTTTTTTACAAAGAAAATTAGTGACATCTTCTCTTCTCTCTTAACTTCCTTCTCTCTTTTTCTCTCTATGAGTTTTCCTTCGATTTCAATAACTTCCGTTAAAGTTAACGGTTTAAATGTGTCAATATCTGCTAACTCATGTCTTCTCTCTCTCTCTCCCCTCACTTCCAGTTATATATATATATATATATATATATATATATATATATATATATATATATATATATATATATATATCTTTTATCATCCACAGAGAGACTGTTTCGGTGTATCACAGCTCTTCCGTGTGGCTAGACGCCCGATTACTTCAAGCCAGGATCGGAACCCGACTGACTTGGTATCAGTTAGAGATTCTACCCTTAGGCTATCATCGGGCAGCAGAGAGGAAGGGACATTTTAAAGTTTTCTATGCGAAATACATCAGTAATCCAGAGACGTCAATTCAATTCAGTTGAAGAGCAATGCGTTTATAGCAGCAGGAGCTACTGTTTTTAAAATCACCTTTTCTCAAGAGAGCTCAACCGGATTTCCCGGGAGTATATATATTGTCATCCGAAGACATACTGTTTTTTCAGTATATATATATATATATATATATATATATATATAACTATGTGGATGATAATATATATATATATATAGATAGATATAGATATAGATATAGATATAGATATATAGATATATATATATGGAAGAGTTTATAGTCGTTTCAACGAGAGAAAAGTGTATATATTAAAAAGAAGAGAGAAACAGTAAACGTTTTTGGTTGTAATATGGAATATTTAAAAAAATATATTAAGCTTTATTTTCCATAATTTTGCAACACGTCATTAAAAGATAAGAATATAGATATCTTTCCTCGCCCTTTCTCGGACCAATCTTAATTGTTTTATTACCCTTCAAGCAGAAGAACTTTCTCACTGCCAGTCCAAGTGAAACATTTGTGTCACTATCACACAAAAAGAGAATGTTTAACATCGAGAATATTTAACATCGAAAAACATAAGGAAAATTAATTAATTTTAATGATATGTGAAAATATCCACTCTTTGTCTGAAGAAGGTCGCGAGATCCGAAACCCGTGTTTCAAAATTATGGAAAATAAAGCATACCAAAATCGTTTGCATTTTCTTTCTTCTTTTTAATATATATATATATATATATATATATATATATATATATATATATATATATATATATATATCCGTTAAGTTAACCGTTTAAATGTGTCAATGTCTGGACCTCAAGTAATTTTAAGTGTAAAGGAATAGAAATTTTAAATTACATCTAACTCATTCATGTCTTCTCTCTCTCTCCCCTCACGCCCGTCAAAAATGTGTAAATTTGTCATTTTTCTTTTCATTTTTTGCTTGGATGTAAAGTCTCTTGATCCGCAGTTCTTTATAAAAGGGCTGTGGTGAAATAATTTATTAAATGGGACCTTAAAGTAGTCTGTTTTTATTTAAATTATATATATATATATATATATATATATATATATATATATATATATGTGTGTGTGTGTGTGTGTGTGTGTGTGTGTGTGTGTGTGTGCGTGTGTGTATATATATATATATAAATATAAATAAATATATATATATAATTATTTATATATTATATGCGCGGTACTTATTAGAAAGCGCTCAATATCAGAGATAGAGATAACATATTTGGTTGGATTGATGTGAGTTTGTAACCCTGGGTTTCACGCTTTTGCGATCGTCAGACAAACTCTGACGATCGCAAAAGCGTGAAACCCAGGCTCACAAACTCACATCAATCCAACCATATATATATATATATATATATATATATATATATATATATATATATATATATGAGATGAGGTATTGTATATTTGTAATTATTTATACTGTTTAAATTGTTCGGACTGTTGTCCTAATCTTTTTGCAATATTCACGACGTTTCGACCATTGTAAGAGCTTGAATCTGCGCATGTGATGAAGACTTGTGGCGTCAGTCTCACACAACCATTTGCGACTTTGGTCTACCCAGCTTCCCTCAAATCTCTTGACTCAACCTGTGGAATGTTCTTTCAGACACTTCCTAAAAGGTGCTCCGCGCTGAGACTGTCTTCCCAGGATGGTGAAATTTGAAACCGGGCCTCATGGTCGGATTGGTAAGGTTCGAAACGCTCTTACATAGATACAACTCTTTTATTATACGTTATTATATTAGTGTATGCATATCTATAGAAGCAGTCCCTAACTTACAAAGTATACAAGTTAAGATTACTAGCATTATAACCACTGTGAGAAAACTAGATATGTGTACAAAGAACATTTTATTAGAGAGAAGACTACAAAATACTGATTGTGTGTTTACGCCCTCCGCAAATTCCAGACCTTATCTCGGCTTTTTGTAATCAGTATCACCCCAAACAAGGCAGTACAGTCTCTAACGCACAAGGGTTTACAGGGTGTAGGCGAATTAGGAACAGAATCATTACTAATGAGTAGAAAGAGAAAAGAGCAATCACGAGGATACTAGATATCGATTCACATTGCATTTATATTTTTACAGATTAAAGATGGCTGGAAAACATGGAGCCGGTAGGGAGTTCCACAAGCGAGAAGTATGGGATAGAAGTTGAGGCTACATCTAGCGAGCTCAACTATAAATTGATGGGATCTGGCCGTCAGTCTCGTATTGCGCTTAAATTCATACTGTCTAGGTACCATAGCGAAGAGCGATATTTATTTCTGTTTCAGTACAGAAAATGTGGCACAAGGCCAAAAATGGGGAGTGGGAAAAAGGACGGTCTTCTTCAGTATTAACTTTAAACTTAGCTAACCACAAACACTGACCCAAACATACCACAATATTACACCAAAACAACGCATTCTTACTTACCTTTCTTACTACATTCACCATAATACCTCATTGTCTCTATGAAAATCCTAACAAGTCCTCATATGTGCAATTCATTGTCTGTGGAGGGAGGGGAATAAAACAACAATTTAAAACTATCCCCAATGAGTATATGCAATATGAAAACAAAACTATTTACAAGAAACTAAAGAAAATAATGTTAGTAATAAAACCTCCGACAATGTCTGAATTAAGCAGAAACGTCAGTTAACTTGACGAAATTAATGCGGAGCTTTAATAATATAAAGTCAATCATTGAACCCAAACACTCACTCAAACACATACATAGCGAAGAGTTCATCCGAATATGGCAGCAATATTCCAAGTACAGACGAATGGTAGACTTAGAGATATGCAATATAGATTCCGGAGAGAAAATTTGTCTCGCCCGACACAGTGAATCGACTTTTTGGCAGCTGACCTAGCAATGAATTTAATATAGACTTTCCACTTCATGTCAGCTGGGAGCGTTAGCCCGAGAAGACGCAATGAGTCACTTTGCTGGCAGAGAGGGGTTTCTCGGATGATCAATGGAGAGAAGTTTAGTTTTTAATTTTTGAGGCGTTAAAATCCACAAGACGTCTTTTGCCCTAGTTAACGCCTATCTTGAGGTCGTTTTGGACATCAGCTGTCATTTTGACATTGCTTGACTGATCAACCTTACAATCGAAGCAGATGTAAATGCTAGTATTGTCAGCGTAGATGCTAAGTTGAGTGCTGATGTCATCGGGAAGGTCGGTAATTAAGATTAAAAACAGTACGAAAGGATGTAGATGATCGGCTGTTCAAGACAACTTTTTTTCACGATTTGGATCAGCTCAAAAACATTTCCAGAGATACCGTAACTTTTCAGCTTGTGTAGATGACATGACTACCAGACCTTGTCAAAGGCTTTCAAGATATCTAATGCTACAGCGTGGGCTTCACCGTTTTTATGGAGATATACGCTTTCTGCTATTTTCGTTAGTACATCAGCAGTTGATCTGGAGAAACGAAAGACGTATTGCTTGTCTGAGAAAAGGCCCTGTGGTGAGAGACGATGAACCAATTCAGTATTGATTAGGGCCTCTAGGAGTTTCCCAAAAAGAGGTAGAAGGCTAATAGGCCAATAGTTGGATGGGTCGGACGGTTCACCAGAGTTCTTGAAAACTGAAAAAACAGTCGATGATTGGATCAGCTCAAAAATGTGCCCGGAGATACTTGTTTATCTTGTACCACAACTACTTCTTAATTATATATAATAAATAAAGGTATAGTAATATAAGCATTATTATTCGAAGC
Source organism: Acanthosepion lycidas (assembly GCA_963932145.1). Classification (NCBI taxonomy): domain Eukaryota; kingdom Metazoa; phylum Mollusca; class Cephalopoda; order Sepiida; family Sepiidae; genus Acanthosepion; species Acanthosepion lycidas. Next base: position 90,395,954 of record OZ010574.1, read on the forward strand.
AGCCTCAAGTAAATAATGAGAAAAGGAGGCTTGGAGAATTTGACGCTCACACGATATATTGAAGTCAAACGAAACAGAAAAAGTACCTAATAAGATTGTGTAAATAGTTGGCAAGTTTTAGGAGGAATAACAAAATGACATACCTACCTAAGAGCTACAGGAAACTGTGGAGAGCCATGATCACTCACGTCCTGAAGAGACACGGCGAATAGAAACAATTTGGACCAGCATGTTCATCTTGCGTGTTATATTAGGTTCGTGCAAAAATAATGACGTAATAATGTCGTTTTTTGATGTATTTTTTAACGTCAAAAAACGACATTATTACGTCATTATTTTTGCGCCGACCTAATACTTACAACGTTTTAAACGATATATAGCTACCGGTCTTCTTCAGGTATCTGGTTCACGATAACCCGCTCGTAATTTTGATTAAAAATTGGAAATAAGAGACGCGTAGCTTAGTGGATTAAAGTGTTGATTATAGTTTGTTTCTTGTGTGACTTGTGAGTTCAAACCCTAGCTTTGTCAGATTTGAAAAGTTATATCCTCTGCTTCATTCGAAGAAACAGCCACGTGACACGAAAGGTGAATAAAATTTATGAGTTTTTACTGGTATGAAATATCCCCAAAGTATGGAAAGAGTCAAAAGAAAAGTAGGCTCGTAAATTGAATAAAGTTTTCGGTTAAATATTATGAAAAGTTTACGGAGTAATTTCATAGACACTTGAAGAAGGCCGGGGAGTACAACGGTCGAAAATTTATGAAGTATAAGAACCAAGATAACATAATGATACGAGTATTAAATTTGATGTCAGTTTTTTCTGTTTGGATGTCCGACATCTTTCCAAGCAATAAAAGGCATCCATCAATACCTCTGCCCACATTGGCGATAAGATGACATGTGTTGGTGATTTTCTAAGCATAGCTTAGATGTGGCACAATGACGAAGCTACGGGTCACCCAGTGAAGATCGAACTAATTTTTCAGTCGTTATTCAACTCACTACTTAGTTATTATTGATATCACGGTGACAAATGTTAATAAACTTTTTTTATTCTATTGATGCTTTGATCCTCAAAATCAAACAGAAAATTAACTTTTTAGCCACCCGTGTTAAATGGCACATGCCAATAGACTTATATCATTAACAACTAAGGATGAGATGGACAGAAGTGAACTCCGGTGTAACTTTGAGACAAGATAGATAGATAGATAGATAGATAGATAGATAGATAGATAGATAGATAGATAGATAGATAGATAGATATGAAAAGGCGAATAGATAGATAGATAGATAGATAGATAGATATGAAAAGGCGAATAGATAGATAGATAGATAGATAGATAGATAGATATGAAAAGGCGAATAGATAGATAGATAGATAGATAGATAGATAGATAGATAGATAGATATGAAAAGGCGAATAGATAAATAGATAGATTTGCTATAACAGAATATTGAAATGCTTGATGTCCGATCAAGCAGAATTTCCCTAAAAAATCTAACAAGTGATTGCGGGTTCAATCCTTGCTTCAGATCGCCAATATAGAACATTAAACTCTGGTTTGTTTCTGGATTTTTGTTTCTATACAATGTTACAGCGCATTTGGCGCTACGTAATCGTATCTGTAATTATTACATTATTTTCCTTGATGCGCTCTAGGGTTTACTGATTATGTCAAAATTGAGTTGAAAGTTTTGTCGAAGCACAATTTTCCATGCCCCATTTATTTTCTAAGTTTGCTCTTGTGCTTGTCCAAGCTGCATTAAGTAAAAGAAAAAAGAAAAAAGAGGTTGAATCTCGTCTTAAATCTGCACAAATTGCTCAGATGTCAGTCAAGGAAAATGGTTCGATTTTCTTTGAAAAATGAAGAGGAAACTTGCCCCTTGATTAATTTATTCTGTTTTATTCCTCTTCAGTTCGGATAAAAGGAACGTTTTCTTTCAAAGAACAAAAAGATGATAAATACATAAACAAAAAATATGAACATTTAGAATTCAAAATCTTTGGTGAATTATCATGATGTCTCCTCTAAGCTAAACAGCTGCTTCTGAGTTTGAGAAGAAAGAAACTGTACTGGAAATAATCAGTGGAAGTTTTTTGTTGTTGTTTTTTGCTTTTTTAATGTAAATTAGCTATATGTCAGAAAATAGCTGAAGTCTCCATCTTTCATAAAAACTATGCAGAGAGTAATTGTCAAATTTGAAATCAATGAGATTTATTTGTAATTAGACGTCAGGGTTTCAATTTCTTTTCTTTTTGTTAATTCATTTTGGGGTTTTAGGTTTTTGTTTTTGAAATTGAAATTTTGTCATAGACGGAAAGAAATTGCAAAACAGTAGAAACTGTAGAAATTTTTTCTCTAAAAATGAGTTTAAAATATTTAACAGGTGTGCAATGGTAAGCCTTGTCTGATATCTAACTAATTATCATATTTTATCATATCTATCTATCTATCTATATATATGTATATATATATATATATATATATATATATATATATATATATATATATATATATATATATATATGTATATATATCTTCGAATGTAATGAGAACGAAAATAATATATAGATTCAAACTTTCACAGCATTAATTCAAAAGAGGGCTCAATACCGATAGTAGAGCAATTTCATATAGACAAAAACAATTTACTCACTACAAAGATGCAACCTTGTTTCGGTGTATTTAGTTGCACCTCGACTGGTGAGAACCAAAATGGTTATCCATCCTTCCATAAGATAACTGCTTTGGTTCTTACCAGTCGAGGTGCAACTAAATGCACCGAAACGAAGTTGCATCTTTGTAGTGAGTAAATTGTTTTTGTCTACGTGAAAACATTATATATATATATATATATATATATATATATATATTAGGTTGGTGCAAAAATAATGACGTAATAATGTCGTTTTTTGACGTTAAAAAATAGTCAAAAAACGACATTATTACGTCATTATTTTTGCACCAACCTAATATATATATATAGTTGGATTGATATGGGTTTTATGGTCCTGAGTTTCACGCCCTTACAATCAATATGTTAGCTCTATCACTGATATTGAGCACTTTCCAATAAGTACCGGCGCATATATAAGATAAAAATATTCATAAAAATTACATATATATATTAAGAAATGGACAAAGTCAGACAATTATTTCAAGACATTTTTATGTTTATACATTCTTTTTTTTATAGATACAAATATTTAAGTAAATGCTCTGTTTATAATAAACAGTATTAACAACATTTACCGGCCTGAATGTCTGAGAAATTGTCATAGAAAATATGCGTCCTCCGACAGGAATCGAACCTGTATCCTATAAATTAAAACCATGTTAAACTTTTTGCTGAGATTTTTGAGTTCATTTCGAACTGTTGCTGTTGTGATAAGCATGTATCCATCGTTTTTCCATCTTAGTTACAGGCAAAATAGCAGGACAGACTGATAGTTTTAGCATTGACTGCCAACCAGTCTAGAGGGAGGGCAACTTTGAATTCAAAATTTTGGAGAGGGCAACAAGGAACTACTACGATATTATTATTTACAGTCGAACTAATGTCCCCACCTTCATTGTTATTATCACAATGTTTCGGTTGTTGTTCTCTCCAGCTTTCTTCTGGTGCCTGTCGATCAGACTAACCTTCAACGAATTCCGAACTGAAGATTTATTTAATCTACGGGTTTAATTGTTCTCATTCCAATGTCCATATCGAGGGATATCTTATCTTGTTCTTTGTAGCACCTTTTAGTTATTGCTTGCACTGTTTCCATTGAGTCTGTACTACCTGACCCGAGAATTGAACCTCTAATTACTATGTTACCAAATTCACAAACCAACTCTAAATAATGTAAGTAACGATAACGCCTCATCCCAGAAATTCAGATGGAAACCGCGCCCATATTTTTTCGAAGAACTGTCACAGTAATGGATATTTCCTGTATATTAAAGTACTGTTGAGATTTATAATCAGAAAATGTTATTGCAAACTCTGTACTTCAAATAATAGAGAATTCGCTCACCTTCCAGGAATGCAAAAATCCTAAAACTCATTCTGGCCTGAGAACTGGTGCTTTCTCCATGATTTGTGGTACGTTCCCATTAGAAGAAAGATATCACGGATACAGTCTGCTATCTGTGATACCATCTATCTGTGATACCATCCATCTATCTATCTATCTATCTATCTATCTATCTATCTATCTATCTATCTATCTATCTATCTATCTGTCAATCTATCTGTCTGTCTGTCTGTCTATCTATCTATCTATCTATCTATCTACCTATCTATCTATCTATCTATCTATATATCTATCTATCTATCTGTCTGTCTATCTATCTGTCTATCTCTCTCTCTCTCTCTCTCTCTCTCTCTCTATCTATCTATCTACCTATCTATCTATCTGCCTATCTATCTATATATCTATCTATCTATCTATCTATCTATCTATCTGTCTGTCTGTCTATCTATCTATCTGCCTGTCTGTCTATCTATCTATCTATCTATCTATCTATCTATCTATCTATCTATCTATCTATCTATCTGTCTGTCTATCTATCTATCTGCCTGTCTGTCTGTCTATCTATCTATCTATCTATCTATCTATCTATCTGTCTGTCTATCTATCTATCTATCTATCTATCTATATATCTATCTATCTATCTATCTATCTGCCTGTCTGTCTATCTATCTATCTATCTATCTATCTATCTCATTTTCCGTAGATCCCAGAGTCCACAGCCTCTCACCACAATTAACTGCTAACTCGCTAATCCCACCCTTAAAAAAATAATGAACTTGACGCAATTAAATGATGTTCACTGAACTTATTATTATTATTTAACAGTAAATAAATTAGTAACAAATAAAAAATAAAATATTATATTTAATAGCTGAATATTTTGGCTTCATAAAATATATTTTAAACAAACTACATTAAATTAATAAAATTAATGGTATAATTTTTCATAACCATGTAGAGGATATATTATGAAATAAACTTGTTAAGTAATTTAATACAGTTTGTTTAAGGTAAATTTTATGAAGCCAGAATGGACAGGAATTAAAGAAAAATGTTTTCTGTCTTATCTTTTATTAGTTTATTTACTATTTACTAAAAACACCAAAGTGAGCATCCCCTACGTGTGTTAATTTTTTGCCAGGGTAGGAGTATGTGTTTCTCAAGGGCTACATACAGTTTTGAAATCAGAATTGTACTTCTCTTAGACTAGGTACCTCCACTAGGTTGCGTAAAAAAGCAGCATAGCACGGTGAAAAAGGGCCCATAACTCAACGAAAACAAAGTTTTGTCATCAAAATGTTTATATAATTATTAAGAGGAAAGACCAAAGTATTTTTTTATTGTTTTTTTGAAATTTTTTACTCCTTTCTAGCACGTTCAAAATTTTGGTTAAAAATCTTGTTTTTTTTTTGTTTTTGTTTTTTTTACGACAGCGATCGAAAAGAGAAAAAAGGTTTGTTTTATTTTCCGCTTTTCCCGAGGAAAACACACATTGATTTGAAAATTCTTACAAAATTCAAATAATTGTCGGATTTTATTGAAACTTTTAGGAAATATTCAGAAATGAATGAAATTATTTTTTATTGTTTTTTTTTTTTTTTGCATGTTTCCACCCATTTACATATTTCATGAAATTTCGAGAAATTAAATTTTTAAGAGTGAGATTTTTTATTAGTTAAAAACAAGACTCTTTAGAGAAAGTAAATCACAAATTTTTTTTGTTTGTTTGTTTTCTAAAACAGTTACCTATTTCATCGAAAATCTGCTCTGAATTGTAAAAAAAATGCAAAAAACTATGACATTATTTAATTAGAAAAGCTTTTACTTGCTTTTGTAAATAAGTTATATTAAGGACATTATTGTCTGAAGAAATAAAACTTTTTCGATGAATAATGTATTTTTACAAGAATTTTATCATTTTTTTAAAATTTTAATTATAATAATATCATAGCTCAAAAATCGTTTAAAAATTATTCATTGCTTTTAGACATGCAATTTCATGATATCGTTAAGTGAAAAGTAAATTAACGAATCGAAATTTGAAAAGCTCATAACAGTCGTTTGAATACGAATATTTTTAAAATAATTTTTAAATAAATTTTTAGTGAAAAAAAAAACGTTTCTAATTTCTATCTATAGGAATCTATACATGACATAATCCTTAAAAAGGTTGCGTGATTTGAGTCGTCTGCCGCACTACAATTATTTGTCTTCAATGTCCACATCGTTAACGTGTTTGCAAAAAGTCCTTTCAAAATTTCAAAGTAATTTTTAATTTTTGTTAATTACTTTTTACTAAATATTACATAATTGCTGAATAAATATTAATATTTTAAAATTACCAGTTAAAAACCGAAAAAAAAAGCGTTTGCTTACATTTCGTAAAATTATGTTAATTTTGGTCGTCCATAGTAGCTGTCATCACCTCGTAACTTCTCAGTAACATCGATAACGTCATGAGAAAATTCAGACACATCGTTAAGAAATGTTTGGATACAATTTTTTTATGCTGTAAGTAATGTTTGTTTCAAATCAGATAAATTTAACTTTAAATTTTCTAATTTTACTCAAAAATAGGTGTCAAAAATACATAATTTATTTTAGGAAAACGTTTAAAATCGAAAATTTTTTTTGTTTACAAATTTCTTAAAGTTTAAGAAAATGTCCGCTTTTAATAAAATTTTTAAAAAATGGAGCATATATTTGACATTCCAATCTATATAATTTCTATCTGAAATACACCAGAATATTTTATTTACTGGAAATAATAAATTTAATCCTTTAGCTTTCGATTAAAGCTAAAATAAAATCTTTAAGAATGCTTTTTCATTTTAAAAAATTCATTTTAAACCTTAGGTATCGAAAAATTGACCTGAGGTACCTATCTTAGACTGTTTGCCAGCCACGGCTAGAGAGACCGGTCTATTTAACTCATAATTTGAGGAGAAGAAATGGACTCATATCTTTTTATGGATATAATAATGACTGAAAAAAAGAAGACTTTTGATAAAATCTACCGAAAGGGAAAATACCTTATACAACCTTTTGTTGTATTTTAAAATTCGTTGCGTGAATGAAATAAATACTGTGATCATCTTAAGTCTGAACTCTCCTCGTAGATTCTGTCGGGGAAAGTTAAGAAAAATACTTCTGTGAAACCGTAAATGAAGTCCTTATTTTAAAAAGAATGCGATCAAACTTGGAATAGCATTAGTTTATTGGTTTATACTACATGCCCAATACAAGAAGAATGAAATGTGGCATCGAATAACAAAAACATTCATTTTTTTTTTTTTTAATAAAACAATCAAGCCGTCTTTAAGTAGAGACAGCTTTCTCACATTTGTTTGTAAAGAAAATTTAAAACGCTATATGTAGTGTGCTAGATTCATCCAAACTTTCCTTTCGAAAGCATATTCGAGAAAAGGTCATTACTTCTTCAGTTCAATTGATCTTATCTTTGAGGAACACCAATAAAACAGAAATATTCCGGAAATCTTTTAGTATTGGAATTCTATTATATCGGTTAAACCAAAAGTTCTGTTCGGGTAAATAAATATACATTGATATCACGGTATTACGGACTTCCCTTTAACAGATATTGGAAGCAGCGGACAAAATCTGGAGCAGCCGACACAGTTTGTAATCCCGCGCGCTACGGATGGAGTTATGGCAATACAGGCCATAGTTGGTGATCCGTCATTTTGTTTACATCAGTGTAACCAGACTTGTAGCTTATTACTCCAGGGGTCTTCTCTTTTTTTTAATATGCCTGTATTCTTATGTTGTTTTATATTCATCATGTCATTTGGAGGAACAGTAGAAAAGTGGAAATGGCTGAATTTAACACTAACGCCAAAAACTTGAATTGATCGGTCTTAGTGACAGTAATTACGGACAATCGGCATTATCGGACCGGTTTTTCCTCCCTTTTATCCGTTAAAACGAAGAATGAGTGAATTATATTAATATATATATATATATATATATATATATATATATATATATATATATATATATATATTGGTGCAAAAATAATGTCGTTTTTTGACGTTCAACTTTAAAAGAAAAACGACATTATTTTTGCACCAACCTAATATTTCAATATTAACTCAACCTACTGACGTTCTTCTTTTATCTGCCATGTCCCTTCAAGAAATAGCTGAACATTTCTCTTCATATCTTTCTATATTTTAGAACTCCAAGCAATTTTTTTTTCTCCTAACCATCCTACTAGACACAGTTCTGTTATCCATTTACACAAGCTCATTACGTAAATCTGCCTTTTCTTCTTGTTTTCACATCTCCTGTGAGAGTCAATTTCTCCATCCCCCTTTTTTTGTTTTTTTTGCCTCATTGGGTCACAGGAACTTTCAACTTTTTCTGATTCAAATTATCTATGTCCTTTTCGGTCCCATTCTTTTTAAAACTTCCTTGTTGCTCACAGGTAACGTCCATGGTATCCTGAGCATCATTTTTCATGTTATCACTTCTTCTGCGTGACATTTTATCGATCTCAATAAAATACCGGTTAATGTGTCTTTCGTATTTTTCCAGGAGATTTATTTTTTTATGGTAAGAAAATTCTGAAAATACGTAACAGAATAAACGACAAACCAAAGTTTGCAATATCTTTCGAAATAGGTTGCTAAAAGTTTTTTACCTGGTCAAGAGAGAAGTATTCGTTCTAGGCATCCTAATGGAATATAACGCCCTTTCTCTTAAATCATTTTCGATCTTAGTTGTTTTAACTGGCAGCAATACTTGTTCGAATCAATTATTTGCTTCTCCGAAAGGAACATAACCTTTTGGAACGAAGACTGGCTTTTGTTACTGTTACTGATATTGGTGGTCTATTCCAGATTCCAGTTCCAGATTTTTGCAAATTATCTTTGTAAATTTTGCTTTTAAATTGTCTTTTTAGTTTTCAGCTTCCGTTGCAATTTCTTTTAAAATGGAACAACTCAGTACGTCATTTTCGTCATTTTATTTGGAAGCTACCCATCAAAGCGACTAACAACCAATATAGAGAAAATGATTTTCTAAGATTCATTTGGATATTTTGTGTAAGTTGGTGATCTCTTGCGTAGTATAGAACTGTTACTCAAATAATGTTACTGCTATCAACCTCAACTGTCGTCGCCGATCGTGGAGAATCCTTCAGCAAGAAATCGATAGCATTAACTTTCGCGAACAACGATTAACATAGTTGATAATTCACAACAACTTCTTTGGAAACTGCACTCATGTTTATATGAGCTTGAGTTACGTTCCTTTTTTTTTTAAATAAAAAAAAAACATATATAAAAAAATGTTGTTTATTTTTCTCTATCTTCAATAAACAAAATATCAGTAATTTTTCACATTTAAAAAATGTCATGCTGATATGACATTTTCATAAAACAACAGTGGTCTTCTTTTTTTTTAATGAAGCAAAAACTAAACGCTTTTAAGGTAACTTTTACTTACCAATAATTACAGAAGATAATCTTTTTTTAACAAACCAGAAAGTAAGAAATTAAGAGACAAGAGGCAATAGCCAAGTGGAGAAAGCATTTGTTCATGAATTTAGTCACATAGTTTTAAGTTCAATCCCTGGGCCGTGCAGTGGGGACTTAAACTCAGTGGAAATGCCCGCTTGGTACTATTAGCTTGGTGCAAAAATAATGTCGTTTTCTCTGATAGTAACATATGTGAGAAAACGACATTATTTTTGCACCAACCTAATAATTAATATCTAAACGAAATATCTCTAGACTTAGCTTAACGAGAGAGATATCTAACCCAGTGGATTAAGTAAAGGGTTCAATTCACAGTAGATTAATAAAGGTTTCAATTCCCTGAAGGTTAAGCGATAAGTACTTGTTGAAGGCAGGAGAGTGCAGCGATCAAAATGTTGTGATGATAAAAAGAGAGATAAAGGACACTTATAAAGTATGTAAATAATGATTCCTCCTCATCTGTAAAATTTAGACAGGTGTACTTATTCCCCTATCTGCCTTGTCATGGGAGATCATGGCTCTCTATAATTGAAACCAAGTAGCGTCTTTGATAATGTCTTTCGTTTGCTGACGCGATCAAGTCATAATAGTCCATTATCTATTAGGTATTAGAAGTAGACGTTAAACACTTCTATCTTCCTTTATTCTATTTTCACTAGAACCGAGTAGCGTTTCTGATATGTCTTTTGTCTTTCTACGAGATCAAATAGTCCATTATTTATTAAGTATTGACAGGGCGTAACGGTCGTGCGAGCTAAGGAACTAACAAAGGGAGGGGCAAACCCAATTATTATATGATTTTCTGCTTTTATTTAACGAAAAGCCAAAATCTGATGAAAAATAGTTATGTGCCATGCGTGATACACACTTAGACGATTATGTATCTTTCGATACATGACTGACGAGGCAGATCTTTTGCCATTTCTCTCTGCGGTAGAGCAGAGCAAGGCCATAGAAGCCGGTCTGTCCTGTTATTTACCCATAGCTGGGGAGAAAAAAGGATTCATAGCTTTCCCTATGATATTAGTACGTAAACGAATGTAATGGGTTCGACCAGGAATTCGAACTCGACTCTCAGATTCCTCAATCCGAAACGCTGTTCATTATTCCACCGTGCCTCCTAAATAAAAGAAAAAAAAAAGAAAAGAGAAGCGCCTACAAGAATTGTCGAATCAGAAATATTATTTCCCATTACTTTGATTTCGAAAATAGTAAAAACTTGCGTAATTTATTTCAGATTTTCAGTATGGCACATTTAGAATATTGTAATATGAAAATAGAAAAAAATGAGAGGAAAAAAAAAAACAAAAACCGAGCAAGATTTTAGTCGAAGAAAATAATGATGAGAAGTCGATGCATTCCGAAAGGCAAGAAAAAGAAGAGAAATGTGTTTTTATTCCCATTTTGCCAATTTAAAATCTTTTAATAAAACTATTTTTTTGTTTTTTAATTATTTTTGTCATTCTTGAACAAATTATAAATTGGTCTCAAGTATGTATATACGTATGTATGTATATATGTGTATATGTATATATATACGTATCTATATAATATGTATATATATGTATGTATATATATGTATGTATGTATATATGTATATATATGTATCTATGTAATATGTATATATATATATGTATATATGTATACATCTATGTATATATATACGTATGTATGTATGTATATATGCATGTATGTATATATGTATGTATATATGTATGTATATATATATACGTATATATGTATGTATGTACGTATGTATGTATGTATGTACATATGTATGTATGTATATATGTTTGTATGTATATATGCATGTATATATGTATGTATGTACATATGTATGTACATATGTATGTATGTATATATGTATGTATATATGTATATATATACGTATATATGTATGTATGTACATATGTATGTATGTACATATGTATGTATATATGTATGTATGTATATATGTATGTATATATGTATGTATGTATGCATGTACATATGTATGTACATATGTATGTATGTATGTATGTATGTACATATGTATGTATGTACATATGTATGTATGTATGTATATAGGTATGTATGTATATATGTATATATGTATGTATGTATACATATGAGATATGCGTAAGGATCGCAATGTTAATTTCTCTGAAAATATTGCTACAAAATTTGATCTAACGTGTAATGAATGTGATCGCATGTAAACAGAGCAGGCCTCAAATATCATGAAAGAAAACACACCCACACAGATAAGTCATTTATTATACATTATGCATTATTCATGTGACACTACTGCAAAAGACACCCAATGTTGCCACATCTGGGTATGACAATGTAACACCCTCGCAGGGCTGAAAAACCACATCCGTGCCACATATATATGAGAATAAATGAAGCTATGCCTAATAATAACAATTTTACCATTTATAAACACCCGTTAAAAATATTATATTAGGTTGGTGCAAAAATAATGACGTAATATTGTCGTTTTTTGACGTTAATAAATACGTCAAAAAACCGACATTATTACGTCATTATTTTTGCACCAACCTAATATTACACCGCCACACTTAAAGAATGCTTACGTATCTTTATCTAAACAAACGGTATGTATGAGAAAATTGTTTCTAAATCAACAAGCATAATAACTACTAGACACACACACACACACACACACACACACACACACATACAGAGAGAGAGAGAGAGAGAGTTACGAATGTACATTTCATCTGATATCCATTTAAACCAGCCTTTCTCAACCGGGGTACCCCGGAACCCTAAAGTTCCGCAAGAGGACCCTAAGGGTTTCGCGAGAACAGGTGAGATAAGCTCATGCACATTTGACTTTTTATTTAATTTCATTTATGTAACACACAATATATTCTTGGTTGTTGATTCATTTTCATAGCCCATTTTGCCTTGATTTACTTTACGTCTTTTCAACATTGCCAGTAAAGCATTAAAAAAAATGATGCTGCAATTATCTGTTTTTGTTCTGTTTACATTTATATTATAGGCATATAATATTGGTTACTTATGTTTATTTTTGACGTTTCAGCTTAGAATTTGTGTGTGTGAATGAAAACTCCCTCATGAAGTATTAGGTTGGTGCAAAAATAATGTCGTTTTCTCACATATGTTACTATGTGAGAAAACGACATTATTTTTGCACCAAACTAATATTATAAACAAACAGTATTTTTTTTTTAAGCATTTCACCCCAAGCAAGGCGGGAAGCCACTAGGACGCAAGGGGTTACAGAAAATTTAGAGCAATATCAGATAGGAGTGATAGAAGAAAGGATGAGGGTAGTGGATAGATCAAGGTAACTGGAGATGTCGACTGACATTACACTTGAATAGCTGGAGATTATAGCTCACAGGGAAACAGGAATAGGGAAGGGAGTTCCACGGGCGAGAGGTGCGAGACATGAAGCTATTAGAGTAGAAGAGACGGCTACATTTAGGAGTTTCGACAGTGAAGGGGTGAGAGCGGGATGCCAGCCTTGTAAGACGCTGGAACTCATGACGTCTGGGAACCAGCGAATGCAGCTCCTCGGAGCAATTTCCATGAAAGTATTTGTAGAACAGACAGAGAGAGGCGACGGCGCGTCTGTGAGAAAGTGACTGTAGACGAGACGCCAGGGCAGGGCCAACTACATTGCATATCCGCCTCTGGAGCCTATCAAGAACCCCGAGGCAAACAGAAGATGCACCAGACCATATATGGCAGCAATACTCCATGCAAGAGCGAATTGTTGATTTGTAAATCTGGAGGATCGACTCCGGAGAGAAAAACTTCCTGGCGCGGCTCAGGGAGCCAACTTTCCTTGCGGTGGACGAAGCAATTGACTCAATGTATTTATTCCATCTCAGGTCAGCAGTCAACGTGAGACCGAGAAGACGCAGAGAGTTGCTCTCGAGAAGTTGAGCGTCAGACATTCTAATGGAGGGAAGGGAAGGACCTCTGTGGTGATTAATAGAGAGCAGTTTTGTCTTCGAAGCGTTGAAGTTGACCAGCCAATTCGTGCCCCAGTTCACAATCGATTGGAGGTCCTTTTCGAGACGCACGGCCAGGCGAGTTTTGTCAGCGAGACTAGATTTGTTTTTGAGGCAGGAATAAATTGTGGTGTCATCCGCGTAGATGTCAACTTGGGAAGTTATTGCGTCAGGAAGATCATTTATGTAGATAAGAAATAGAGTGGGGCCTAGGATGGAGCCTTGCGGAACACCTGCGTTCGTGGGATAGGAACTGGAGGAGAATCCATTGAGAACGACCTTCAATTGACGGTTTGACAGGAATGATCGTATTAGGTTATATAATCGACCCGTAATGTCATAACCCTGGAGCTTGCGAAGAAGGCCGGCATGCCAAACCCTATCAAATGCTTTGGAGATGTCTAGTGCCATGGCTTGGGCTTCCCCGTTATTTTCAAGAGCTCGATAGACTGTTTCAGTGATGGCCGTAAGCACATCAGCTGTAGATCGGGCAAAGCGGAAACCATATTGCTTGTCTGAGAGCAGATTATGGGATGTGAGGTGGTTAACCACCCCGGTGTTGATTAGGGCTTCGAAGATTTTGCCGAAGAGGGGAAGGAGACTGATAGGACGGTAGTTGGAAGGGTCAGAGGGGTCGCCGGAGTTCTTGAAGACAGGAACGATCGAAGAGGACTTCCAACAGTCAGGAAAACAAGATTCCTTGAGGCAGTAGTTGTATAGTTTAGAAAGGGCGGGCGCCAGTTCAGCATTTCTTCAAGACAATGGCTGGTATCCCGTCTCCACCACTAGCCTTGTTGGGGTCTAAGTTGGAGATAACGCCCAGTACCAAAGATGGGGTTATGTTTAACCCACTCAATATGGCCTCAGTTCTAAGAGGGAAGTCGGGTATGGGTACACCGGAAGAGTCGAGCGTAGAGTTAAATGAAAATTTCCGAGCAAAGCATTCAGCCTTGTCGGTAGAGGAGGTCAGGACTTCGAACTGTTTGAATAAAGGAGGTATAGAGGGTTTGCAATTGTTCAATACGCTCTTGCAGGGACGCCAATAATCTTTGGAGCCAAATTTGCGAGATGCATTACGTTCCTTCATCCGAGCCGCAAATAGTGACTTAGCATCGTTGAGGACACGCTTCGTTACGGGCGGAGGCAAAGAGACGTCTATTGCAGTCAGACATGTAGCTACGGAATAGGTGGAAGTAGTGGTTCCTATGGGCGATGGCGGCTGAGCAAGCAGTCGAGAACCAGGGGGGGGGAGCGCGACTTGACCCTATATTTCCTTGATGGGATGAAAGCGTCGATTCCAGCTTTAACCCAGGAAGAGACTTCAGAAGCACATTCTTGGACGGGAGGCTTAAAGACTCCATCCCAGGGGACATCGCGGAGGAAATCACGGAACGCGTCCCAGTCAGCTCGTTGATAGTAGAACGAAGTTCTAGTGGTAGGAGGTTCTTTATAGGTGGTGGAGTTGAAGGAGATGTTAACTGATACTACTGCATGATCAGAGTTACCAAGAGGGCAGAGTTGCGACGCGCTGCAGGATTCGGGGATGGAGGTAAGCACAGGTAGAGAAGAGAGGCTTTACCTTCCCGGTTGAAGGCAAAACGAGTGGGGAAGTTAACTATCTGTGTTGAGGGAATGAGAGATTGAGAAATTGAGCGTTTAAATGCCTGCGTGGTCCGTAGTAGCATTCTTAAGCCACAAGGTGTGATGGGCGTTAAAGTCACCAAACACAAAAATGTGAGCAAACGGGTGGAGGGAGATAGCCTTGTCTATGCTGTCAGAAATGCTATCGAGTATCTCACAGTCTTGAGAGGATGGAGAGCGGTAAAGGAAGAAGAGATAGCTTACCGCATTGAGGAGAGAGAGTCGGAGACACATGTATGACTGGTCTGGCGATTCGAGAGAGGACTCTCTGGCCAGAGTGAGATGTTCCTTGACGTAGACACCAAGACCGTGCATGTGGGTTAGAGAGTCTTTTCTGAGGAGAGGAAGATAGCCGGGGATCGAGAGATCAGAAGAGGGGATAGACGAGACAAGGTTTGTCTCACAGAGAGCCAGTATATCCGGGCCGTTTCCAGACTGCAGAAGTTTGTCCTAATGCCGCGGATGTTGGAGAACGAAATGTTGAGGGGTTTAAATGGTTTTTGAGAGGCTGGTTTAGGGTTAATCTTTCGGTTTTTGTAACTCATGTTGAATTTTGTTTGTAAGATGAGAAGGCCCGAAGTAAAAGAAACAGACAGTTTCGACCGTGACGCGGGCAGAGAGGAGTTGGCAAAATCTGCATCATTATGTGGCCTCAGGGCTGCCCACCGGAGGTGACTGCAGGGACACCTTTCCATGCGCGACATGGCACTACAAACACCCCGGTATTATACAACTGTTGATCAGAGCGGCCGCTCAAGACGCTACGCAAGAGTTAGGGCTCCTAACTACCAGTCGGAAACAGCAACCAGAGAACTGTCAACCGTGTACCCTCAGAATGAAGAGGTTATGCCACAGACTGCACACATCACGGGAGAAACAGAGCTGCACTAATACAGAGGCCGGGGAGAGAAAGAGTACCGGGAATCCCTTCCTAGACAAGAAACAAGGTGTAAGCCTCTACTCATGTCCAATAGAAGGGGGAGGAGTGTTGACCGGGCGGTAGAAGAGACTACCTACTCCTATTACAGATAACACAAAAAAGGACGACACAAAGAGAGGGAAGGATTGGGTGGGGAGATAACAGGTAAGGAGACCTGGATCACACTTGGTTATATCCTATCACATTAAGTTTTAACTTGTATAAGTCCCATTGTCTATTCTAAAAAGAAAATGAAAATAAGGTTACCCGGATATATTATCGCATCTAGCCAAAGACATTTAATTTTCCATTTTTCTTGTTTTTTTTTTTGTTTTTTTCTTTCGAACCGGGATTTCTTACTAAACTATCAAATAAGGGAGAATCGTTGGGACAAAATGTCTTTAAATTTAAAAACAAAGAAAAAAAACAAAAAAAAAAACAAAGAAAAACGTAAATGGGTTTCTGCTAGAGCGAAACTATACTCACACGGGCCGGCAAGTGGTTGTCGGTTTTCTTCCTCATGATGGTAACTGAATGTACGGCTTACCTTATGTCCAAGCGTCGACCTGGTGTGGGGGGGGGAATCAACGGCCAATCCTCCGCCCTCACCAAGTACTGGGCTTGGGAGATATGCTTTCAATGAGATTTAGAACAGGAGAAAGAAGCGGCTAGAACAATTCCAAGTTCAGACAATATATATCAAGCAAATAGATACTGTCACAACATCATTAGAATACTGACGAGACACTTTCGCATCTAGCCAAAGACATTTAATTTTCCATTTTTCCTGATTTTTTGGGGTTTTTTTTTCTTTCGAACCGGGATTTCTTACTAAACTATCAAATAAGGGAGAATCATTGGGACAAAATGTCTTTGAGTCGGGGGAGAGAAAAAATAGATAAATTTAGAAACCAAGAAAAAAAACAAAAAAAAAACAAAACAAAAGAAACAAAGAAAAACGTAAATGGGTTTCTGCTAGAGCGAAACTATACTCACACGGGCCAGCAAGTGGTTGTCTGTTTTCTTCCTCATGATGGTCATTACCGAAAAATTTGACAAAGAAGTATTAATTTTTTCTTAAACCAGTTATTCAAAAATATATTCTATGATATTTATCACATGAACTACGATGAAAAAAAAATGAGAAAGATATGATATATAATTTTGTTTTTGCGCAGGGCTTCCTTGAGACAGAAAACTTATTTTAAGGGTAACGCAAGGGTAAAAAGTTTGGGAAACGTTGGTTTAGACAACCTAGAATTTTTTATATACTTACATACATATAACAATATTAGACACACTTCGTATCCGTTAATTTCTTGAAAATTTGGATGGACGCCACCTCTCTCCTTGAATTCGGAACGCCACAAATTATACTAACGTTGGTTTAAAACAGTTGAATGCACGTGATACATGACAGACAATTGAAAACCAAACAACACAAAAGTAAAAATACCAGAATTGCTTTCATTTTTATTACAATCATTCTCTGATGTAGCCTTAATAAAAGCGAAACATGTTAGATTGATAAACGTTTCCTATTTGTTATTTATCATTCAGCCGTATTCAGAGCCATATTTGATTTATATTTGATCCCAACTCACACACACACACACACACACACACACACACATATATATATATATATATATATCGTGTATTCTTCCGTCGTTGATCGACGTGGGCTGTTGACCCGCGCCTACCGGGAAAACTTTCTCGACGTAGGCGGGTCAGGCACCTCAGTTCCTACGAACCGACAGCCCAGACACCAGCACATATGATTTGATTATAGTGGTGAAGGCTTTATGCAGAACCAATCACGCTTTTTGAAGGGCTGAATACAGAGACCTAGTGCATGGTGTGTCACAAGGTCCGCAAACGATCCTCCGCAGGTTTTGAATTCAGGTTTTGAATTGTCCTTCTCCTAGACCAGATGCCATGCAAGGCTATAGAACCTAATCTGTCCTGCTATTTACCAACAGCTGGGGGAGAAGAAGAGGGTATATATATATATATATATATATATATATATATATATATATATATATATATATATATATAATTTAAAGAAAGAACAGATGAAGAAAAAATTCCGCTGTCCGTAGAATTTACTTTTTAAAAAAGTGCTCAATACAAAGTTGAGCAGTATATTATTATTATTATTATTTTTAAGCATTACGCCTCGAGCAAGGTGGGAAGCCACTAGGATGCAGGGGTTTGCAGAAGATTTGGAGCGACAGCAGATAGGAGTGATAGAAGAAAGGATTTGGAGAGGGATAGTGGGTAGATCAAGGTAACTGGAGATGTCGATTGACATTTCATTTGAATAGTTGGAGATTATAGCTCTCAAGGAAACAGTAATTGGGAAGGGTATTCCACAGGCAAGAGGTGCGATGTATGAAGCTATTGGGGTAGAAGAGACGGCTGCATTTAAAAGTTTCTACAGTGAAAGGGTGAGAGCGGAATGCTAGCCTCGTAGGGCGCTTGAATTCATGAAGTCTGAAACCAGTGACAGCAGCTCATCGGAGTAATTACCATGAAAGTATTTGTAAAAAAGACAGAGAGAGGCGACGGCGCGTCTATGAGAGAGCAACTGTAGATGAGATGCCAGATCAGGGCCAATTATATTACATATCCGTCTCTGGATCTTGTCAAGAACTCCGAGGTAAACAGAAGGTGCACCAGACCATATATGGCAGCAATACTCCATGCAAGGGCGAATGGTTGATATGTATATTTGAAGTATCGATTCTGCGGAGAAAAAGTTCCTGGCGCGGCACAAGGAGCCAACTTTTCTTGCGGTGGACAAAGCAATGGACTCAATGTATTTGTTCCATCTCAGGTCAGCAGTCAACGTGAGACCGAGCAGACACAGAGAGTTGCTCTCAAGAAGCTGAGCATCAGACATTCTAATGGGGGCAGGGAAGAATCTCTATGGTGATTAATAGAGAGCAGTTTAGTTTTTGAGGCGTTAAAGTTGACCAGCCAATTCTTGCCTTAATTAACAACCGATTACAGGTCCATTTCAAGACGAGCGGCCAGGTTAGTTTTGTCAGCAACACTAGATTTATTTTTGAGGCAGGAGTAAACTGTAGTGTCGTACGCGTAGATGCCAAAAGATATTATAGCAAAAACATAATGAAATCTCTACACAATAGCTTTCGTACTTCGGAATTATGTTGTACCTCTTCAGGCGATGGTAAGTGACTGAAGATTAAATAATTTTTAAGAAATTCTTCTCTTTTTTGTATTTTCGTTAAAATTATTTAATAATCAGTCACATACCATCGCCTGAAGAGGTACAACGAAATGATGAAACACGAAAGCTATTGTGTAGAGATTCCAACAGGTATTTGTTATAACATCTTATAATAAAGTTATACATACATACATACATATATATCCGACGCCATACATTAAGAAATGGACAAAGTCCAACAATTTATTTATTAAAGACATTTTTATGTTTAACGTTCTTTTTATAGATACAAGTATTTAAGTAAATGCTCTGTTTATAATAAACAGTATTAAATAACATTTACCGGCCTGAATGTCCGAGAAATTTTCATAGAAAATATTCGTCCTTTGACAGGATTCGAACCTGCATCCTATACAGAACCGCCATTTAGCCGGGCGTGCCTAACCGATTCGGCCACAAAGGAGCGTTCGATAGGCAAGGTCGAATTTACTGCTTATAAACTTCAATCTTCCATGAATCTCGTACATTCATAACTGCTCATGGCGTATCAAATGTAAACAAATGACGTCATACATTAAGAAATGGACAAAGTCCGACAATTTATTTATTAAAGACATTTTTATGTTTAACGTTCTTTTTATAGATACAAGTATTTAAGTAAATGTTCTGTTTATAATAAACAGTATTAAATAACATTTACCGGCCTGAATGTCCGAGAAATTTTCAAAAAAAGTGGGTAAAAGAGAATGAGAAAACTATAGTGAGAAGTGAGGAAATGATAATAATGGAAAACAAAGTATGACGATTGACGTTGCATTTAAATTTTTGAAGATTGTAGGTAGCAGGGAAACATGAAAACTGAAGGGAGTTTTACAGTTGAGAAGTGCCAGAAAAGAAACTGTCAGAATAAAAATGGTGGTTGAATCTTGGTAGTTCAATAATAATATAGTGGGACCTAGCTGCCAATCCAGTAGCACTCTTAAATTTATATAGACGAGGCACAAGGAAAAAAAGCTCATCAGAAAATTTGACAAATATTTGTAGAAAAGACAGAAAGAAATCGCGTCACGTCGGTAAGAATGTGACTGAAGTCGAGATGCCAGATAGGGATTGATTAAATTACAAACCGTTGTTGGATTTTTATCAAAGAATTTCGAAACATACAGCAGAAACACCAGATCAGATATGGCAACTGTATTCAATGTACGGGCGAATAGTAGATTTATAAATATGCGAGATTTCTGCCGAGAAAAATTGATATATAACGATGGTATGGATATCAGGAAATTTTCCAAAGTTGCCGCTCGCTAGCAGAGCCTGTCTAAGGTCAATAACTTCAAGAAATCACCTTATTGCTATATCGAATACGTTGAGATTTGAGACGGGGGTCCTGTGGTCGGAAAGCGGACGTTGTAGCCAATATATATATATATATATATATATATATATATATATATATATATATATAGATAGATAGATAGATAGATAGATAGATATAGATATAGATATAGATCTATATATATAGATATATATATATATATTTAGTTGGATTGATGTGAGTTTGTGACCCTGGGTTTCACGCTTATGCGATCGTCAGACAAACTGATTAATTTTTTTTAAATTTTGGGTTTACATAGATTGCGTGTATTGGTGTTATCATGGAAGTGGGGGGGAATCGTCGTCGTAATGTCATCGTGCTAACGCAAACATAGATGCGTTTCCGTACACCCGATGAGGTATGCAGATACACATACACACTTGCTCGTCCGCCTGGACTCATACAGATATAAACATATGTGGACAGTTTGAGATTTGACATATGTATGTATATGGACGGTGTTGTGTCTATACATACACATTTGTATGTTGAAATTCGAAGATTGGAAGTGTAGCGAAAATTTCTCATAAATGTTTCGTGAATGTATACCTGTCAGCAATCAGAGCATTTTTCTATTTTTTCGCAGAATATTACCTCGCATGAACGCATATACACATGTTAGCTCTATCTCTGATATTGAGCGCTTTCTAATAAGTACCGCGCATATAATATATAAATAATAATATATATATATATTTATATTTATATACACACACTTTTCACACACACACACACATACACACACACACACACACACACATATATATATATATATATATATATATATATATATATATATATGTATGTATATATACACTTTACAATTGGAATTAATGTACCTTTAGTTAATGATCATTTTCACCTACGAATTTTGATTTTAAAAAGTTTAAGTCCCCTCCTAACGCCCTCTCTTTTTCTTTCCTCTAACTAACCAGTATCCCACTACAAACTGATACCATAAACAGTTTGAAAAATCCTGCGAATTTTAAAATTAAAATTCGTAGGGGAAAATGGTCATTAACTAAAGGTATCTAAATTCTAATTGTAAAGAAAAATTGCTCAGTTTAATTAAAATAAACATTGAGCGATATTTAGAGAGTTAGTTTTAACATATTTCAAATTCTATGTAGTGTTAACAGAAGTCGACTGGATTATACCAACGGATTACTACCTGTATATATGTGTGTGTTTTTAGGGGTGCATGTATATATATATATATATATATATATATATATATATATATATATATATATATATATATATGTGTGTGTGTGTGTGTGTGTGTGTGTGCATGTATATATATATATATATATATATATATATATATATATATGCGTGTGTGTATGTGTGTTTTGGGGGGTGCATGTATATATATATATATGTGTGTGTGTGTGTGTGTGTGTGTGTGTGTGTGTGTAACTGTAAATGCATGTATGTGTGGAGGCGTGCGCGCTCGTGATATTAACTCATGACATTTTTTTTTCCTGATTTGCTGAGAGAATTTTTTCCGTGTTTATAATTCCTTTTCCCGGAATTTAAATACCTCCTAATTTTTACTTTTAATTCTCAACTTCATTTTCTAAAATGTTGTGTTTTGAGACCTTTATATGACTCAAAAAAAAAAACTTCCCAGAGTATCGGTCAGATACAAGAATTGGCCTTTCCAAATAATGATTGAATTTAAGAGCAAAAGGTTTCAAAGCTAAAATGTCAGAAATAAATATGAAAAATTTAAAAAAAAAAAAATGATTGTCACGTAAAACTGCTTTTCAAAAAAAAAAAAATGAAATTTTAAAAATTCTGCCAAAGAAAATATCAATGAGGGACGACCAAAAATTCACTTGTTTATCAATATATCTACGAGGGGGTGCTGAAAAGTTCTCGGTCAGACTTACTTCTTAGAATCTAGACAATTGGCCAAACATCATATTTGGGGTAGGGGTAAGGTTTTTTCAGGGAATTTTTCAACACCCACACCGATTTTTGCGTGTCGATCTGCATGGTGTCATATTTAACAACTTCTTTGCAGATCATTGTCAATAAACAGTGGATATGAATCTCACAGGTAATTTGAACCCTACTTGTCCGAAGTTAGAACAAAGACAAGCTTAGTATATATATATATATATATATATATATATATATATATATATATATATATAATAAACTTAGTACATATATATATATATATATATATATATATATATATATATATATATATATATATATATATACTAAACTTGGCTTTGTTCTAACAATTTGAAATTGATAAAAAAAAATAAATAAAAAAATAAATACTATGTTACTTAAAAATCGAAAACCGAAAAGAGAAAATATACAAGTAAAATAAATTGACCTAAATTCATCCAAGTAAACAAACCAATCCCAAATAAAGGTAATCAATTAAAAACTGTTCCCGTCAAAATAATAGTTAGAATGAACTACAACAATCAACCCCAAAATTGAACAAATAGCTTTAATTAAATTCTCAAACAAAAACAAAACTGTTGAATAAGTGATATAAACAAATTTTTACTACGTTAATAAATAAATAAATAAAATAAGAAACAAAAAAATAAAAAATAAAAACAGGCAATATAATTTGACCAAAATAAATAAACAAACGACTTCCGGTAAAATAACCGCCATAATAGAATACCCACAATGCACCACTAACCCGTATATATATAAATAGCCGAGAAAAATAACAGCATATGTGGCCTGACGATTGCATATAGCATGAAACAGACTGTCGCCTCTAAGTGTTGACTTCTATGTTCACTTTTATATTTACACACGCTCTATCTCTGATATTGAGCACTTTATTCCATAAATATAGCACACCTTATGACTATATTTCTTTATATATATATATATATATATATATATATATATATATATATATATATAGTTAAATCTAGAGAGCTAGACAAACCTACCAAGGTTTCACCTAAGCGGATCGTCAGGGAAGCCAGCCTTCCCTGACGATCCGCTTAGGTGAAATAAGAACAATTTTATTTTGGAGAAAAAATGTATGACAAAAATGTGAAAGAAATTTAAATTTATTAAATTTGACTTCTTTTCTTTTTATATATTTGTTTTGGGTATATAATCTAAATTATTTCATTTAAATTCTTTTTTTTTTATTGTTATTAACGTTTCTATCACTTTTGTTATAAAATTTCCAGCATCTCTCGTTCTTGCGCATGCGTAGTCGCATCAACGTAAACAAAGTTAATCCGATGATGAAGTCCTAAAGTAACAAACGCGTCACACGAAACCCTTTTATATTTTTTCATGCATCTTACCTCTCTCTCTCTCTATCTATCTATCTATCTATCTATCTATCTATCTATCTATCTATCTCTCTCTATATATATATAAGGTTGGTGCAAAAATAATGACGTAATAATGTCGTTTTTGACGTATTTTTTAACGTCAAAAAACGACATTATTACGTCATCATTTTTGCACCAACCTAATAATAATAAAAAAAGTTCTCCTATCTTAACTTCTTAACAAAAGTTTAAAGGTTAAAAAAAAGATTAGCTCCATTTTAAAGAGAAAAAAACCAATAAAATTAATAAAAGAAATAAAGCTGAACTGTAGTCTGTTAGGTTGATGCAAAAATAATGACGTAATAATGTCGTCTTTTGACGTATTTTTTAACGTCAAAAAACGACATTATTACGTCATTATTTTTGCACCAACCTAATATATATATATATATATATATATATATATATATATATATATATAGATAGATAGATAGATAGATAGATAGATAGATAGATAGATAGATAGATATTTGTCGTTTTCAAGGAAAGAGAACCAGCATGACTAAATTAATTTGCTCCGTGATAAATTAATACCCTCTTTTAAAACATTTTTTTTTATAAGAGATTCATCAAATATGAAACACACTCTTAATATGAATTGTCCTCCTTATCACATCGTTGATGAGCAAATAAAATTATTTTTTCAATCAATCATAGTAAGATAGATAAAAATCCCGGTTTAAACCCAACCATCTCCGAAAATACTATTAACTTATTTTACAATAAACAGACGCACGGCCATCATATGCGAGATGAAAAAGCGATGAAAAATGTAATACATTGTTAATGTAGTAACGACCTAAGAAACAAAAAAGTTTTGAATACCTATTCCTTGCAATTTGGAAAATATTGATTTTTTAAAAGTTATCAATATATATTGTATATACTACATTTCTCTCGAAAACTTTCACTTGCCATATCCGACTAAAACTGTTAGGGAAGTAGGTTTACGGTTTAGTAACAGAAACCTTTTCCCATCAGAATCGATCTTGAACATTTATATATCTACCATTCCTTGCATTGAATACTGTTGCCATATCTGCTCTGCTGCTCCTGCCATATTTCAATAATCTTGACAAAATTCAGAGAAGGATCTCTAATGTAATCGATCCTGACCAGCCATCTCGACTTCAGTCACTCTCTCACTTTTTCTTTTCTACAAATATTTTTATGGTAACTGTTTTGATGAGCTTTGTACGGTCGTGCATCGGCTTCGTGAATTTAAGCGTGCTACGAGATTGTCATCTAGATCTAATCGTTTTACTACTTAACTGCCTATATGCAACCATCACGTATATCCTAACAGTTCCTTTTCTCGCACTTCTCACCTGGGGTATTCATTTCCGATTGCTTCCTTTCCACTTACAAACTTCAAAAATTTCAATGAAACCTCTCCTAGCATGTTCTATCTTTCTCAACGCTTTCTTCCCCGCTAAAGTCTTCTCCTTCTCTTTCACTCCATGTAAATCCATTGTTTCTTAGTGGCATTATCGCATTGTTTGGATGGAAACGACTTTTATAAAAATTGTCTTCAGCCGCTCCAACTATAAAAAAAACCGTTACAAATCTAAGAGGAAAAATGTTTTTCAATACAGGCTTTCATGCGTCAAAATGTTTTTAAGCTTTAAAGAAATTTGTGCCATACAATGCTAAATTCTATTTTCTTTTCATAACATATGAAACTGCGTTCATTATCCTTTTTCTATGTGACGCACCATTTCAGGACGTTGGCGATCATAGCTCTCCACAATTTCCTGTCGTTGTAGCGCTTACTAATAATAATTTCGTCTTTTTGTTACCTCGCCTAAATCCTGTTCTGTCATCCATTTAAACAAACTCGATAGGTAGGTAATGCGTTGCTTTTTTTTGTCCTTCTTGCTTTCAATCTGTCTTGTGAGTATCAAATTTTCCAAGCCTTGTTCCTCATTATGTGGCCTAAATTTTTCAACTGCTTCTTTCTTATGTTAAGTAAAGTGTTCTTTTTGTTTTATATTTTCACTAAAACTTTGTGATTGCTTACATGTTCGGTCCATGGTATTCTCATCATCCTTCTGTCTCTTCTTCATCTTTGAGGAGATTGTCCAGCATTCACTGCCATATAGGAAAACTGATATCACGTAACAATTTAGTTTTTTTTTTTATTATTTGTTTCTAACGAAATTTTTCTGTTTCTTAATACTTTGCTTAACTTTTGGAAAGTATTTTTCGTTATCCCAATGTGTCTTCGGATTTCAGTGTCACACTTTCCGTCATCTGCTAAAAAACTTCCCAGATATTTAAATTATTGGACGTGTTTCATTTTAGTATTTCCAATGTCTAATTTGCATTCGGGAATATTTTTCCTGACAACCATGCATTCTGTCGTCTTGCAATTGATGTTTAGTCCTTTCTTTCATTATCTTCTGTGGGATGTCTTGCAGTTTTCTTTCTGTGTATCTGCTGTTAAAACTGTACATTTGCATATCTAATGCTATTAAGATTGTGGCCACCAATAACGAATCCTCGTAAGACTCATAATTCTCTCAGAATTGCCTCACTGTATAGATTGAATAAATCTGGTGAGAAGACACATCCTTGCTTTGCACACCTTTCTATTTTTGTATGATTTTTGAATTCATTTTTTATCCGTTTGTAGGCGGTTTGCTCTCAATATAAGTTCTGTATTATTCTAATATCCTTACCAAATATGTCATGATTACGTAGAAGGTACAACTACCTATTTTTGGCTTACTATACTAGATTATATTTATTGTGATAATGTGTGGAACTGCGTTCATTACAAACTTTGAACAAAGTACAAACAACATACTGGCTATTCCTGAACTTAATCATTTGTTACCTTGAAAATAACTAACAATGGTTACTTTCCTTGTTGACTGCCGGTATGAGCAGCCAACGACGAAAATAACTGCAGTACCTTGTCAGTCGTTTTTAACGAAATATGTATAAAAAGGGATTGTTGCTCAAATACACAATTTTATATATATATATATATATATATATATATATATATATATATATATATAACTTAATTTTTTTATGCGACACCAGAAGTACTGATGGGGAGGAGGAGTAGAAAAATGTTTTTACAACTTCATCCGGGTTCGTATAATCCTAAAGTCAACTTTTTCATGTGTCTACATTTAGCCATAATTTCGGACCTCTAATTCAACAACTCAACACCACCTTTGAATGTTGCAATATATATATATATATATATATATATATATATATATATATATATATATAGAGAGAGAGAGAGAGAGAGAGAGAATCTTTTGCCATGTTCATGTACCTGACATGACATCAGTCACAGTTTCACTGGGCCTTTTCTATGAAAATTTTCAAGGTAATTGTTCGGATGAACTTTATTTCTTGGTACATCATCACGAATTGTCTGCTGGGTCGCATCCTTCTGCTGCTGATATTGCTAAATGTAATCGTAAGTTCCTTTTGGTAACAGTTTCTTCTCTCGTACTTCTCGATTGTGGAACTCTCTTCCGGCTTCTTGCTTTCCAATCAAATGCAAATGCAACGTTAATCGACACCTTTTGTCTTTTTGAACCCAGCTCCTTTATTGTCCTTTCCTCACTTCTCCTCACTAAAGTCTCATTCACTTTCACTCCATGTAAACACCTGTGTCCCCGTTGTAGTATTGATTTGCTTAGGGAGAAATGATTAATATAAATACATACATATATACAGTATACACACACACACACACAAACACACACACACATATATATATATATATATATATATATATATATATATATTGTGTATTTAGGCAGCAATCCTTAAGCTTTTTATATAATTTTTCTTGCGTTCGAACAAGTGTTTTCTCTTTTGAACACAGAGTGTGTAAAACTGTCCAAATGTTCTATAATTCGGCGATATTTTTAGCCATTATCGAGGATGACTTTATTTTTTCAATTTAATTGGGTGTATGTGTTGTGTTCATTTTCTTTAGTGTTATAGAGATGTTTTATTTTGCGAACACAGTTAGTACATTGTGGCCGTGTTCGTAGTTAATAATATTAAGTGTTGGATTTTTCATTTTTATTATTAATGCTTCCATTATTTTTAACCTTTTTTATATGTGGATGGGGCTGTTATGTTTGTATTTTCTACTAATATGTTTCGGATGGAGTCTAGTAAGTTTGTCTGTATGTTTAAATGGATTCTAAAAGGGCTGTGGTCTGATAGGTGTAACGTAAGGCGTCTGGATAGCTATGTAGTCGTGTGACCGATGCAATTATTTATGAGTTCGGTTTGATCATAAACACGCATATATATATATATATATATATATATATATATATATATATATATATATACACGTTTCATTAAATAATATAGACAAGTGTTGTCTTTTTATTTTATGTAAATTCTTTTCATAACGTCTAATAAGCTTAATAACATTATCATTAAACGAAGAAAGAAAATCACAATATTGATCCATATTTCTAATTCAATCTAAGCTTTCGGTTTACATAAGCCATTATCAAAGATGTCAATTACTGTACAACATATTAAGCAATATACGGACAAGACAGTGATGATAAATACACACAATATATATATATATATATATATATATATAGTTGAATTCAGTTATTTCATTGTTCTCTGTGACCCACTTTTCGACTCCTTACTATGAGCTGACGTTCCTCTCATAGTGAATGTAAGAGTCTATATTTTACAATTTAGTGTAGGTCGTTCTTCTTTCTACACAGCACCACCCTTTTTAAGATATACATTCTCTTTTGAATACATATTTTCTTCTTTTACGGTTCACTTCTAACACTCCATTGGATGTCCTTTTCTTTCACTAATACGATGTGTTTGAGTATTAATAATTGGAACTGCAAGTCAAAAGTATCATACAACCCTTCCATAGATAAACCTCTTTGTTCGCTTTTTATTTCCTTGGTATATCTTGATTTTAATTGGTTTAAATGCCTTTTATGTTGCCAATTTCAACCTTGTATCATATACATCATCCTGCCCATGTGATTTACTATTTCACCATCTTCCCAACTTTCCTTCCCTGCTTTGTAAATCTCGAAGAAAACCTGATCTCCAGCTTTGAAAGATTTTATAGTCAATTCTGTACTCTGCCAACTTTTTTATTTTTCTTTCAGTTAGTAATTTGTCAAACACCATTTTAATTTTCCTGACGAACATTAATTCCTCTAGTGACATCCCCGATGTTGTATTAGGGTTAGGTGTCAGCTTGTAAATGCTTAAAAGCTGTTGGAGCATTACTTCTTCCGTCTCCAACCTGTTTGATTTCTTTAACGCTCTTTTGAATGTATCAACAAAAAATTCCGCCTGACCATTTGATCTTGGGTGGTATGACAGCATTGTGATATGTTCAACTGCATAGTATTTGCAAAAGTTCTGAAATTCACTTGTGTGCCATTATCAGATATTATAGTATCTGGTACTCAAAATCTCGAAAACAGTTCATGAAGAAAATTTACAGCTACATTGGAAGTGGGTCTTCTAAAATTAAATATTTCAGACCATTTTGAAAAACCGTCGACGACAATCGAGTAATATGCACCATTCAAAGGTCCAGTGTAATCAGCATCCAACCTAGACCAAGATTTTTCAGGAAAAAAAATCCGAATCTAAAAAGACGCTTCTATCTAAGCTTTTTTTTCTGGTTAATGTAAATTACCTTTATAGTAAGAGACTTTTTTTTTTTTCCATGTCAACAATATAGTTAAATTCCCAGATCAATTCTGTGGACAAGATAGATTGGTATAAATAAAATGACAATTGGAAAAAAAAATAATCTTAGATTTCGCCGACGCGTTTCGTCTTCCGACTTTTTCAAGGCAAAAATTAAATCGAAATGTTCTTGTTGTTATAGTTACATTAAAAAAAAATCCAAATTTAAAAAGATAGACGCTTCTGTCTAAGCCTTTTTTTTTGGTTAATGTAAATTACATTTATACTAAGAGATTTTTTTTTTTTCCATGTCAACAATATAGTTAAATTCCCAGATCAATTCTGTGGACAAGACAGATTGGTATAAAAGTCGGAAGACGAAACGCGTCGGCAAAATCTAAGATCTTTTTTCCAATTGTCATTTTACATATATATATATATATATTCATGAATCATTCACACAAAAAAAAACAAATATAGAGGTTAATGATTTAAATGGCGAGAATACATCGTCGCAAACAATAAGAGGACAACGAAAATAGAGATGTAATCCGAAAAAATGCTATGAGAAATGTGTTATAGCATTTTTTCGGATTACATCTCTATTTTCGTTGTCCTCTTATTACGGAGAAGTAAAAACAAGAACAAAATCTACTTCCATACCTGATGATGTCTGTAGGAACAGACGAAAGCTTGTAAAAAATTAAAAAGAGCTTATGCAATTGGAATAAACGTTTCTAAACGGGGATCATATCATTCATATACAGGTTCAGGGTTGATGTATCTTATTTAGATTGTTTGCGATGAAGTATTCTCGCCATTTAAATCATTAACCTCTATATTTGTTTTTTGTATGAATGATTCATGAATTTATAAATTGTATTTGCATCTTTTAATTGAAATATATATATATATATATATATATATATATATATATATATATATATATATATATAATACTAGCAGTAGATCCCGGCGTTACCCGGGGATGTAACAGTAAGAGATAGATCAAGCATCAACCATCATAAAGACTGAAAAATAATATTGACAAAGATTAAGGTTGACGGACACGCATGTCTTAATTAGTTTTTTTTTTACGAATTGGTAAAACCCAAACTCAAACGAAAACATTGTTTTCAATCGTTATGAGTCTACCGATAGAATTTTATTATAAACAATTGTCTTGTAAATGGAATTTTTAAAGCATTCTGAATGTAAAAATAAAGAAAAATGTGTGCAAGACAATAAGAAACACTACCTCCTCCCAAAAAAAGTGAAGTTTTGTTGAAATCGGTTGAAAAAATGTAGGAAATCCGATCCCATATATAAACGAACACACACACACACACACACAAACTGGGTTTTATAACAAGTATAACTCGATATGAGTTGTCCCCCTTTCATTCTCGGGATGCCTCTTATACACACAATCTGCGTTTTATAATAAATAAGATATATACCTGGATAAAAATAGGAAAATACCACCTGAGAACAACACCCCAAAATTTGTAACGAAACTTCCAAAACTTTACATAGAAAAGAAAATATTAATAATCACCTTTCCAGAAAAGATAAACTTCTCAGCAAATATCAGAGCTCATCTCAAAATGCAGATACGAGAAAAATTCCTACTAAACTACATAAAACCATATCATGAATCAAAAACTAAATGAAATCTCATTACCTAAATCTAAAAAGATTTACTTCAAGCTTCAAAATTCAAAACAAAAAGAACAATAAAACATACAAATATATATAAATGTAAAATAATAAATAAAGTAAGCAAATTAACTTTCAGGGTAGTAAGTAACCTATAGCCAAAAGATAAAAACAACTGCAACTTTTGTTATTCTATTTTCATATCCTACTTTCCTTAATGTTCCAGTCGTCTGTATACCAAAAGAAGTACCGAGACTTTATCACCAATATCTATTTCTTATTTACCATAAATATATCACATTTTAGAATATATATATATATATTTTTATTTATTTATTTATTTATTTTTGTTAAGCATTACGCTCCGAGCAAGGCGTGAAGCCACTAGGATGCAGGGGGTTGCAGAAGATTTGGAGCGACAGCAGATAGGAGTGATAGAAGAAAGGATGAGGAGAGGGATAGTGGGTAGATCAAGGTAACTGGAGATGTCGATTGACATTTCATTTGAATAGTTGGAGATTATAGCTACCAGGGAAACAGTAATAGGGAAGGGTGTTCCACAGGCGAGAGGTGCGAGGTATGAAGCTATTGGAGTAGAAGAGACGGCTGCATTTAAAAGTTTCTACAGTGCAAGGGTGAGAGCGGGATGCCAGCCTCGTAGGCCGCTTGAATTCATGAAGTTTGGAACCAGTGAAAGCAGCTCATCGGAGTAATTACCATGAAAGTATATGTAAAAAAGACAGAGAGAGGCGACGGCACGTCTATGAGAGAGCAACTGTAGATGAGATGCCAGATCAGGGCCAATTATATTACATATCCGTCTCTGGATCTTGTCAAGAACTCCGAGGTAAACAGAAGGTGCACCAGACCATATATGGCAGCAATACTCCATGCAAAGGCGAATGGTTGATTTGTATATTTGAAGTATCGATTCCGGGGAGAAAAATTTCCTGACGCGGCTGGTATGCCATCTCCACCACTAGCCTTGTGAGGGTCTAAATTGGAGATAATGCCCAATACCAATGACGGGGTTATGTGTAAGCCGCTCAATAGGGCCTCAGTTCTTAGAGGGAAGTCTGGTATGGGTACACCCGAGGAGTCGAGCGTTGGATTAAATGAGAATTTCCGAGCAAAGCATTCAGCCTTGTCGGTAGAGGAGGTCAAGACCTCGAACTGGTTGAATAAAGGAGGTATGGAGGGTTTTCTATTGTTCAGGACACTCTTGCAGAGCCGCCAATAGTCTTTGGAGCGAAATTTGCGAGATGCAATACGCTTCTTCATCCGAGCAGCAAATATTGACTTAGCTACGTTGAGGACATGCTTACAATCGTTACGGGCGGAGGCAAAGAGGCGTCTATTGCAGTCCGACATGTCGCTACGAAATAGGTGAAAGAAGTGATTCCTTTGGGCAATGGCGGCTGAGCAAGCAGCGGAGAACCAAGCGGAGGAGTGCGACTTGACCTTAAATTTCCCTGAGGGGATGAAAGCGTCGATTCCAGCTTTAACCCAGGATGAGACCTGAGAAGCACATTCTTGAACAGGGAGTATAAAGACAACAACGCAGGGGACATCGCGGAGGAAGTCACGGAACGAGTCCCAATCCGCTCGTTGATAGTAGAACGAGGTTCTAGTGATGGGAGGTTCTTTGCGTGGTGTGGAGGTTAAGGAAATGTTAACAGATACCACGGCATGATCGTAGTTATCAAGATGGCAGAGCTGCGTGGCGCTACAAGATTCGGGGATGGAGGTAAAACACAGATCAAGAAGGAAAGCCTTACCTGCCAGGTTGAGGGCAAAACGCGTGGGTAAATTAACAATCTGCACGAGGGATTGAGAAATTGAGAAATTAAGTGTTTGAATGCCAGCCCGGTCAGTAGTAGCATTCTCAAGTCACTTGGTATGATGGGCGTTAAAGTCACCAAACACGAATATGTGAGCAAACGGGTGGAGAGAGAGGGCCTTGTCTATGCTGTCCGATATGCTATCGAGTATCCCGCAGTCTTGTGAGGATGGAGAGCGATAGAGGAAGAATAGATAGCTTAAGGCATTGAGGAGATATTCAATACCATCACCAGAAGTGTTGAAACAAAATGGCTATTTTTGTAGTGATTTTATAATATATTTATGTTATAATTTTCGAATAAATCATATATATATATATATATATATATATATATATATATATATGATTGGTGTATACGGAATAAATTCCATTAAACAAAAATTACTATTCTTAAAGGAGGGCTCAATACAGAGTAGAGCTATTTTGTTTCAACATTTTGTAATGATTTTATAACTAATTTATGTTATAATTTTTAAATAAATAATTATATATATATATATATATATATATATATATATATATATATATATATATATATATATATATATATATGAATAAAAATGACAATAGGAAAATAGTAATTGCTGGCGCGTTTCGTCCAATGTGGATTTTATCAAAGCGAAATGAATTTAATTGAACAAGGTAACAAAAACAAAAAAAAAATGTTCCTAGCATCTGGAATGTAGAGAAACGCTTCCGCCTTTCACCTTTCTTAACAAAATTACTGCTCTCACAAACAAATGTACACAACAGATTCATAAAATCAAAAGAAAATTGTTGAATACATCAACACAGATATAATGACAATATTCTCCGCACGTGACAAATACTGACGTTATTTTCAGTTAAAAATATGAAAATAGCGTTTCTCTCCATTCCAGTTGCTAGGTACATTCTGTTTTTGTTTTTATTAGTTACTTTGTTCATTTAATTTCATTTTCGTATTTTGCTTTGATAAAGTCCACATTGGACGAAACACGTCAACAATTACTACTCTTCCTATTGTCATTTTTATTCATAAATATTGTCTTCTCTACTGCTTAAAGCGGAGAAATTTTCATATATATATATATATATATATATATATATATATATATATATATATATATATATATATATATTGTATTTAGGCAGCAATTACTCTTTTATACATGTTGCAATAAAGGCGACAGACAAGATACTGCAATTAAGCCTTGTACTTCATTTTTCTTGTGTTCAAACAAGTGCTTTCTTTTCTGGACAAAGAGTGCGTAGAAACTGTCCAAATGTTCTCTAATTCCGAGCGCTTTTGGTTATATTTTTAGCTATTTTCGAGGATGATTTTATTTTTACTTTTTAACTGGATGTATGGCTTGTGTGTATGTATCTAAAAATATAGAGATGTTTTATTTTCCGAACACCGTCAACTCATTGTGTCCGTGTTCGTAGTAATATTAATGAGTTTTGGCTTTTCCTTTTATATTAAGGCTTGCATTACTTTTAATCTATTATTTTACATGGGGATGAGGTTTTACTCTTGTATTTTCTACTAGTATGTTTCGGATGGAGTCTGGTAGGTCTGTGTGTGTATTCAAATGAGTTCTAACGAAAATGAGTTTAAACCACAGATCCTCGAAGCAATCGTCATTAAAAATTGAAGCCGACACTGAATAGAATCAACTATGAATATGGTAATAATGTTCTAAAATGCCTATAAAAAGAACACTTTTCACGCTTTAATGTTCACTCGACCATGACATTCCAACATAAAAGAAAAAAATCCATAACGGATAACTTTTCACGTACTAATGAACGCCACAGCATAACCGTCAGCTGCAGCATTTAAATGCAAAAGAAAAAAATTAGTAATGGATAACTAATTTGCTGGGTAGGTAATGGCTACGTATTTAAGACGTTACATACTGAGAAAGACAATATTCGGAAAATGCTTTTAAACTTCCAACGTGATGATCTTTTGATTTGGAACTTTCAATGTACGTAGCTTGACCTAGAAGCAAGAGCAGTTAGCGATGGACATAGAAACGTACAAAGTGGACGTCTGTTGCTTACAAGAGACAAAAACTAGACCTGGTCTGAACAGTAACATCGGCAGAAACAAACACGAGGTGATACGTTTAGAGACAAAATGCAAACATTATGGAAAGGGATTGTTGTCAACAGGAAAATGGCGGAATAATGTACAGCGGTGTTGGAAAGTATCAGACCATGTGTCTGTAATACAGCTCACTGTTCAAGAAAAAAAAACATACGAATGTCATCAAACAAAAGTAATTAATCTCAGAAGCGGATTAGAGAAGTTTATAATCAAGGAAGATCTACAGCAAATCCGGAAACTCGCAAAGGACAGAGAAGGCTGGCAAAATATCGTCGAATCAGTATACAATGTCACTGAAGATGAGAGAACATGTTAATTCATGACCTCAAATCGAAACAGTTTTGATGATGATGATGATGATCATGATGGAAAGTACTTGGGAAATAAAATTGAGTTTCACTGTACAGTGTATTTCTTGTTTTATTTCATTGTAATATACAGAAAAATATTCGTGAATATAAAAGGATTATGATAAAAATAAGCAAATATAATGTTTGTTATTTATTCAATCAGACATATATATATATATATATATATATATATATAAATATAAATATATATATATGTCTGATTGAATATATATATATATATATATATATATATATATATATATATATATATATATATATATATGTCTGATTGAAAATTTTCTCGAGTGTGCAGGTAGGTATAAAAATAAATACTTCTGAAGTAATAGAAAAATGTCAGAATGAAAAATAAGTTCCATTGTTTATATATATATATATATATATATATATATATATATATATATAATACTACTGCTCAATATATATATATATATATATATATTTCCAAGATAAAATCCAGGTAGAGCTCAATGTACAAGACAGAGCAAGAATATAATATAAAAGGATTGGATCGTCATTACGATTCCAATGTAATAAATTATAACCGTGTTTCATATATATATATATATATATATATATATATGTGTGTGTGTGTGTGTGTGTGTGTGTGTGTGTGTGTGTGTGTTTGTGTGTGTGTGTGACAGGATAACATTTATCTCTACTTCCTATTGCATAAGCTTTGTTTAGCATGACACAAGGCCAATTGCCCAGCTGAAAGGTGTCTACCTGCTTCAACAATCAGTATTTTAAATTTTAAATTTTTTCAAATCTGAGCCTGAACCTCAGACATGTCCGCCAATCCGCAGCTACTTCCGCTAACAAACAGGCCTCTATAAGTCTTTTGCATATTTGTGTGTGCATACGTATGTTGCATTTACAAAACACAATCACACTCACGCACACAGACTTACACGGCCTTCTGTGCATGCGGGTGTACACAAGATTGCTTACCAATGCGTCTGCTACCAGGCATCTCTCGGCCGCCTTTCCCTGACTTTACCCATTCCTTGACTGATTCATGGTTTTTGTCTTCTATCAAAAGCAACACAATATGCAATGACCGACGGGGCTTTGAGTGAAAGCAGAACAAGCCTCGACCCACCAGTCTCCGACAGGGAGTTGGCTTTCCCGTTTACCTTCATCCCATCTTCGATATCTCCCCCCCCCTCTCTCCTTTCGTGTCTGTTATATTACGCAAGCAAACAAAACGGGTGAGCGGGGGGAAGTGAAGGGAGGTTGATAATACACAGGTGTTTATCACCATTATCTGTTTATTCTTAACCAGTCACTTCTCTCCGAGCGAATGTGCTAAACACAAAACAGAGATATTACGTCCCCTTCTGTCTTTCTACGTCGCCCCACCCAGCCTCGTCTTAACCTCTGCTCTTGCCTAGACTTTTTCGCTTTCGGTTGAATTTAACAGACTTATTTTCTGGACAGCGTCTTATTCTTATTTTGCTTATCAATATTTTTTTTTTATTCTTTTTTTATTTAATATTTTCATTCTTTTTCTTTTCTTTTTTTCCTTCGTTTCTTTTTTGTTTTTGTTTTGTATTTTTTTTTTTTTTTGCTATTTTTTTTTTTTTTTTTTAGCGTCTTTCTTTCTTGTTAATTTCTGTCTTCATTTCGGATTGACAATTTTGTCATTTACGCTTCATTTATTTTTTCTTTTTTTTTTTTCTTTTTATTAATCTTTACTTCCTTATTTCGATTTTCCTTTTCTTCCATTATCTAATTTCGTTTTACATTCTTTTGACTTTCCTTCTTCCTTTTACGTTTCTTTTCTATTTTGTTTTACCTTTCATATCATTCCTAACATTTCCTTTTTTTTCTTCTTTCATTTTTTACTTTCCTTTTTCTCTTTTTTCTTTTGCTTTCATTCTTTTTTCCGTCTCATTTATTTCTTTATTTCCTTCTTTCTTTTTGTTGTTCTCTTTCATTTATTTTTACCGTTTTTTTTTTTGCTTCCTTCTTTTTCTTTTTCCGTCTTTACTTTCTCTTTTTGCTTTCTTTCTTTCTTTCTGCTACTTCATTTATTTCCTTTTTCTACATGTTCTTTCCTTTTTATATTCTTTTTTCTTTACTTTTTCTCACTTTCTTTTTGATTCGCTTCTTACCTTTCCTTTTCATCCATTTCTTTATTTTCTATCTTAGCGTTTTCTTTCCTTTATTTTTGCTTTCCTTTCTTTCTTTCTTTCTTTCTTCACTCTTTCATTCTTTTTTTCTCAGCCTTCTTCTCAATATATGTTTGTTTCTAAGCTCCTACATTTCTTTATTTCCTTCTTTCATTCTTTCTTTCTTTCTTTCTTTCTTTCTTTATCAGCCTTCTTCTCCATATATGTTTGTTTCTTTAAGCTCCTACATTTATTTCTTTCTTTATTTCTTTCTTTCTTTCTTTTCTTTCTTTCTTTCTATCTTTCTTTCTTTGTTTCATTCTCAGCTTCCTTCTCCATATATGTTTGTTTCTTTAAGCTCCTACATATCTTTCTTTCTTTCTTTCATTCTCCATATATGCTTGTTTCTTTAAACTCCTACATTTCTTTTTTCTTTCTTTCTTTCTTTCTTTATATCTTACTTTCCTTTCTTTCTTTCTTTCTTTTATTCTTTCTTTCTTTCTCAGCCATCTTCTCCATATACGTTTGTTTATTTAAGCTCCTACATTGCTTTTTCATTTCTTTCTTTCTTTCTTTCTTTCTTTCTTAGCCTCCTTCTCCATATATGCTTGTTTCATTTCTTTCTTTATTTCTTTCTTTCTTTGCCTCCTTTTCCATATATGCTTGTTGATTTAAGCTCCTACATTTCTTTCTTTCCCTCTTTCTTTATTTATTTCTTTCTTTCTTTCTTAGCCCCCTTCTCCATATATTCTTGTTTCTTTAAGCTCGTACATTTCTTTCTTTCTTTCTTTCATTCTTTCTTTCTTTCTTTCTTTCTTTCTTAGCCTCCTTCTCCATATATGCTTGTTTCTTTAAGCTCCTACATTTATTTCTTTCATTCATTCTTTCTTTCTTTCTTTCTTTCTTTCTTTCTTTCTTTCTTTCTTAGCCCCCTTCTCAATATATGCTTGTTTCTTTAAGCTCCTACATTTCTTTCTGTCTTTCTTTCTTTGCCCCTCCTCAATATATCCGTGTTTCTTTAAGCTCCTACATTTCTTTCTTTCTTTCTTTCTTTCTTTCTATGCCTCCTTCTCCATATATGCTTGTTTCATTAAGCTCCTACATTTATTTTTTCTTTCTTTTTTTCTTTCTGTCTTTCTTTCTTTATTTCTTTCTTTCTTTCTTTCTTTCTTTCTTTCTTTCTTTCTTTCTTTCTTTCTTTCTTAGCCTACATCTCCATATATGCTTGTTTCTTTAAGCTCCTATATTTATTTTTTCTTTCTTTCTTTCTTTCTTTCTTTCTTTCTTAGCCTCCTTCTACATATATGCTTCTTTCTTTAAGCCGCTACATTTCGTTCTTTCTTTCTTTCTTTCTTTCTTAGCCTCCTCCTCAATATATGCTTGCTTCTTTAAGCTCCTACATTTCTTCCTTTCTTTCTTTCTTTCTTTCTTCATTTTTTCTTAGCCTCCTTCTCCATATATGCTTGTTTCTTTAAGCCCCTACATTTATTTTTTCTTTCTTTCTTTCTTTCTTTCTTTCTTAGCCTCCCACTCCATATATCCTCGTTTCTTTAAGCTCTTACATTTCTTTCTTTCATTGTTTCTTTCTTTCATTGTTTCTTTCTTTCTTTCTTTCTTTCTTTATTTCTTACACTCCATCTCCATATATGCTCGTTTCTTTAAGCGCCTACATTTCTTTCTTTCTTTCTTTCTTAGCCTCCTTCTCCATATATGCTTGTTTCTTTAAGGTCCTCCATTTCTTTCTTTCTTTCTTTCTTTCTTTCTTTCTTATTCTCCCTCTCCATATATTCTTGTTTCTTTACGCTCCCACATTTATGTTTTCTTACTTTCTTTTCTTTCTTTCTTTCTTTCTTTATTTTTTCTTTCTTTCTTTCTTTCTTTCTTTCTTTCTTTCTTTCTTTCTTAGCCTCCTTCTCCATATATGCTTGTTTCTTTAAGCTTCTACATTTCTCTCTTTCTTTCCTTCTTTCTTTCTTTCTTTCTTTCTTTCTTCCCATTTTTTTCTTTCGTTCTTTCTCAGCCTTCTTCTCCATATACGTTTGTTTCATTAAGCTCCTAAATTTCTTTCTTTTTTTCATTCTTTCTTTCTTTCTTTCTTAGCCCCCTTCTCCATATATGCTTGTTTCTTTAAGCTGCTAAATTTCTTTCTTTCTTTCATTCTTTCTTTCTCCATATAAGCTTGTTTCTTTAACCTCGTACATTTCTTT